>BSQZ01000072.1:2170000-2395000 GCA_033239005.1 Lamellibrachia satsuma | reverse complement strand
AGCAGCACCAGCACCACTGAAGTGGAGCAGCACCAGCACCACTGAAGTGAAGCAGCACCAGCACCACTGAAGTGGAGCAGCACCAGCACCACTGAAGTGAAGCAGCACCAGCACCACTGAAGTGGAGCAGCACCAGCACCACTGAAGCGAAGCAGCACCAGCACCACTGAAGTGAAGCAGCACCAGCACCACTGAAGTGGAGCAGCACCAGCACCACTGAAGTGAAGCAGCACCAGCACCACTGAAGTGGAGCAGCACCAGCACCACTGAAGCGAAGCAGCACCAGCACCACTGAAGTGAAGCAGCACCAGCACCACTGAAGCGAAGCAGCACCAGCACCACTGAAGTGAAGCAGCACCAGCACCACTGAAGTGGAGCAGCACCAACACCACTGAAGCGAAGCAGCATCAGCACCACTGAAGTGAAGCAGCACCAGCACCACTGAAGTGAAGCAGCGCCAGCACCACTGCTAATCTCTTGTCCACTGCTAGCATAATGTCACTCTGTACTTATCAACTGCTAATACATCACTCCCTTTCTCTTTTCCTCTTCCTCTGCCCTTTCTCCCCCTTCCCCTACCTCTGCCTCTCCCTCCCCTCTCCGTTTCCCTCTTTCTCTGATTTTCCCTTTCCCTCTCACTCTCCCTTTCCACCTCCTCCCATCTCATCATCTCTTCTTTGTTTTTTCTCTTCTCTTTGTTTCTCTGGCGTCTCGCGTGACGCAACGTGACTGGAAATAGCGGGCTGGCTGACCGTCGTACACGCCTGAGTAGTGCCATGTCACAGTCACGATGTCTATGTACACGCCACAGTGGTGATATGTCACAGTCACAATGTCTATGTACACGCCACAGTGGTGCCATGTCACAGTTACAATGTCTATGTACACGCTACAGTGGTGCCATGTCACAGTCACAATGTCTATGTACACGCCACAGTGGTGCCATGTCACATTCACAATGTCTATGTACACGCCACAGTGGTGCCATGTCACAGTCACAATGTCTATGTACACGCCACAGTGGTGCCATGTCACAGTCACAATGTCTATGTACACGCCACAGTGGTGCCATGTCACAGTCACAATGTCTATGTACACGCCACAGTGGTGCCATGTCACAGTCACAATGTCTATGTACACGCCACAGTGGTGCCATGTCACAGTCACAATGTCTATGTACACGCCACAGTGGTGCCATGTCACAGTCACAATGTCTATGCAGCCTTTACAATAATATTCTACATTGCCTCGTCCGTTGGAAGTAGAAACTCTGAAATCCACCTGTGTTACAATGACAGTTGCCAAAATGTGGCATATGGCCAATCCAATGCACTATTGCACTGCGAAATCAAATCAGACAAGCCCACTTGTCTACGTTCTACACTAGTCTACGTTCTACACTAGTCTACGTTCTACACTTGTCTACGTTCTACACTTGTCTACGTTCTACACTAGTCTACGGACTAGTATACATTGTTTTGCCAGGTTGAAAGTTTTGATCAATCCCGAAACTTGCTACGTACCAAATGTGCAAAAAAATGTCATTCTATACAAATAATGAACTCGTCGTTTCTAAACTCACACATTGCCGCTGTAGGTTGCAAAAAGCTGCTAATATTTCATTTAGCGTTTGATAAATTGAATTTAGAAACATTATACAACATAGCGTCGTATTTTAAAAACATCCACTTGATGCCTGTGGGTGAGCAGATTTTATTTGCCGTATATTTTTTATTATAGGGTGTACAGGAGCCTGTACTATGTAAAAGGTAAAGGTGCGTTCTTATATAGCGCGGTGTCCTTGTGACTGTTCAAAGCGCTTTACACTTCACCCCCGGCAGACCTGTTCATTCCAACGCCATCTCAACTTCACTGGGAAGCATTACTGCGCGAAGACTATTCGTTCAGATATCCACCTCTGTCTGTAGCCAGGTACTCACTTATACAGCTGAGTGAACTGTGGCAACGTGGGATGGACGAAACTGCCAAAGCTTCGAAACGGCAGCAAGAGGATTCGAACCCGGGTTCTCTCGACTGAGAACCCGACGTTCTGACTGCTACGTCACCGCGCCCCGCGTGCCAGGATAAAGGTATTTTCGTGAAGCGTGATTTTATATCGGGAATAATTAAAATAAATAGATAGCTGTCGAGGCAGGGTCAGCGTTCTCCAGTTTGTCTATTTGTTCACGTCTTTCGATGGTGTGAATCCCATCGATCACTGAGCCGCAGCGCGTCGGAATACTAACTACGCGTCCGACTCCCGTTCAAGGCGCAGATTGTTATTGACTGCCTCACGATGTCGTGCGGGCTGAGGCTAATCCCACGGCTCAAATGATGTGTGCGGAATGAGTGCGATTTAATGAGAACAAATATCCCAACGAACATCTAGTATGAGCTGAATGCAGCCTTAAACCTCAACGTGTTGGTGTTGTGGGATATCGTTTAAGAGGGAAAGGTATATTTATATTCTGTCAAAACTACACTGTTGTGGCTTTCTTGAACACGTGTCAGCACGCAACGCTACAATGACATCAGTGTTTCTCAGTTCAAGCGTCGTGTTTAAGCGCAAGAAGGTCGGTTTACACGAGCAATTTTAGTCCCATTGGTCGGCCGACAAGGTGTAAGAATCAGTCGCTTATAACACCCTCGCGGGGCAGATAACAAGGCAGATTTACCGGAGAAAATTGGTAGTGTTTCTGTGTAGTCTTTAAGCAGCCAATCAGTGACCGGTGGCCCGTGAACCCGTCGTGACCTTTCATCAAAGCCCGAACCGGGAGTGGCGAGAGTCAAGAGCTATGTCGTAGTGTCTAGACTTGTCGCTCGTCAAAAAACACAAGCTATTTGGTTGCGCATTGTCATGCGACACGATGTCGCCCGACACATCGGGACAAAAATCGCTCGTGTAATCCGGCCTACTCCGACCTATTTGAGGAGTGCTACGGTTTTCCTTTACTTTGCTTCACGTGGGTCTACAATTAAACTTTAACCATTCCGTATTAAACGGATGGGTCTCTTTTCGTTTTGAAACTCCTAATGACAAACGAGAGATAAGCTGTTTTGTCGTTTGTCCATCGCAAAACAAATAACCGCCTGATTTATTTATCCTTATTTCCCTGCTAACGCCAATTGTGTCATCTGGCGAACGACACAGTAGTGCTCTTTTAATTCATTACCCGATTTTTCGAACATAAAAATTAATGACGATTTCGTAAGCACATCCAGAACTGAGTTGGTCCATGTTGCCAGTGAACAACTGGTGACTAGCTGATTACATTTTGGCTGTTATTAAATTAATCATATTCACGGCTGCAAAAGCATATCGAGTAATCGTTTTCCCAGGTGTTGTATCATAGAAACGAGACGGATCACTATATGCTTTTCTATCTGCAAAAAATTTTATTTTTAGAATTCCATGGAATTATATGTAATTTGTAATAGAATTCTATAGATTTTTTTTTGCTGCGAGCAATTAGATTGTGTACTCATTCACTAGGAATGTTACTGACACGTTACTTGTCAGCCAGCCATCACAAATGGAAATCTGTGCTCAGCGTAAATGTCAGTTCTCACATAGCTCTGATCATACGTCTGTTCAAAGGTAATTTTTTAGGCGGCAAGCAATCGCTGAAAATGTTATGTAGTACCACCTCAGAGGTACATACCACCTCAGAGGTACTTTATTGATAACCCAGAGGTAAAGTAGTCTGTCGTTGTACACAGTTGAACATTCGTCTGAGGTTGTTGAATGCTCTCTCACCCGTGGCAGTGGATGCTGGCTGGACCCAGTCAGGCACAACGTTTCACATGGACTTATTTTGATCATTAACGGGATTGTTCTCAATTCCACGAAGCTGTGATTCAAGGCGGGATAATCTACACTGTGAAGGTCTGAATAATGCTCCGAAACACGATTTTAGTTTGGCTCAACCAATGAGATATTGAATCGCCGCTAGTACCCACAAACTCTTGAAATAAATATCTCGTTTCTTACATCTGCCAACAAGTTTGCAATAGCAGTAGCTATAGCTATGATGTGGAGGTTATCTTCCGCTCCCAATAAAACGTTCCTCACATGAAAATACTGTTCGGTCCGTGATGCTGGCGAAGTCCCAACATCTTCGTTTTTGCGTCATCGTCATCACTCAGTATTACTGACTCAGTGGCTGTCGTTGCGATATTTTTTTATCATCTGTATATGTTGTACAGGGTTTCCTGATTTCTCAATAACTCGCAAGCTTGTTTCCAAGTTAAATTCGTTAGCGCCTAGAGGTCCCGTTGCCCATGACATTTATTACGTTACACTACTTAGATAAGCAGAAGTCGGAAATCGATCAGACAGCTTGATTTTTTCCGACTGAAACTCCGTATGTGTATATAAAATACAATGAACAAAATGTGTGTGTGTGTGTGTGTGTGTGTGTGTGTGTGTGCGTGCGTGTGTGCGTGCGTGCGTGCGGGTGAGTGTTTGTGCGTGTGTGTGTGTGTATTTATATATATATATATATATATATATTTATATATATATATATTTATATATATATATATATATATATATATATATATATATATATATATATATATATATATATATATATATATATATATATATATTTATATTATATATATATATATATATATATATATATATATATATATATATATATATATATATATATATATATATATATGTATATGTATATATATATATATATATATATATGTATATATATATATATATATATATATATATATATATATTATATATATATATATATATATATATATATATATATATATATATATATATATATGTATATATATATACATAAGTCTGCGACGGCTATCACAAGTACCAAGATAGCATGTTATCTAATTGGTTAACAGAGTTGAGCTACGGTTGGGTGTGTGTGTGTGTGTGTGTGTGTGTGTGTGTGTGTATATATTATATTTGTATTTATATATATATTTGTATATATATATATATATATATATATATATATATATATATATATATATGTATATATATATATATATATATATGTATATATATATATATATATATATATATATATATATATATATATATATATATATATATATATATATATATATATATATATATATATATATATATATATATATATATATATATATATATATACATAAGTCTGCCACGGCTATCACAAGTACCAAGATAGCATATTATCTAATTGGTAAACAGAGTTGAGCTACGGTTGGGTATATCTTTTTGGAGTAGCATTGTAACACCTCGTAGAGTTCACTTGTAAAGTGAAGCGATGCTCTGAATGAACCAGCGGGCCACCTGGTGACGATGTAACATTTCCAGCCCTCCGAGTTTGACCAATGGCATCGTCGCAGGGATGGTAGTAGGTCCACTACTACGACCCCTGGCTGATAAATATGTCGTCTCGCTCGTATATCATCAGTTGAAACACGGCGTGGGAAAGTTGATTAAAAATTAAAAACGACAATAGGTACAATCAATAATTGTTTCACTTCGTCGTTCAACCAATCTCAAAGCACTGATTTGGGAGTGCACGTATGCCGTGCCACTTAATATTGCGATTCATCAGGCATCAATTCCATATTTTCCGGTACGACGTCGATCTGCTGGGTTCAGCGAAGGCAGGGACTATTTTAATTATGTTACGACGAACTGTTTCGTGTATACAGCTAAAATATTAGTACTACCTTAAATTATTTGTAATACCATACCATTTTTCTACCCGTACTAATAGTTGTTTTTAAGTTGTTGGAATCATTTGGTTTTGCATACAATAACGTCCCGCCTCCAATGTGGCCGGTAAACAATACCAAATTTCGCGGGGCCACCGATTTCGACCGTGTCCGGCAAAATACAAACAAACGTTTCGAGCTTATTATACGTGTTTTGTCGAGCTGTATACATTGAACATATTTTTTTCTAGTATCAAGAACATTATATTAATAAATAAAAATAAACGAGGATCAGACCGACTTGTTTTAATATAGACCAATACAAGTAACGTATTGTATACATGATTGCATAAATGCCAGTCTAGCATATTTATATTGCCTATGGGAATGGTGCAATGGTTGGAACAATCCTTTTCTCACACCGAAAACTTCTAAACTTGCTTCATTAACATTTATGAAGCAACTCAGACCTACTTCGTCTTCACATACAGTTAATATGCTGTTAGTGCCTGCTAATGAAACTAGCTCGCAGCAGACAGCGCAACAAGTGGATGGAGCCGAGAAGCGTCCATGATGGCAAATAGTACCGTCGCTATTCATCGCTACGCGGCGCTGATTGCCCCGGAAGTCGGTGTTGTTGTCCAATGGAGACGGCGCGCTCGGCGCGGCCTCGGGAGATAGGGTTGTCACAAAGATGGCCGTCATTGTAGGATTCACGTATGAATCGGTTTATTTATGTTAAGTAATCATTATTCGTGTATAGTTATAGTTTAATTAATAATTAATCACAATCGATTCTTTTCCTACATACGCATGGTTGTGGTTCGTACATTAACAAATATTCGAAATTCCCCGGGGGTGGGGATATTACGTATGCTGACATTTGACGTAGACTACGTAACTTAGAACAATAGTTACGTAAACTTGTTAGCAACGTTATACGTGTTTCTGTCAGTATTACGTGATCCACGTCACACATCTACCGAACGCTTCGTTAAACTGGCAGTTGTACGTGATTGTTGTGGCTCGAAGGTACCAAACCTCGACTGGGTAGTACAAGGGTCATAAGCTCTTGGATTTTCTCCTGTGCAAGGCCGGGCAACTGGTCTAGTTACAAAATAATGTTGACGTCGCGAGACGTACACAAAGTGCTCAACTTCCGGCAGGAATTATCGCAGATTTTAGCGCAACATGCCACCTCGAGCACAACCCACGGTGTGTTATTGAGGACAACATGTTGAGACAAAGAGCTCCTTAAATCTCACCGTCACAATTCTTGGACTCTCGATAAGCCAATGGCTAACGTCATGTTGTCAATGTGAATAGAGAAATGTTGTCAACACAAATATTTAATGTCACTTTCATTATGGTTTGCAATCACTGCTTATTGAGACTTTGCCCAATTAGTTGTAATGACTCTGATCGCAGGTGCATGTTACTTGGCCAATTACGTACGTAACAACTCGATGTATTGACAAACTGTATAATAGCAATTAACACACTGCGACTTTTAGCGTGCAGCGTGCTGTGTAACTCGACTTGTTAGTGAAACACTAAATGTACAGATTTGCTTCCAGAGAAAATCTTCTGAGATCTGGTAAATGGAAATCGTGCGCACGCACTCGCACGCGCTGGCACGCACTCGCACGCACTCGCACGCACTCGAACGCGCTCGCAAGAATTCGCACCTACTCGCTCGCACGCACGCACGCACGCACCACCCCCCCACCCCCACACACACACATCCAGCATTTCAAGATCGAGACCTTTGAGAACAAATGGCGCCGGAAGATTCTAGATGTACTTTGGTTCAACACGATTACAACCGAAGAGCTACTCCACAAAACAGACACAACATTCCTGGCCATAAAAATAAAGATACGAGGATGGGGACGGACAGGGCACGCGTGTGTCGAATATCCTCAGGTGTAGTGGTCGAGACAGCTTTATGCTGGCAGCGTACGGAAGAAGGAGCCGCCAGAAAGAAACACGGGAACGACCACGCAATAGGAGAAGAAAGCATATGACCTGACAGGGGACCCCATCACCGGGCGGGCGGGCGGCAGACCGACAGCATCCATTCCCATTCGCACACATTCCAAAGCACCAGACATCATTCCTACTGACATAGATCCCACTCAAGGGACATCTACACGTATTTACGCATTCACACTTTAACTGAGACCAACAGCTGGCTGCGTCATCGACGCCGAACACTGCATAAATAATTAACTGCTTCCCTCATCGTGTGTTACGTGAATGTTCAGACAAACATTCACATGTCGTGTGCATGTGGTTTTGAACCGCGGTCCCCTCGCCCTACACACGCCCACCGCGCCCCACACACGTGTGGTGGGCTTCCTGCGGCGGCGTTGAACGCTTGAAGGAGAAGACGTACATCACAGTCTAATGGTCCACGGTGCTTCTTGAAGCCCCGCCGTGCCGTGTACTTACCGGCGACTTAACACCCAAGACGAGCCACAGGAAACGTCATTACGACTTGATAATCTGTCAAACTGGATTACTCACTGTCACCTACACGCTGGTCAGCAAACTGTCACTGGTTGCCCGTGGGAGAAGTGGCTGACCACTGGTGCCGATATTTAAGTTGAAGGATGGTCGCTTGTTGGTCAATATCATTATAGTTACCTTTCGGTAAACGACTTTACAAACATTACAGTTTGATTGCTTTTGTTTTCGGACGCCTGTTGGACACTGTTTATAATTCATTACGCCTAGGTTGTTATTGTGGCTTTGCGTCCAAACGTTTCCCGTCTATATTTACTTAATATCGTTTTTCTTCGCTCCTTTCTCGTAGCAGTATTTTACAGATTATTTCGTGACGATGCAGCGGAAACGACGACGAACGACGCGAATAACGTGGACGTTGTGAACTAACCAAATCATTCATGTTGAACTGTCACTTCCACTTAAACGTTACGTGGCTTTTTAGAGCCTCTATCGATTCTGATTTACGTCATCGTTTACATCAAGGCGCCGAAGACGGGAATCCGCTTCATTTGAGCCTGGTTGTAGTAGGCAAGTGTTGTACAGATCAGAAACTGACATACACACATATGTGTGCATGCACTATACAGATATACACTCATGTAAGCGAGCACACACGTACACAGAAACACCCACGATACACAACAAATGACGATCTGTTACACTACTGTAGTCATAGATCCCCCATTGATACCGATGCTAAAAGCGCGACAGATAAATCCATACTGTGCAAATAATTACGAGTTGGCTTTAATAGAAACTGCTTAGTTTGATTCTTGTCTTGTTCCTGACTGCAGCAGTATTTGGAAGATGATCCCCATCATTTGTCGCCCAAAACAAAAAGGAGTCGCTCTCCGTACACCAGGCATCCTTCCTTCGCACACCAGGGATCCTTCCTCCGTACACCAGGAATCCTTCCTCCGTACACCAGGGATCTTTTCTCCGCACACCAGGGACCCTTCCTTCGTACACCAGGGATCCTTTCTTCGTACACCAGGGATCCTTCCTCCGCACACCAGGGACCCTTCCTTCGTATACCAGGGATCCTTCCTTCGTACACCAGGGATCCTTCCTCCGTACACCAGGGACCCTTCCTTCGTACACCAGGGATCCTTCCTCCGTACACCAGGGACCCTTCCTTCGTACACCAGGGATCCTTCCTTCGTACACCAGGGATCCTTCCTTCGTACACCAGGGAACCTTCCTCCGTACAGCAGGGATCCTTCCTTCGTACACCAGGGATCCTTCCTTCGTACACCAGGGATCCTTCCTTCGTACACCAGGGATCCTTCCTCCGTACACCTGGGATTCTTCCTTCGTACACCAGGGATCCTTCCTTCGTACACCAGGGACCCTTCCTTCGTACACCAGGGATCCTTCCTTCGTACACCAGGGATCCTTCCTTCGTACACCAGGGATCCTTCCTCCGTACACCAGGGATCCTTCCTTCGTACACCAGGGATCCTTCCTTCGTACACCAGGGAACCTTCCTTCGTACATCAGGGATCCTTTCTCCGTACACCAGGGACCCTTCCTCCGTACACCAGAGACCCTTCCTCCGTACACCAGGGATCCTTCCTTCGTACACCAAGGATCCTTCCTTCGTACCCCAGGGATCCTTCCTTCGTACCCCAGGGATTCTTCCGTCACTGACACGTGTATATGCTGCCGGTCATCCACTAGAAATTTTAATCTGTCCACAGCGTAAGTGTCGTAGTTCTCAGATATGGTCGTATCCCTGTTCAAAAACAATTTTGCAGGTAGCAATAAATTGCCGAAAGGAGGACCGTCAAAAAATCACCGGTATGTCATTCGTATAACATAAACTCAGATGTAAATTAATGATCTATCCCTGACTTTCTGTCGGCGCATTGTCGTTCTTTGAGATCGGCGCATGTCCGTCGAGTCGTCCGCCGGCCTCGCGGCTCTCTGCTGCGGCTAGAGTCCGTCGCCGTCTTCTACCGTCAGTCAGCTTCAATCGATCGCCAACGTTTTCCCGAAATTCTTCATTCTCAGGCCGAGATCAAGAATACAATTCCATACCAGTCAACATTGGCTCAATTGATGCGTTTTGCTAGTATTTGTCCCATTTTGAACGTACGCGTCGTTACATAGTAAATGCTTTTGCCTAATGAGTTGCATAAATGTCCGCGAAGGCGTTCCGATTAACGAATCGCGGGTCTGAATGCCTTTCATCGGGCAGAACAAGCACACGTGCAATAGGGCTGTAGTTGGCCTAGCCATGATTATTCACAGTCATATATTCCTCTGTATGACATTCATGACTTTTACTTGTCTCTTATTCTGATACAGGGAGAGATATATATTTATGTATATATTATATACACATAAAAAGTAAAATGCATATCATTTTTATAAAGATACGTACATATAGAAAATTACATGCGTGCGTACGTGTGTGCGAATGTGTGTGTGTGTGTGTGTGTGTGTGTGTGTGTGTGTGTGCGTGTGCGTGTGTGTGTGTGTGTGTGCGTGGGTGCGTGCGTGCGTGCGTGCGTGCGTGCGTGCGTAGACAAAGAAAGTGTACATGATTGCACACGAAGAAACGGAATAATACAGCTAATACAAATAATACAAATAATACAAATAATACAAATAATACAAATAATACAAATAATACAAATAATACAAAGCCGAACACGTGAACATCATAGATTTTGCATTGGTTTTCTCCGGTTTTCGATGGCAGCAATACGAACTATTGCTACACACACCTATCTACTCCGCTGCAGCAATTAGCTATCGTCCGCCGAATACAGTTATTTCTTTACGTTGTTCAGTACAACACCGGTACACCGTCCAACTCCCGCGGGCCTGGATGAGCAGTTTGTTCGATTAATCGTGCCGCGTGTTCCTCCTTCCTCCGGGCACGTGGAATCCCGCAATTTATCATCGACGCCGTCCGAATTATTTATAAGGACCCGCCAGCTGTTGTTTCGTCTCCTGCAGTGAAACTTGAGAATCTCGGTTCTTCGGGGAACAGTCGGGCACATTCTCTTTCATCATTTTCTTGGAATACCTTCTATCGTACATCTTAATGGACAATTCTAGTTTCACGGGACCATCGAGATAAATGCTACACCACATCAATTTTGCAGATGATATCACGTGAGCTGTTTGTCGTGTCTCTTGCAGAAATACGATACTGTAATAGGATTTGTCTTTCGTATCAATGTCAATGCCATTGTGAATAACAGCGCTCAACATAACTAACATTGCGACGTAGTGTTAGTTAGTGTTAACTAGGGTTAATTAGTTAGCATACGTACGTAGGCACATTAGTGGCCGTTGTTAACAACGGTCAATCGTGACGTATTGGAGTATTTTACTTGACTTTACATACTTAACATAACCACGTAGGTAATACTTCGGCAGGTAGTACCACTCCGTCCTGCTTTGTTCAAAGCGCGCCGCTCCGGCATCAACAATGGAAGTCCAGTATCATTTCTGATCTGGTCACTCGAGTGACTCCACCTCTTCAGTGGCCCTTTTCTCTTCCGCTGTCAGTTGAAGTATTGCCTGAATGCTTGGCCCTCGAGGCTTTCTCTTTCCCTCACCCTCACCGCCCCTCTCTCTCTCCATCACCCCTCTCTCTCTCTCTCCATCACCCCCTCTCTCTCTCTCCATCACCCCCCCTCTCTCTCTCTCTCTCTCTCGCTCTCTCTCCCTCCCTCTATCTTTATCTCCATATCTCCCCCTCTCTCCCCTCCCTCCCTCCCTTCCTCCCTCCCTCCCTCCCTCCCTCCCTCCCTCCCTCCCTCCCTCCCTCCCTCCCACCTTCCCCCTCTCTAGTTATATATGTCGCTCATCTCAGTATATGTCTCTCTACATACCTGTCTGTCTATCTGTCTGTATGTCTGCCTCTCTCTCCCTCTCCCTATCTCTCTCACACACACACACACACACACACACACACACACACACACACACACACACACACACACACACACACACACACACACACACACACACACACACACACACACACACACACACACACACACACACACACACTCTCTCTCTCTCTCTCTCTCTCTCTCTCTCTCTCTCTCTCTCCTCTCGCTCTCTCCTTGTATATATATATATATATATATATATATATATATATATATATATATATATATATATATATATATATATATATATATATATATATATATATATATATATATATATATATGTCTCTCTCTACGTACCTGTCTGTCTATCTGTCTTTCTGTATGTCTGTCTGTCTGTCTGCCTCTCTCTCTCTCTCTCTCTCTCTCTCACTCGCTCACTCGCTCACTCGCTCACTCTAGCTCTCGTATTCTCTCTCTCTCGAGCGCGTTCTCTCCCTATCTCTCTATCTCTCTCTTTCTCTCCCTATCCCTATCTCTCTCTCTCTCTCAAATCAGATAACTTTAATTTTTCACATCACAGTTGTGTTTAATTTATCTGGTAAAGGGTTTCATCATAGTATCACGTTGACTTCATCAGTACCGATGACGCTGAATGACGTCATCGTACATGTGAGGTAGTTCGTAATTGCCCTCGTCTCTGTTGATGGGTGTTCTAGCTCTCCTGATCCAGATGGCTTCTTTGATGTGCCGGATTCTTCGGTTGGGTTCCTTGTCTACAATTTTCACTCTCTCCCAGTCTATGATATGCAGTTGTCGCATGGTCTGTAAGGGCGGATTTATTGATGGTAGACATCAGTCTCTTTTTCCAGTTCCTTGTGTATTTCTCTTTTTTCATGTTGTCTACATCCTTTCTGTGTTCCTCCAGTCGTGTTTTTAGTAGTCTTCCTGTCTCCCCAATGTACTCAGCACCACAGTTCTGTACCAACAAGCACCTGAGGGTGGTGTGGGGACGCATGGCTGTTCTACTCCATATTTCTTCAGTACTCTGTGTACTCTCTCTGAGACCCCCTCTACGTATGGGATGACTACTTGGCTCCTATAATTTCTGTCATTTTTTTCTTCTTTTTCTTCTTACAGCTATTTGTCACCTTGTTCAAGGCCCAGGACGGATAGCTCATCTCAAGTGTTCCACCTCTTCCTTCTTGTCCCCCTCCTCTGAAGTTATCGTCTCACACCTGTTCATAAGGGTTCTGGCCACTCCTAACTTCTGATGTTTGGGGTGGTGGGACACACAGTTCAAGTATTGGTCGGTGTGTGTCTTCTTCCTGTACACTGTAGACTTCATACTGCCATCTTCCTTTCTGGTGAACTTCGCATCCAAGAAGGGCATGCTGTTGTTCTCTTCATCGTCCCGCGTGAAAATGATGCTCCCTGTTGGGTCTACAATGTTCATGTGTTGTTGTAATTTATTTGCCTCTCCTGTGAGTACCAGGCAAATTACATCGTTCACATATCGTTTCCAGTTTCTCGGTTGGCAATCTACCGGTGCTGTATTATTTTCTGCTCCAGGTCCTCCGTGTACAGGTTGACTGCCCAAGGCTACTTCAAATTTCTGCTGGTAAATTTCTCCTTCCCATCTGAAGTATGTCGTCTCCAGGATAAATTTCAACAACTCCATGATGTTGTCTATGTTTAGGTTTGTTCTCTTCTTTAGTGTCTTGTCATTCTCTAGCCTTTTTCTGATGATTTCGCACGCTTCTTTGCTCGGGGTCTTCGTGAACAGTGACACCTTCACCAGTTCTTGTGAGTTTTCTGTGTGGTGTTCTGTTTTTCCAACAAGTGGTTGCAGTATGTTGGCCAATTCCCTGGATACTCTGTATGCTATTGTCTGTGTGTAGTCGACAACTGGTCTGAGTGGCACTCCTTCCTTATGGATTTTTGGTGATCCATGCACCCGTGGTACTTTTTCTAGCGTAGGATAAAAGTACGGTGAAGTACCAATACTGATCTTTAGTGATCTTCCCTTCCTTCTCCAAGGAATTTCCTCCTTCTCCAAGGAATTTCCAAGCACTGATTTTTTTGTTGATGACGCCTCACGTGTACGATGACGTCATTCAGCGTCATCGATGCTGATGAAGTCAACGTGATACGTTGACGAAAGCCTCTACCAGGTAAATTAAACATACCTTGGATATGAAAAATGAAAGTTATCAGATTTGAAAATGAACTATCCTGAAGAATGTTCAGTAATCTCTCTCTCTCTCTCTCTCTCTCTCTCTCTCTCTCTCTCTCTCTCTCTCTCTCTCTCTCTCTCTCTCTCTCTCTCTCTCTCTCATTCTATCTCTCATTCTATCTCTCTCTCTCTCATTATATATCTCTCTCTCCCTCCCTCTCCATCTCTCTTTCTCTCTCTCTCTCTCTCTCTCTCTCTCTCTCTCTCTCTCTCTCCCTCTCCATATCTCTCGCTCTCTCCCCATCTATCTCGCGCTCCGCTCTCTCTATGTCTCTCTATGTCTCTCTATGTCTCTCTATGTCTCTCGCTCTCTCTCTCTCTCTCTCTCTCTCTCTCTCTCTCTCCTCTCTCTCTCTCGCTCTCTCTCTCTCTCTCTTCTCTCTATATATATATATATATATATATATATATATATATATATATATATATATATATATATATATATATATATATATATATATATATATATATATATATTATCTGTCTCTATCCGTCCTTTATTCCAACTCCTTCCTCCATCCCTACCTCTCCCTCTCCCCCTCTTTCCCACCCTTCCTCCTCCCCACACTCAACCCCCTATCCCCTCTATCCTGAAGAATGTTCAGTAATCTCTCTCTCTCTCTCTCTCTCTCTCTCTCTCACTCTCTCTCTCATTCTATCTCTCTCTCTCATTATATCTCTCTCTCTCCCTCCCTCTCCATCTCTCTCTCTCTCTCTCTCTCTCTCTCTCTCTCTCCCCCTCTCCATATCTCTCGCTCTCTCCCTATCTATCTCGCGCTCCGCTCTCTCTATGTCTCTCGCTCTCTCTCTCTCTCTCTCTCTCTCTCTCTCTCTCTCCCTCTCTCTCTCTCTCGCTCGCTCTCTCTCTCTCTCTCTCTCTCTCCCCTCTCCCTCTCTCTCGCTCTCTCTCTCTCTCCTATATATATATATATATATATATATATATATATATATATATATATATATATATATATATATATATATATATATATATATATATATATATATATATATATATATATATATATATATATATATATATATATATATATATATATATATATATATATATATATATATTTCTTCTCTATCCGTCCTTTATTCCAACTCCTTCCTCCATCCCTACCTCTCCCTCTCCCCCTCTTTCCCACCCTTCCTCCTCCCCACACTCAACCCCCCATCCCCTCTATCTCTTTCTCGCTCTCAACAGCAGTCCGTAATCAATACGACAGGTTTTCTATTTTCTATCTTGGTTGTTACTTCTGCACCGGTGCTCAGTGATGGGGCAACCGCGCGGAGCGTCGCCTCCAGAGGGACGGTCGACACGGAGCACTAAATGAAACTATGCAATCTATTTTTTCGTCGCCGGCATCGATCGCTGACGACGCGTAGAGTGATTGAAGTGAATATTTATCCTCATAAGGTGGCGGACTACAGCACGTACGCAACTCCGGCAGCGCTTATTGCTTTCCGCGACTGCACGAACGTGCCATCCCCGCACACACACGCACGCACGCACGCACACGCACTCGCGCGCACACACACACGCGCACGCGCACATACTCCGACCGTATCTGAACGTGTATCCTCGCCGTCCAATTACGATTACATTAGTCCTAAGATATGAGTACACATTATATAAAACACATTGTCATTATTTTAATTATAATAGGAATAACAGAAAAAGAAATCCTTCATAATATTTCATTTCTTCAAAAAAAAACATCGTATGAATTCTTGAAAACAGAAACTGACAAAGAACTTTTCCATTTAACAACATACAAGACATATATTAACTTGACATATAAAATACTCTTTAATCAGTCAAAGTAAAAATGTACGTAGTACACTATTGTTTATATATTATTAACATTTATATTCATACAATTATCTTAAAATTGTGTTGTTTTTCTTTTGCACGTGGTTAAATCGTACTACGGTAATTTGTGAATTTGAACAATTTAATACTAGAATATATTAATTTACAATGTGCGAATAGTTTATTTCTTAATTATGTATGTGGTCAGCTATCGTAAATAAACTCTTTAAAAGCTGATAGTTGGATGTATGTTTTCAGAAAATTTAAGATTTTTTATTCAAGTACAAATGATATACACTTTGCAAGTATTTAAGACATCATGTCACATATAATATTATATACCATATGAGAAAGACGCAATACTACACCCATTAAGATTCATGAGTTCAACATCAAAATATACAACTCTTAATAAATGTATCAACATAGTAGGACAGACCTTTCTGATAACTGTAGCCTACAGCCTACGGGTAATAGTTCTTAGATTTGATCAAACATGAACAATGAGGCGTTGGTTGGTTTTGTAATTATTTAGGGAATAATGCACTGTTTGTTGAAGTCACGAGAGTGTTACCAGCCAGATAACGTCATGAGCGCCGGAGCCACGAGTGATGTTATGCTGCTGGTGACACTCGAGTGACATAAAAAACAGTATGTTATTCCCGTTAATTAACACGTCAGCATACTTTTTCACTTCCTAAATTTGTAAATATGCTGCTGGGCCGGTGTCACGATGTATTTCCTACCGTTCGAAGGAACTGATGCGGACGTTTGACGCAGATTACGTAAATCACAACAATCACAGAAAACACGCCACGCGTTCGAACAATCGCGTGTCTATGCCAACTCGCGTACTCGATATCAGCACGGCTAGCCGTTATATAACGTGATATATATATATATATATATATATATATATATATATATATATATATATATATATATATATATATATATATATATATATATATATATATATATATATATATATATATATATATATATATATATATGATAACGTTCACCGACGAACTGCGATTCGATGGACAGGAACAAATGACGTCATCACTACCAAGGGATCGTCACGTGATCAGATCACTGTCACATTGTCCGTGGGTTCGTCCCAGTCGTTGCATTGACTGTCCCTGCAGTCGTTGGCGGTGTCCACTAGTGACGATACACTCTCTACCCGCTCGTATTCAGCGCCCTTGTCCCTGGTTCGCTGTCGTTTCTTCGCGCGGTATTGTTTCAACTTCTCGCTGCAGAAGCACGTGACGAAGCAGCCGGCGAGCGTCGTCAAGGAGACGGCGACGAGCGTGGCGGCGCCTAGCAACCAGGCGTACACCTCCAGTTGTTCTCGCTGGTTGTCACTGGCCTGCTGCCGAACAGAATGGTGATGTAATAAGATATTTTAAATGGAATGAACAACGATTTTCATTGGTTAACTGACAGTACATAGTGACACGGAGTTAGTTAGTTAGTGGATACGTATAATTAAAACGCACAGATTCTCATACAAAAAACATTCGATCTCAAAGTGCAACTAAATTTAAAATGTCATATTGTACTTCATGTTATTGCCGTCAGAAATTTGATAAGTTGGTAATTTGACAGACCAATAAATAGTTTTTGTCTGTCACAACACTATATGGTTTAAATTGCAGTGAAGCAGTATCTATCTGTCTGTCTGCATGTTTGTCTGTCTACATATATATCTATCCGTCCGTCCGTCCGTCCGTGCGTGCGTCCGCCCGACTGCGCGCGCACACACACACACACACACGCACGCACGCACGCACGCACGCACGCACACACACATATCATATCATCGCTAAATATATAAGTTATAATATTTGTTGTGCGTTTGGAACTTTGTCTGTTGTCTGACCGACACACCGGACTGCACGAAATCTTTCAATCAATAACCGGTAACGCGTTTGACGCATAGTCCATAAACAAGCCGAATAGGTCCTATGATGCTTTTGGAAAAGCATAACAAACGAAGTCTCGCTTTTTTGCGTCGTGGCGTCGACGCATCAAATCGTCACGTTGCGTTGGGTCAACAAATTCACATTGGTCCCTGGTGATCGATGACGGTTTTATATAGTGGCCAGTCGCCAACGCCCTTGCTTACACAAGGAGCGACGTCGACGCGACGCTCGCCGGAACCAGGCATAAATCTCGTCTAACGATCGCTCAGCGTGGAAAAAAAACGTCGTCAGTAAGTAATGGATTCTGTTAATCGGAATACCGGCCGCTTTCCGTCGCATATCAATGCATTGACATCCGCAGCGGCGAAGCGTTAGCACGCAGCGCCATGCTGCAAAAGCATGCACCGAGTCATGCGCTGCTTTCGAAAGGCCGTATTATCTGGTAATTTACCGGAGGAACAAGTGTCTGATCAGGCGACAGGGGTTGTCAATGGGGTATCGTGCGGACATATCATTGATTTGTGTCCGGGTTAGTGTCCTACGTATAAAATGCCAGTGGTTTTGACAAGGTGTCACGTTTTGATAACTGTTTGCTCCATGGAAGATAATTTCTGAACATCGACGTGGCCATATTTGATGAGTTTGCTGACTTACGTTGTGCCCAGAGTAAAATGTTTGGAGGATGCCAAGTGCACCTGACCGTGATAGATTTAACAAGATTTAACAAGACTACCATCCAAGGCAAAGGCCCAGATGGCAAGTGGACAAGGAAGCCATTGGCTTATCGAGAGTCCAACATTTTTAATTTATGTGTAATCCGCCCTCCTGAGATATGCGTCAACCTTGATTTTAAACAAATTCACACTGCTAACAGTTACACAACCTGAAGAGAATTTGTTCCAATCATTTATTGTCCTCTGTGAGAACGAATACTTCCTGATAGCCAATCTACACTGATCCTTTAGTAATGTTACCTCATGTCCTCTAGTTCTATTATCTTTCTTGAGTGAGAATTAAATATTTCTATCAATGTTTCCATACTCATTTAATTTCTTAAAAACTTTAATTTTATCTCCTCTTAACCTTCTTGTCTCTAGGGTTGTTAAACAGCATTCTTTCAGTCGTTCTTCATAACTAAAGTCTCTCAGTTCTGGAATCATTTTAGTTGCTCTCCTCTGTATTCTTTCAAGCTTATCTATATCATTATTACGATATAGTATCCAAGCCTTGTACATTATTCAAATTGAGGTCTAACTATTGCTTTATGCAGAGGCAGAATTAGGTTTTTTTTCCCTTGTATATAATGTATATCCTAATCAACCCAACAATTTGATTACCCTTTGAAGCCGCAATACCACACTGGTCTGAAACCTGCATATCAGCACTTGTAACTCCTAAGTTCTTTTCCTTTACAATAGTACATAGAACAGTATCTCCCATTTTATAGTTTACATCCAAGTTCCCATGTCCTGTATGTAGGCATTTACATTTCCCAAAATTTAGTAACATCTGCCATTTTTCAGACCACAGAGAAAATCTTCAGGTTGTGTAAGTAAACGACGACTGAATCCGGTTTGTTTGTGCGACAAATCAAGCTGATTTCTTCAAAAATAAAATTGCAGGATTTGACGATAACGCCACTGGAGGTTGGCAATAAGTCAACAGTTGAAGTGTACAGTTTTTGTTAAAACCGACTCGTAATTTTGCGTACATGGTTAGATTACCTGACTCAATATTAACATTGTTTTCTATGGAAAAATCACTGCTTTCCACGCCTTCGGTGTGACTGTTGTTGTCGCAGCTTTAATTTGTTGGAGCTCATGTTGGCCACTCGTCATCGCGCGAGCAAAACGATCGATCTAATCGATTATACACATCGCTCCTCGATAAGTCGTCTGCAGATGAGCGAACGGTGTTATTAGGCACGGGCACCGATGATTTTACTTAATTTCCGTTCTCCGTCACATGTCTTCATGTCTACTCGTCGGAATAGAAAATATGAGAGTAAGTCAACGTTCACCGTACACTGCAAACGTGACTGTTTCTAAAATGGTGTCCTGTTCTGGGTGTAGCCCCAGGCTCTCATGTTCTTTTGTACTATATGTATGTATATTAAACATCCCTTCAGTTGCATGCGTACCTACCCCTAGAATTTATTAATTTATAATTATATTTGTCCTTTAGAAAAAATTCGGGTGTTGCATTAATGTTCCCCGTGAGATGTATAAAGAATCGAACTGTTTGACGTGCCAACGCCAGTATACACGGTGGTCAACTATCCACACTTGTTGCCAACTGAATAAATCTATGTCTGCTGTTTGGCATGCAGATATCTTCTTCTCGAATCGTTACACCTCTGCAGAACACAGACTATGTCACAGAAGTTGTAAACTACAAAGTCGTCTGGCCGGCAAGGCTCTGGTAGGAGAGGACACTCTATATGTTCCATTGTTTGAGGGTCCTCTCCACAGTCACATTCGGAAGGACCATTTGGGATCTGTATCCCCACTCCTGCTTACGAGCTCTGTGGAGTTCAACATTTGTCCTGAGGTCGTTCATACACAACCACTACCAGGTTGGCGATAACTAACTGACTCCTTTTGTCAGAAACTCTTCATGGTGACGTGGCAGATTGTGAGGTCTTGGTTGCAGTGATGACGTGACACTATCACGGTGGAAGGACCTTTGGAATATATATGTATACCAAACAAACAGTCCGAACATCATCATCACAGATTTACGCACTGTGCTATGATTCGAAAGATCACGGCAGATAATAATTTGTTGACAACTTTCTCAAAGAATAATTCCTAGAAACATGCCGCGATCAAGTGAACGAATCGTCCATGCTACGAAGCCATTTCTTCACGAGGTTCGGTCTGTCGACCGAGATTAACTACCAGAAACAGATAAATTAGGAGGACAGCGAGGGATCAAGGTCGTCTATTATGTCATGTAAAGTAAAATACTTCAATACGTCAATATTGACAGTTGCTAACAAAAGTTGTTGACGTGTCTGTAAGTACGTTATTCTAGTCTGTATATACAACACAACATCGCAGTGATTGTTGATATAATTTAGTGTCGGTCAGGGTTGTTTTATTTAAATAAATTGATTTAAATCATTGATTTAAATCATGATTTAAATCGCTCCAAAAAAAATCATTGATTTATGATTTTTTTGGACTTCCGGTTTTTTAATCGCTGATTTATATGAATTTAACGCAAATAAATTGTTTACAAGCATCGAGATCAACAAAGTTTTGTGTGTTTTTTAATACAAAAGCACATAGTGCGCACACTTGTGTAGCTGTATTGACACCAGATAGCCTGATAGTAAAATATTTTATGACATTGTGAATACCAGATTTTCAAAAAATCAAATAAATAAAAAAAATCCGATTTAATTAAAAAAAATCCCATTTTTTTATTTTCAAAAAATCATGATTTTTTTCAACCCTGGTGTCGGTAGTATAAATAGTATGTAGCAAAAAGTACTGGCAGGCCATTTTCTGGAACATCTTTGGTGAAAACAATGTTTTGATTTACAGAAAAAAACATAAACATACTTTATTGAGTATTTTAATACGCGCTATACGTGTACGTACGTTGACGGTTTCGTGCAGAAATCTGATGTTGTCAAATCGTTTGGTTTCAAGCGAACTGTGTTTCTTTTTCCGTCGACTCGGTTTCTTGTCGTAGGCAACGTACGAGGCTTTCTTCGCCGGCGCATTCCGGAAGTGCGTCACGTGTAGTCGTGACAATGTGTCGGGCGTGTGCACGAAATCGCTCTTCGCTGATGGAGGTACAAATGTCTGTTTCCGGTGCGAAGCCAGTAAATGTCCCCGTATGTAAATGTTACGCCTCGTGGTAAGGGGAAGCGTATCCGGTGTCGTTGTTGTCGACAATCGCGTCCGTTCGTCAAGTTTATCTCCAACTACTGAAGCGGATTCGAACTTTGAATCGGCACACGAAGTGTTTTGCCCGCATAGTTTTGCTGATACACGCTCTAACGCCTTAGCTATAGTTGTTTCCGATGCAATCGAATCTGGTAGTATACTGTTGATATCTTTCACGTCACCGTTTTGCACATCTTTCTCAAGAGGATTCAGGCTGGTGGGAGACGTCAGTGGGTTGATTACTTCTCTCGACCAGGTCGACATGAACGGCGTTGTTGACGAGGCTAGAGGCGCTCCTGTAGGAAAATATCATAATTTATTATTCATATCATACCTTTGAATATAGAGGAAATAATTATGTTATGTATGACCGCACACACACACACACACACACCCACACACGCACACGCGTGTGTGCGTGCACGTACGTGTGTGTACACATGTATTAAATATATAGCTAAAGCGCCTCCAGTAGAAACGCGGCACCAACTCGTCAACTCAACGCAGTAACCAACGTAACTGGATATGATTATTTCTCCGAACAAAGCCGCACGCATTCGCAGAGGAAGAAACTATAAAGCTGTTCTAGCGTGTGATGACTTGATGTGCGTCGGAGTTGGCGTTTAATGCAGTCAGCCAACCGTCGGTGTCACTGTCCATCGTCTACCTCTATGACGTTATATGACGGTACCACGCAGTACCATTACAGCAGATGTTTCCATTATGATTGTCTGATAATTATCTAATATCGATCAGGTCTAAATAGGTGCTGCGTTTATAAACTGCCATTCAAACTAAACTTCTTGTTCTTGCTCATTGATGGCTTCCTATGTTTTGACGATAAACATCTCCACCTCGTCTGATAATCCCGTCAACAAATATGGCCATGGTTACTATGTGTCCGAGTGGTGGCGCTGCGATGTCCTCAATTCTACAGATTTTCTTTTACCATCATAACTTTATGCTTGATGGTTTATCCAGACAGACCTCGGCAGAGACTATAATGAACGGAACACGTTGCGACTGAACTTGCCACCAGAGCTTCTGCGGGATCTGATACTTTAAAAGTACAAAGTATGTTTGTTTGTATCGCAAAACCATGTTGTATAGTATGGACTTTATACAATCTAACATCTGAACCGCCCGAATGTGTATACATAGATATTAAAAAAACAGATAACGCTCAACTCATATAAAAAGATTGTTGGTCCATAAGACACATTTGGGCTATGCTACATGTGGTGTATGCTACATGTGGTGTATGCTACATGTGGTGTATACTACATATAGTGTATACTACATATAGTGTTTACAACATGTGTTGTATACTACATATGGTGCATACTACATAGAATATATGCTACATATAGTGTATACTACATATAATGTTTACAATGATAACGTCATTTCACAATAAAAACGAACAGACTTTGCACCTTTAATTGGGTAGTCTCCAAATCAAGAATATTAAGCTTAAGACATATAAACAAATATTTTGACTGGTCATGTGATTAGGCATGTGACTGATTAGTGCATATTATAACAATGACAGGGAAAACGTTATTTAAAGAACATGCTTTCCTAACTTTCTCAGAACCGACTCAAGCAATCACCCCAAGCTACATAATGTTACATTCATGTATTTTAGTCCGCATCATTAAAATTAATAATTTGTATAAAAAATACGCGCATAGTGGTAGGTTTAGCCAAACAAGTCAATTAGAGATATGCTTTGATATGATGCTATTCACGCCAACGGCTCAACACGGAGTACAGTAAAGATACAAAGGTAAGTTGCGCTGCGTGCGGCCCTAAGGTCTGTTCAAACCGTTTTACATTCCATCTCTGGCAAACCTGTTCATTCCTCGACTTCTTGTTGCAATTATTGACAAAGCTTCGAAACGAGAGCAAGAGGATTCGATCCTCGGTCTTCCCGAGTTCTAACCATTGTGCTTCTGGGCCCCATTGTGACGCTACAGCCCCCTCGCTACTGCGTAGGCCCTATCATCAAGATCCTAACTGCCCGCAATTGTTTTGCGAGTCAGCCATATGAAAAGTAATGTTGCGCTAATCTGATCGAATTGTGGCAAGTGCGTCAAATAATGAACTCCGACTGTACAGCGCAATGCCGTCACCAGAGACTCTGTCCACGGAATACAGGTTCTATTGGACGAGCAAATAGAATTAAGCGGCGTTAATTAAAACGGACAGTCCTTCTGACGGCGCGTGGGCCGTGTCCCCGTCGTCGCTGGACTCCAGTCGCCGTGAGGTCGGCCTCCAACAGGCTCGGGAACGGACGATCGATGCTGTTCGACCACAAATCAACAGATGAACGTTGACCTTAGGACAATATAGCGCGGTTGATGCGAGGGACTATGTAATCTTAACGCCATTGCGCACTGTTTAATGTTGTCGCGCGTATTTGGAACTCACCATACGAAGATGCATAAGGAGCCTTATACTAAATGGACGTAATTCTGAAAGAGCAGCTAAACTGATCCCAGAAAAGAGAGACGTGTAGTTTACTTATGAGAACGAATTAACAAATATGGATTGACAACTCTAGAGTGCAGGAGATTAAGACGACATCAAAGTTTAAAAATAGTGAATGGTTATGAAGATATTAATAAGAACCATTTTTTTAACATAAAGATTGAGGAAGAACTAGATGGCTAGTAGTAGTAGCCTTAATAAAACAACAGCATAGGTTGGATACAAGGATGAGCTCATTCCCACGGCTGAGGACTTATTAGAACACATTGTCTGTCATTTGTAAGAATACTAACAGTGTGAATCTGTTTGTTCAGAATTGACAGATATATGACATAGGTGGGCCACACACACATGCACACGCACATGCACACGCACACGCACACGTGTATATTTCTTGTCCATCGGCAGTATGTAGCCAACATCCCAAACATACAGAGAAATATATTTTCCAATCACCGGTCAATCAATTATGCCACTTATGCCGATGTCACTCCGATGGGCTTAATCTTCAAGCTAAACACGTCATCACGCAGATGAACTACACCAAAGTCAGAGCTGTTTGAATGACATGCGTCCGTGAGTGGCTGTCAACACGCTACAACTGAACGACGACATCATTCAAATTATGTTGTTCACATCAACACGCATATCTCTATGCATATATGATACAATGTAGATGTTCAGTGACGCGAACCTGCAGCCAACGCCATCCATCTGGAACCTTGCTGTCATTTGTTTGGATAAAAGGCCACGAACCACTTATGCAATTCGACTGCCATTTTACCCACGTAAATAGGCTAAAGTGTGCATCGCGTGCTACGTGCGGTTTTTACGGTACGTGTATATTGATGAAGTGGATAGAGTTACTGTTTTTGTGCAACACCATTAGAGCTTCCAGGGAGATGATGTCTAGTGCCAGTCGCTGACAGCCGTGACTATTTGGCCGGCCGTACCATCAAAACCAAATCACAAGGCTGGATTGAAATTGCAGGATATATGGGTTGCCACTGTTTTCTGAGAAATATGTGCATCGTCGTCACAGAGGAGCGACATAATGGTATCCAATGGCGGCAAGCTAATTGTGATGTCGCACCCAAACGATGATAATATTTCAACACGTAAATTGTGTTTGTCCACAAACTACACCCCTGTATATGCAACAACAACTCGCAATACTAATGGACGGGTAATGATCCACCTATTCCTTCCACATGTACAACAGTGGCGACAAGTTACACAGCACACAGGGAGTAGCCTTCATTGATACAACAGTGACCACGATAGTCGACACAACCTTTAACATATTCACACACCTGCTACCATTTCCTATGACATTTGGAACAAAGGTTTTACCGCACAAGTAGGACTCATCTCACGCCGAAGATCTAAACATAGAGAATGCACAACGCCTCGATGTCATCGTCGACTACGCCAGGACTGCAGACGGGTGCGAGAGAGTGAGTTAGTGAGTGAGTGAGTGAGTGAATGAGTGAGTGAGTGAATGAATGAGTGAGAGAGAGAGAGAAAATGAATGTGAATGAGTAAGTCAATCCGTCAGTGAAAAAAATAGAGTGAATGAGAGAGAGAGAGAGAGAGAGAGAGAGAGAGAGAGAGAGAGAGAGAGAGAGAGAGAGAGAGAGAGAGAGAGAGAGAGAGAGAGAGAGAGAGAGAGAGAGAGAGAGAGAGAGAGAGAGAGAGAGAGAGAGAGAGAGAGAGAGAGAGAGAGAGAGAGAGAGAGAGAGAGAGAGAGAGAGAGAGAGAGAGAGAGAGAGAGAGAGAGAGAGAGAGAGAGAGAGAGAGAGAGAGAGAGAGAGAGAGAGAGAGAGAGAGAGAGAGAGAGAGAGAGAGAGAGAGAGAGAGAGAGAGAGAGAGAGAGAGAGAGAGAGAGAGAGAGAGAGAGAGAGAGAGAGAGAGAGAGAGAGAGAGAGAGAGAGAGAGAGAGAGAGAGAGAGAGAGAGAGAGAGAGAGAGAGAGAGAGAGAGAGAGAGAGAGAGAGAGAGAGAGAGAGAGAGAGAGAGAGAGAGAGAGAGAGAGAGAGAGAGAGAGAGAGAGAGAGAGAGAGAGAGAGAGAGAGAGAGAGAGAGAGAGAGAGAGAGAGAGAGAGAGAGAGAGAGAGAGAGAGAGAGAGAGAGAGAGAGAGAGAGAGAGAGAGAGAGAGAGAGAGAGAGAGAGAGAGAGAGCAATCTCGCAAGGTAGTCTTGTCTTCTAAGCTCTCGCATTCGGCGTTCCAACGTCGCATGGTTTAATGACACTCGTAGCACTAATGGTCAACCCGTTTCTTCCACTTGTGCAGTCTCGCGAGACAGTCTTTGAGCTCTCACAGCCGTCGTTCCACAGTCGTCTGGCTTAATGACACTCGCAATACTAATGGCCACCCGTTCCTTGCACTTGTCCAACGAGCTGGCAAATACAATTCTCTGCTTGGGTGGAAACCACCGACGTAAGCCGAGACCTTATCGAAACGGCATCACTCACTTGGTTAATCATAGTCGACCTTCGCCTCGGTTGTACAAGGTGGGTTCCGCTTTGCTATTGCAGTCATGGTTGCGAAGAATCGAACTATTAGGTCAAACAGGCAGCTGTCCAACTATAGTTCAACATGTACACTATCATCGAGATGGCTTTTTCTATATCACGGATATCTTTAAAATAGTATTCAATAGTATTCAATATGACAAACAAGGAAAGAATGTACGAACTTTTTCCCATTTTTATTAATGTCTACGTATATAAAAAAATTACAGTTACTCAAATACTAATGCAGTTTGCTATTACTAGCGATAAACCAATTGGATCTGATTGTTGCATCTTAAACAAAATAAGTACCGAAGTCAGAATATAAAGATGGAACTGTATTTGGCACGTCCTGAGAATGTATAAATGGTTGACACGTCCTAAGAATAGATGAATGGATGACAACAACTCCCTGAGGCTTTAACATGGACGTCTGAAGGCACAAAAGAAAGAACAAAGAAAACTGGGGTGGAGGTCTTGGAACGAAGCCAAACAGGTAGCCAAAGATAGAGCGAGCTGGAGAAAGTGCACTACGGCCTGATGCGCCACCAGGGTCGACGAACATATGCAAGGTAAGCGCGCATCTCAACAAAGTCACAGGTCATTGGGAAACAGGATAGATAGCACTGCAACGTATCTGAGTTACATGCCCACTTCATACCAGATTAGTGAGTGGTATGGCAGTAAATCACACCAGTGACAGGGAACCACGTAAGAAAACAACACGCGGTGGCTTATCATTGACTGCGCTCGACCCAAAAATATAGCGACGATCCTCTCACTGACAAGTTATTGGTGTGACCAAAGTTTACACAAAGGAATAACGAATACATGCTATATAGAGCAAGATATAAAAGGTACACGGTTTGATCGTGTTTATCATATAGGAATCATGCTATATTGAGCAAGATAGAAAATGTACACGGTCTGGTCGTGTTAATCAGATAGGAATCATGTCATATAGAGCAAGATATAAAAGGTACACAGTCTGGTCGTGTTTAGCATATATTAATCATGTTATATGGAGCAAGATATAAAAGGTACACAGTCTGGTCGTGTTTATCATATAGGGGTCATGCTATATTGAGCAAGATATAACAGGTACACGGTCTGGTCGTGTTAATCAGATAGGAATCATGCTATATAGAGCAAAATATAAAAGGTACACAGTCTGGTCGTGTTTAGCATATATTAATCATGTTATATGGAGCAAGATATAAAAGGTACACAGTCTGGTCGTGTTTAGCATATATTAATCATGTTATATGTAGAGCAAGATATAAAAGGTACACGGTCTGGTCGTGTTAATCAGATAGGAGTCATGCTATATAGAGCAATGCATAAAAGGTACACGGTCTGGTCGTGTTAATCAGATAGGAATCATGTTATACAGAGCAAGATATAAAAAGGTACACGGTCTGGTCGTGTTAATCAGATAGGAATCATGCTATATAGAGCAATGAATTAAAGGTACACGGTCTGGTCGGGTTAATCAGATAGGAATCATGTTATATAAAGCAATATATAAAAGGTACACGGTCTGGTCGCGTTAATCAGATAGGAATCATGCTATGTAGAGCAAGGTATAAAAGGTACACGGTCTGGTCGTGTTAATCAGATAGGAGTCATGCTATATAGAGCAATGCATAAAAGGTACACGGTCTGGTCGTGTTAATCAGATAGGAATCATGTTATATAAAGCAATATATAAAAGGTACACGGTCTGGTCGCGTTAATCAGATAGGAATCATGCTATGTAGAGCAAGGTATAAAAGGTACACGGTCTGGTCGTGTTAATCAGATAGGAGTCATGCTATATAGAGCAATGCATAAAAGGTACACGGTCTGGTCGTGTTAATCAGATAGGAATCATGTTATATAAAGCAATATATAAAAGGTACACAGTCTGGTCGCGTTAATCAGATAGGAATCATGCTATGTAGAGCAAGGTATAAAAGGTACACGGTCTGGTCGTGTTAATCAGATAGGAATCATGCTATATAGAGCAAGGTATAAAAGGGACACGGTGTGGTCGTGTTAATCAGATAGGAATCATGTTATATAAAGCAAGATATAAAAGGTGCACGGTATGATGGCATTTATCATATAGGAATCGTGTTATTTAGAGCAAGATAGAAAAGGTACACAGACTGGTTGCGTTTATCAGATAGGAATCAGGCTATCAACACATTGCCCACCCAAATGTGTTTTACTGAATCACCACAACTTTCGAAAATATAATAGGACCATTGTATTCTCATGAACATCACAACTTTCAAAAATATAATAGGACCATTATATGCTCATGAACACCAACCTGGCCGTTAAGTACATGTATTAAATTTGTTTGGAAATTATCATTCTTAGAGTTAGATTGAAAATACACGAGGTATTTTCCATTCGCCATATATGTATCTTCCTTTTGTATAGATTCACACTTAAACAGAGCCAAGACTGTCGCCTTGTTACCATCTGTTCTTGTATGGATGCAACTAGGCGGATGGTTCATAATCTTTCACGGACCAATTCTGGAGTGATACAAATCCGTCCAGGAGTCCTGTTAATGTAACCGTGAGGACATCATGATATGTCCTTCTTGTATTCCACAATGCAGATACATAGACAAACACATTAGGACGTTGACTTAGGAGTTACAACTTTGACTTAGGTGTTACAACGTTGACTTAGCGGTTACAACGTCGACTTAGGTGTTACAACGTTGACTTAGGTGTTACCACGTTGACTTAGATGTTACAACGCAGATACTCATCGGTTCACGAGCTCATCTTTAATGTTGACAAAGCCCCTTAGGTCTGTCTGAAGTTAGGTTTGTCTGAAGTTTGTATTTATTCTCGATGTGTTTGTATGCGGCATTTGGGTTGTCTTTGGACGCTAGCGCAATTCTGCTGTTAATACATCCGCTAAGTTTTACTGATCTTGCAAAACTGATAAGTCTGCTTTTTAGCATTAATCCAATATTAGCACATTCTTTTTTACTATATGTGACTTGTATATATTGTATCTTGGGCTTAATTTCAATTGAATAATTGTAATAATTTACTTCATCAAAATAATTGTTATAAGAAACATGGGTGGACGAATAAAACAAACGGTGCAATATATAATTATGGATATACATATCAAAAAGATGTTTAATTAAAGTCGCTTTTTAGGACCATGTGCTTGGTTTGTGATTGCATAACGAAGGGAGGTACACGTTCATTCAAACTCTCGAGATAATTTTATTCCATTTTCGAAAATTGACCGTCCTAGACAGTGATTGAAGAACCCATGCCAGTTCGGGACTTTACAAAGGGAATGGCTGAGCTAACAAGCGTCACCTGCCTCAGGGGAACATTCGATCGCTAGTTATGTTGTTGTTGCCGTTTAAAACAAGACTCGCGGATCGATGCAGCAGAGCGCAGCGACAGTGAAACTGGATTCTGGTTGTCGTATAACATTGACTGATAAATTATAAATATTCAATGTTTTTTGCGACTTGCCAGTACAGAGTGCCGTATATCACACGCAGTGCACTCACTTAATTAATAGGTGCAGTGGGCGTGGGCTCAGTGCATGTTGTTGTGCTTACACGCAGACAGTTCACAACGTAGGCCTTAATATAGGGACAATTATATTACATGGTACACCCACGGGGCGAAACGTGTAATTGAGAACAGGTCCTAGTATAGTGTGCAGCTCATCAGACTCGTCTGTCTCGATTCAAAACGTTTTTTTCACACCGGGTCGTATCATGGGGGACCGGAGGGGGGCATGCCCCCCGGATCTGGACGTTTGTAAAATTTAGGTCTTTTATGACGAGTAGATTGTTTACTATTTGTGTTAAGTAGGTCATCTAGTATATTTGTTAATTCATTATATATAATTATATCATTATTGTTAATTGAAAGTAGACATTTTGGTAAGTGTAAAGATTTCTGGTCGAATTTTTTGCCCCCTCTGAAAAAAGCACAACCCCTACGATATTGATTCTTGATTAGTCATATAAATGCTAACATTTATACGCATTCACAAATAGAATGTCATGTCGCTTAGCAATCCAGAAACGACGCTGTAGCGGTATGGCACAAAGAAAAAGCCGTTTTTCTAGGTGATAAAAACAAGTTTATATTAATTTGTACCTCAGCCTTTATAACGACAAATCTACGCAATATCGTAGTCGGCCAAGAAGCGGATAAATCACTATTTTAGCAGTTTCCTACTGCACGTCGCGCGTTCCATTTACAGCTTGCGAGATTTATCAAGAGCCGAGGTATCAGTGTAATTTAATCGCGAAGCATGTTTCAGACAGGATTAAGCAACGTTAGTTGGAATGGCAACACTGCGTGATATGTCAGCGGCGGGCGCGGGCTTTGGCGTCGCTTGGTCGAGAGGAGGACTCGTCTACGTGACCGTTATTTCAACAAACAAAACATGTCCTCAGTAAGCGTTAGAAGAGATAAAACATGGAACGAATAATATAATAGCACACATGGACTAAGTTACGACCCCCATATTGGCGCCCGTACATTTTGATAATAATGGCGATGATGATGGTGATGACGACAACGATGATCATGGTGATGACCATGATGATGATGATGAAGTTGCATAGCTAATCATATACATAGCGTCTCTTTGTAGTCTCTCTAGCCACTTCGACTCCACCATCTGTCCAATGCTTTATGTCAATCCATCCCATTCTCTTAAACCTCTTCGGTGGTTTCCGGGTAGTTCGCCTTCTGTGCTGGTAAGTACCAGACTATCTGGTCTTCTTTCTTAGCTTTCTTCTCTTGGTGAAACACAGCAGACCTTCCTTATCCCGCACTTCGTCTCTGATCCACACGTCAGTGCTACTTTAATAATATATTTATCTGCGACCAGCTTATCCTGAACATTCTGCGCCATAACCACATATCAAATGCTAGTATGCATTTCTCGCCTTACGACTTGACTGTCCCGGACTCGCTGCCATACTGAGCAACGCTCCAAACCTGGGGGCACACAAATCTCTCCTTCAAGTTTATGCTCACGTCATCGTCTTCTACGTGGGTATCAGATGATGGCGTAGGACGTGTTTAAAAAACAATGGTCGGTTCATAAGAATATATGTTGATCTAATGCGAACGGTTGTTAGTACTAAACATTACGGACAGAGCCGTACCCAGCATCTGGAGGACATGGTCTATTGATTAGTCTTTTTTTGGGCCATAAAACCAAATACATTTATTATATTATTCATATTAAATATTAATCAACTTTTCGCTTTTCGGCATTACCAAAGGCCGAATTGTATTTCTCTTGTCCGTTTGTCTGGTCAAACATCAGCTCGACCGTTCTGTTCCAGGTAGTTTATGAAGCGACACTATTACGTCTTTATGAATGTGATCAAATGCCAATGACACTGAGTAGTGTCCCGAGCTGTAGATCGTCGCCACGTGTTCTTCGTGGTTGAAAAACACCAACATGTGCGCTCACTGCACATGGACTCACAATAATGATTACAATCAGAGATATTATTGTGGATGCCCGGGCAGATCTCTCGTCCGTAATGGCGACATTATTCATCGTGTCAGATGCATAGTCGACGTTTATTGAAACGTGCAACACGCTCCGGTCTTTATTGTATGAGTTGGCATTTAATTTTCGTTGAGCCTAATAGAGTGAACATAATTGACAATGCACGCTACAATAGACATAACGGAAATAGCAAAAGTTGGCACTGCACGGTACGATTGAACTAATGGATGCAACAAAAATAGTGGCATTGCACGTTACAATTGAAACAACGGAAACAGCGAATGTTGAAACATTGTTATTATTATTATATTGAACATTATAATTGAAATTAAGGACACGTCGTTGTTTTTTCACGTCACGATATAAATAACAGAAACAACAAAAGTTGGTATTGCACGCTACAGTGAAACTAACGGAAAAAGCAACAGTTGGTATTACACGTCATTATTGAAATGACGGAAACAGCTAGACCTGAAATTGCACTTTACAAGTTAATATATTGCACGTTGTAATTGAGAGATGGCGCTTCTTCGCCTAAGCGTGTGTTAAGGAACTCACCAAATGCGCTCCTTACTTCCGCATCCAAAAGTTCATTGAAGACGAGACAGAAGAGTGCGATAAACATGACTGCGGTTGACAACACGTTGCCTATATCATATCCATACCGGCAGCTCGCCGTCACTCGTACAAGTTCTCATTAATGACCAGTATTGTAAGATGGCACGACAGTCCAGCACGCGGTGTTCCTACCGGTTCAGTAAATGCCCACTACTCGACTGGTTGTCCCAGCGACCCGGCCGAATCAGCAGGGTCGGTCAGTTGTTTACCACGTGCTCGTGGCGGGACAAACGCCGTCTGATTAGACGAGCGACTTCGAGGCGTCTCTTGAGGCCAGAAATCATTAAAGACACAATCTACGTCATTCTACGACAGGGAGTCGTCAAAGCGGTGGTCACGTTTCGCCGTTTGCTGTCCATGCAGCGTAATCTCTACACAGAGCGGCCGGCAACACAGCAATTCCGCGTCTCTATCTGCGAACAACGGCCAGTCAGTCATAAATGGATTAGCGCGAGGCGCGTCGAGTTATATCTACGAGTCTGGACGCCTCCGCACCGCGGCTACAGCGGAGGCGACTCTGGTTTCGACGGCTGCAGAGATAGTGCCACCATCTAGCGGGACAACGATGAACAATTACAGCTTCAGATGCGTAGTCATAACAATTGACGACTGATGAAAGTGGCAAGCTTAGTCTCCCATTAGTTTGCGATGTTACCATGTAGAGTCGCGACAGGTTTTTCACGAGACACATTCTTACCGGACATACCTAGGCAAGGGGCATGGACAATGGTCCGCGGACCTCCTGGTCCGAAACAATAAACACGGCTAATGTCGGACAATGGTCTGTGGACCATTGACTAGGAACAATAAATACGACTGAGGATCTATGAGGTTCCGTGGATATACTGACCAGGAATAATAAACATGACTGCATGAGGATCTATATATTTATACCATCGGACTCGTGACAATAGACACGACGGAGGATCAACCATGATCCATCTGATCCGACTGACTCGTGATTATTGATACGAATGAGGATTCACCACGATTCATCTGATCAGGCTGACCCGTGACAATTGACACGACTGAGGATCCACCACGATCCGTTTGATCCAGCTGACTCTTAACTATTGAAACGATTGAAGATCCTTCAGGATCCGTTTGGTCCGGCTGACTCGTGACAATAGACACGACTATGGATCCACCAGGCTTCACCAGGTTCCGTGATAATTGACATGACCTCGATGTTAACAATGAACCGTTAGTCCGGGAACAAACACTTCCTTTCATCCGTGTTATTTACGTGTTTATAAAAATGTGACCCCGACTGCACGCACTAGAACCACGCACGCAATCAGTCACACCCCGTCATGTCTGGACAGTGCGTGGGATGGCTCGCATCTCGTACACGTGTCCACTGGTAGTGTCACACTGTGTATTTATCGCTGGCTGCTCAGGTCGTCCCCTGTACTAGTACAAATCCGGGTCATCGTCGAGGCGAGCCACGGCAAACGTCAATAATATCAATATATTATGTTTAGTCCGCGCTCTCCCCTGACCAGCATTGTGCCGTGTTGTGGTAGTGCAGCGATGCAATACGTATATGATACTAATACCAGTGGAGTATTTAGGGGGAGACATACTAATTGGGTCGTGCCCCTGTGGCATAATTTGTTTCCCTATGTAACCTGTTGCGCCGCTACGCTAAACTATTGGGTGTCACTAAGCTTGCCATCCTTTCGGGTCTCCTTTGTGAGATCCTAGATACGCCAATGAATAATACAATATGCCCTATATCAGTGCATTGTATTAACCTGGGCGAAATTCGTCGGTATCCGAAGTGCCGCATTGCCTTAAAACACAACAAATTATCGTAGGATATCGTCGCAAACGTGGGGGGAGAAATGTTGCGAGACACGCGAACCCTGCGGAACATAGAAATAGGCCTACATCCAGATCATGAGAACACCTGGAGTGCCATTGATACTTTTCACAATATAACTCCACATATTTCTAATGTAGTCTTTCATGTTGGTCTTGGTTAATTGTATTTCCTTGAAATCTGGATGCGGAACGTAGGCGTACTTCCGCGCTCGGTTCTACTATGTCCCTCTGTGCATACATCCGTGCAGCGTCGATATTACAACAGACCTGAGGTGATTTCGAGATTGCATCAATATTGAGTGCTTTGTCGCCTGCAGTGAGCTACACCTATTAATGCATTGCTATATTCACCGAACAGCTGAACCAGCTCGGTCATCTGATAACACGTATGGACCATGGCATAGCCATAGGAGACGCCGCATTAATTACTCAAATTATTAAATAATGAGTAGCCATATACATGCTTTGTATTATACATATTGACACAGTATTTTAAATACTCAATCATGTATATAACACATACACTAATAATGTACACTGTACGTTATCAGACCCGTTTAGAAAGGGGGAGTCGGAAAGTTTTTATATTGTAGTTTTTTTTATAGCGAGCGCCACGACAGCGAAGCTGGCAAAGCGAACATGTCACACTAACGTCGGTGTATAGTCTATGTCAAACAAAATGGAAGACAAATACCCAAGGAACGGTTTTCGTTGTTGACTCCTCAAGGAACCCTTCGTTTGACTAACTATGGACCCTTCGTTTGACTCCCCAAGGGACCCTTCGTTTGACTCCCCAAGGGACCCTTCGTTTGACTCCCCAAGGGACCCTTCGTTTGCTCTGGAAAAACAGCCACTCGCCATATGATTGGTCAGCGCCATAATGTAGCCTCGCTAAACCGGGGTTCTTAAAATAACGAATAGCTACGAAATAAAATAAACAGTATGTGTTCTAAACGTTTATTTATTTTAAATCCAAACCAAATGGATAAGTGACTAGCATAGTAACGCACTAACCTGATAAAACTATATTATAACTACGGAATATCTGCTATCTAACTAAAACCTACGACTCCCTAACCCACTTCCTCTCACCACTGTGTACAGTCCAACAGCTAAACCCAAACTGACGACTTGCTCTTTCAAAAGTCAACCGATTACGCATTATGCACGCACACGCACGCGAACGTGTTTTCACGTCGCTGTACGCGAATATATGAATGACGACGCACGTATCGTTCCACAAGCCACCATTCCTAATCAAATTAATAATCAACTGGCATTTATAGGTGTAACGCTTCGACGAGCGCCTACAATAACTTTTACCAATTGATTACTTTAAAGCGCACCTAGCAACATAATACGTATATGTAAAAAATTACAATTTGGGTATAGTTTGGTACTTTTACTGCCACTAATTCGTAAAGAATTGTATGTTGGCAGCGTTCTTTTATAACAGTTTCGTCTTTCGTATTCTATGACGTAAACAATACAGTTGACGTCATGGAACATGTCACGTGCCCTCCGACAGTGGAGTGAGGCGGCTTGATTTTTCGCCATTTCGTATGCTATGGCCAAATCACGAACGCGTACGTAATAATTTACAAAATCGCCGCTGGAGGAGGCACCAGACTAAGAGGAGACCAAATAGAAGTGTTTAAAATACTGAATGGTTAAGAGGATGTTGATAGGAATATATTCTTCAAACTTACAGAAGGCAGTAGAACCAGAGGACACAATGCAGCATTAGTTAAGGAACAGTGTAGGTTGGACATGAGAAAGTACTCTTTCTCACAGAGGGTAATAAATGAATGGAACAAACTGCCAAATGATTGTGTTAATGCTAGTAGTGTGAATATGTTTAAAAATTGAATTGACAAATATCTGATAAGGGCGGGCTACACATAGATGAGAAAATTGTTGGACTCTCGATAAGCCAATGGTTTCCTTGTCCACTTGCCATCTGGAAGTTGTTGTATGGGATGGCAATGTTGTTAAATCTTCTTAAACATTTCGAGTTGTGCGCTGTCATCTAAAGCAGCGGTTCCTGACATCTCCGGGGGTACGTCAGAGGTTAAAAGAGTGTACGCGGAAGGTTGGCTGAAGCTAAGGTAAAATGTTGTCACTTTGTGTACTCCACGAAGGAGAAAATGAGTTTATGTAACACTATCAAATTCACACAAAACATATTCCTGTCAAGCAAATATTCGACGCTGTTAGAAAACGTCGTGGTCCAAGTCCATAAATTGTTATTCTCGAAGACCTACAGTTTTCCCAGTTAAGATACTTCTCATCTAAATTATTCGTAAGTTACGACGATTTCGTCTCGTTTGAAAGGTTAGTGCCTAACTAGTAAATCAAGTCCAACGCCTCCAACACCAGGTTCTTCTGTCTCTAGTGCCAACATTTATTGAAGTTCGTGAACGACTCCACCGCACGTGATGCATTTGAAGCTCTTCCCCTGCCAAAGTGTTGGTCTAAGATGAGCGAATCATATGGATATGTAGATGAAGTGCCCATGAGGGTATTGCTGATGCTTCTATCTACATATCTCTGCTAGCAAGGATTCTCGTCAATGTTCTGCATGTAAACTAGATTAATTTCGTGCCCCACTGTGCATGAAGGAAGCGACCCAGCTCATCACATTTCTCGAATAGCTGTTTTTTATCTTATCCATTTGGGTACAGTTTTGTCGTCTATAAAATGTATAACTGAACTCAGTGTTGAATGGTGTTTCGTCTATAATTCTATGTCACTATGATGAGGTACCCAGCCGATCGTCTCAAGACACTGGGGGTATGTGGGGAGAAAAAGGTTGGGAATTGCTAGTCTAAAGTTCCAAGTGGTTGACTAAAAAGATGCACTGACACTGTTTGAATGAATGTCGCTGAGATTCTCAATACACACAATGCTGTAAAAATCAGTCATGTCCTGTATTCTAACATGTATACAATAGTCGTGATACTGCTTGTGATGTATGTCTCGGCTGCTACAGCAAAGGGGTCATTTAGTGCCATGCGACGCCTCAGGAACTCTCCGTTCCATACACGGTGACATCTGAGCGCTTGTCGTGATTGGCCTTTACGCATGTGCAGAAGGACAAGACGTAGAGCAGTTCATCTACCAGTTCAGTCGTTTAGCGCTAACATTCCGCGCTAATGAAGGCGAGGGTAGCGACTTAACCCTTTCTGTAGACACTCGTAAACATTTATTACCGAAGTATTATCATTGCCTATATGTGTTCTTGGTTTATGATTAAATGGCTACCTGTTATTATTGTAAGGGGTTTTGCGTTTGTCTATTAACAACTGTCAGGATTGATTCTTAGCACACATGGTCATCACAGTGCAAGTTTTCCAATGAATTTGAATGATATTGTAGTACATGTCTTAATAAACTACACAATGAAAACTATTCTTTGTTATACATACAGGGGGCTATATATGATAAATACTGAAGGTACACATCCACCTTTTACCAGGGAATCGAGCGGGGGTTACCTCCACATAAATTTGTACTTCAAAATGAATTTATACCTAGCTACGCTCCCGATTTTTGTATTCACTTTTAAATATTAGTATTAATTTTTAACACATTTTAATTAGTGATATGATATATTATTTATATATTGTCAATGTTATTTTAAGGAATTAGACGTTTTATTATAAAAAAATTCGTGTATACATACTTCTATCGTAATTCGCCATTGAATGGCCAAAAGCGGCTGGATTTACGGCGCATACAAATGCTTGATGGTTGGTACAGAACTATCGTTTTCTCACTTTGTAGCTTCAGCAAACGTGTGGATTGATGTTTCTATGTTGTCTAAGTGTTTACATCTGCATAAAGTAGGTCACAATCGAAAACCAACTGAGTTCTGGGTTGGGCTCTGAGCTAGGATGCATTGAACAAGTGACTTCACGAACTTTCTGAAATGCTTCAACGCATACCCGAGCCATCATCATCTAAAACTGAGAGATATTTAACAAGGGCGGGTTACACAAAGACGAAATAATGTTGGACTCTCGAGAAGCCAAAGGTTTCGTTGTCCATTTGCCATCTGGAGTGTGTTGTTTTGGATGGCAATCATATTACACAGGGCAGTCAATTATATCTCACGAAATGGTAGCTAAGGAAATGACGGTGAAGCGTGACAGCACACCTTTAACGACATAGCAGTGAAAGGTTAAATGTGATCGCACTGACAATAAATCGAGGAGTCCCGAGATGATTCTGAAAATATTGCAGTTGAAAAATATGCTCTCAAAAAGGGGGTCCACCCCGGGGGTCGGGGAATGAGTGTATGTGTGTGCATGACACACACGCACGCACGTCCATGCTCAGGGTACTGTTGAATCATAGCCATTGAATATATTCACATTTAACATAAGGGAAAATGTATTAATACAAATATATATAACTGTCATCAGAGTGGACTTCATAATGTGTCTGAACATTAAGATGTCAGCTGTATCAAGTACACGGCAGGCCAGATTTTAAGAGCAGATGATTTTACACATCCTCGAAATACTTCATGAAGCAGACATTGAAAACATACAGACATAAAGAGCATATAGCCAAGTTGTATTCACTTATTTTATTTACAGGATAAGGCACATTGTCGTATGTGGCATGTCATGACGACATGCTGCCACACGTCTTGGTGACATGCCGTTACACTTCGAGACCACATGGTATTACACGTGGTGATGACACTTTGCGACAACATACTGTCAAACGACAAACATAGATTGTAAAACATCACGAAGTTACAATCCAGCAAATGTGAAAACCAGAAAAATATACAACTTGCAACTTTGTCATAGTAGGTGAATTTTATTTCCGTAAGTTCCCTTGGTGACAGATATAATTATAATGACAATATAACGACAACACAACAATCGCCATGGCACACACATTCTCACTGTAGAAATACACTCAAAACATATTGTGTCGTCCCACAATTCTATCTTGTTTCTTTATTGAATGTCTCATGTAGTGTAGCACCAAATGCTTTACGTGAACAGTTGGTGCAATCTCTTTATTGCACATCATCATATTGCTTAAAACGATTTTTCAAACGTGTCTGAGACAGAAAAGACTAGTAGAAGTAAATATACCGCATAATGATGACTTTCCTGGTGTATGAGAAAGATCTCTGGATTCTGGTTTTGTATTTAAGGCAACATACTGCAGGATTAAAACAACCACCCACAAACCTGACCTCACTGTAACTATATTAAAACTTTCTATTATGCCCATCTGAGTATCAAGATCACCATGGTAACATTTTACTGAAGACACATCACGTGGCCACTTATCGCTATGGCAACCAATATGACTATGTTCTGTTGCAATGTCCACTCGTTGTGAACAATTAATTTGGTACAATAAAAACGCTTCTGACTAACAATAGAAACCACGTCTGTAATCGGTCGATTCAAGTGAATGCCAGCAGATTAAACCACAGAAATACAGAATTTCATAAATACATATTAAGCCAGAGCTTTCCTGCCACAAGTTGGTGCGATCTGGTGGAATAACATATCACAGCAGCAACAGTAATTTCATTTTACCCTGGCACCCCAGAGGGTAAACTACCAGAACAATGGTTTATGCGAGGTTGTCATCCAGGGCAAGTTTCCAGGGTTGGCACTCTCTTGTCGACTATCACATTGCCTTCTTTGTCCTTCACTCGAAAACGGCCGGATGAATAGAGGGTCTCCTGGCGGCCATCGGGGAAAACTGTCTTGGTTGTTCCATCTGGGTATTCTCGTCTCTAAACAAACATGGCCAGGTTAGATGATTTTCAAGAAACCTTATACCAGTTACCCTTCACAGGACATTCCCACAAGACACCCTCCACCAGAAACTCCCACAAGATACCCCTACCAGACATCATCAGAAGATATCCTCACCTTGACACCCCCACCAAACACCCTTCATTAGACACCCTCCACATACGCCGTAAAAACATATGCCCTTTGCCAGACACCCTCACAAATTACCATACACTGAATGCCCCATAAATAGCTTCACATTATTAACCCTCACATTGTGTGAGATTGTGTAATGCCCAAGCTTCATCATACAGTGTAGTAAGCTAGCAAGAGTTACACAATTTTCATCTTGAATCTGAGTGAATATTCAAATAGACAAAACATTTAAATCCATTAATCATAATTACCTCTCAAGAAACTTGCAGTTTGTTTTGGATATTTCGACTGCATCTCGCAGTCTTCTTCAGCAGACTGAAGTTACGGATGTGTCACATGACCAATGTCATGTGACACAAGCTGGAGTAGGACTGGTGGGAGCTCCTGGCCGACGTCTCGGTTCAGCGTAGGTTTGTTTCTGTGGATGTTAATCGGCTCCTTTATTTTTCTCCTGTGCCAGTTCTCCTCGTGGTCTAGAATATTGACGTCCTTCATAGAGCACTGATGACCTGTGTTCAGTTTGTGTTCACTTATAGCTGATAGGGGTTGGCGACAAGATAGATGTTCTTTGATTCTTGTGCCAAGTGTTCTGGCTGTTTCTCCTATATAGTGTTGGTCACATTCTGGGCATTGTATGTCATATACTACCCCACACTTTGCTGCCTTTGCTGTTCTGTCTTTTGGGTGTACCAACAGTGACCTCACGAGACCACGAGGAGAACTGGCACAGGAGAAAAATAAAGGAGGCGATTAACATCCACAGAAACAAACCTACGCTGAACCGAGACGTCGGCCAGGAGCTCCCACCAGTCCTACTCCAGCTTGTGTCACATGACATTGGTCATGTGACACATCTGTAACTTCAGCCTGCTGAAGAAGACTGCGAGATGCAGTCGAAATATCCAAAACAAACTGCAAGTTTCTTGAGAGGTAATTATGATTAATATTAATAACCAAGAAACTGGATCATCTATCCATTCAAGCATTTAAATCCAGTACAAAAGTTTATTTATGTATGCAGCAGTGCCAAATATCTCTAGAACAGACCATCAAATTATGATACAGTCTGTAGAATGGTTTATGTGAATCACTAGACGCTTTCAAGATCCTTCTGCATTTAAATTCGTTTGTCTCATTTCAGAAAAAATTTGCAAATATTGAACTATGACATTCTAGTTTGTTTGTGCAATTGTGTTTTGATAAATTCGTTGCACAAACTATTAAAGTAATTTTGGCTCGACCAAACAGATATTTGGCAAAAATGGGCAGAAGTTGCTATGCCTAGCCTGCCTCTATATACTATTACAACATGCCTCTATATATTATTACAACATGCCTCCATATACTATTACAACTATACTACTACAACACAATGCTATTCACACTTTTGCAACTCACCCCATCGAATGATGAAAGTCAATTCTTTTGATGATTTTGAACAATATTACACTCTTATGAAACTGACAGCACATATTACTTTTACTATTCACTTAATACAGATCTGGACATCAAAAAACGTGATTTATGATGGGCTAAACGAATAGTGGCGGGAGTTTTTTAAGTTTTAAACATGCTGATGACAAACCTTGAAGTCAGCCGTGTGCACCTCCCTCTGTCCGTTAGGGAACTCCATTGTCTTGTTGCCCACCTTGTCTATGCGGATGACTGTACCGTCAACAAAGATGCTCTCCTCTGTACCATTGGGAAACAAGTACTTGATAGTCTGGTCGGGAAACGTAATCTCACGCGTGCCATCTGGGTAATGCTTCTCTGTCTGCCCTCTGTAACACACATGTAATAGATCACACTTGTAACAAACCTGTAACACACATGTAATAGATCACACTTGTAGTGCCAAAATCATCAGTAACCAAGCTCAGAGGCACATCAAACCGAAAGGGTTACTCAATTTTGCAGTCGATATACAATGCTAAAGTTGTCAATAGAAGGATGACTATGCTAAAGTTGTCAATAGAAGGTTGACTATGCTAAAGTTGTCAATAGAAGGATGACTATGCTAAAGTTGTCAATAGAAGGATGACTATGCTAAAGTTGTCAATAGAAGGATGACTATGCTAAAGTTGTCAATAGAAGGTTGACTATGCTAAAGTTGTCAATAGAAGGTTGACTATGCTAAAGTTGTCAATAGAAGGATGACTATGCTAAAGTTGTCAATAGAGGGATGACTATGCTAAAGTTGTGAATAGAAGGATGGCTATGCTAAAGTTGTGAATAGAAGCATGGCTATGCTAAAGTTGTGAATAGAAGGATGGCTATGCTAAAGTTGTCAATAGAAGAATGACTATGCTAAAGTTGTGAATAGAAGGATGGCTATGCTAAAGTTGTGAATAGAAGGATGACTATGCTAAAGTTGTGAATAGAAGGATGACTATGCTAAAGTTGTGAATAGAAGGATGACTATGCTAAAGTTGTGAATAGAAGGATGGCTATGCTAAAGTTGTGAATAGAAGGATGGCTATGCTAAAGTTGTCAATAGAAGGATGACTATGCTAAAGTTGTCAATAGAAGGATGACTATGCTAAAGTTGTGAATAGAAGGATGACTATGCTAAAGTTGTCAATAGAAGGATGGCTATGCTAAAGTTGTCAATAGAAGGATGGCTATGCTAAAGTTGTGAATAGAAGGATGACTATGCTAAAATTGTCAATAGAAGGATGACTATGCTAAAGTTGTGAATAGAAGGATGACTATGCTAAAGTTGTCAATAGAAGTATGACTATGCTAAAGTTGTCAATAGAAGGATGACTATGCTAAAGTTGTGAATAGAAGGATGATATGCTAAAGTTGTCAATAGAAGGATGATATGCTAAAGTTGTCAATAGAAGGTTGACTATGCTAAAGTTGTCAATAGAAGGATGACTATGCTAAAGCTGTCAATAGAAGGATGACTATGCTAAAGTTGTCAATAGAAGGTTGACTATGCTAAAGTTGTCAATAGAAGGATGACTATGCTAAAGTTGTCAATAGAAGGTTGACTATGCTAAAGTTGTCAATAGAAGGATGACTATGCTAAAGTTGTCAATAGAAGGATGACTATGCTAAAGTTGTCAATAGAAGGATGACTATGCTAAAGTTGTCAATAGAAGGTTGACTATGCTAAAGTTGTCAATAGAAGGATGACTATGCTAAAGTTGTCAATAGAAGGATGACTATGCTAAAGTTGTCAATAGAAGGATGACTATGCTAAAGTTGTCAATAGAAGGATGACTATGCTAAAGTTGTCAATAGAAGGTTGACTATGCTAAAGTTGTCAATAGAAGGATGACTATGCTAAAGTTGTCAATAGAAGGTTGACTATGCTAAAGTTGTCAATAGAAGGATGACTATGCTAAAGTTGTCAATAGAAGGATGACTATGCTAAAGTTGTCAATAGAAGGATGACTATGCTAAAGTTGTCAATAGAAGGATGCCTATGCTAGGCAGCTAAGGAGGGAAAGCATGATAAGTCTCGAGATGATGGTAAAATGTTATGATGCATCCTACTGACCTAATGCTGACAAGGAATGAATTCCAAAGAGTTGCTATGACAACCAAGAAAGTCCTAGTTCCAACATACAGAACAACTTGGCTAACTTGAAGTTGGAAGGCCTGGGGGAAACACAGAGTTATCCGTGTGTTCGAGTTAAGTCAGGTTTACTCAAAGTGGGACAGAGCTCAAGGTTCGATTTATGGTGGTTATTTGAGTCATCAAAGTTCACGTTAATGAAGTTGAATTGTAATATATCAAACATCTAAAGTACCAAACTCACTGGGAATCCAAGCTCAGCACCACATCATGAAGATAATTAGTAATAAAGTCACTATAGGTTATTGCCAAAATAAAGTTCCACTTACGTTGCGAAATGCAGTATCTCGAGCCCGTCAGAATACGAGGTATGAGTTGTCTTTGCATCGGCGTAGTAATACACCTGCAGCCAGACAGTGTGAATAATGTACCATGTATCAAAACACATCTTAATATCATACAGCTGGTACAAGAATGTCTCAATCATTGTGAAATCTCAGTCATTGTGAAATGCACAAACAATATATAAGTTATTTTGCCAACATTGTTTTTAAATGAATATACAAAGTCACAAAATATGTTAATGTTCTGCCCTTGATTAATTTTGACAGTAAATCACAATACCAGATTTTGTATGCACACAACATGCCTTGGTCTAACCTTGTAATGGATTATGTATTGCACAAAAACGTTATAACCATAATAAGTCCAATTCATTACAAACCTATATGACATAAGGAATGTCTGTTTGACTTTGAACCACATTGGGGTTAAGAAGGGTTAACAAGATTGACATCCAAAGCACAAAACAAAAACAGCAAATGGACAAGGAAGCCGTCGACTTATTGCGGGTCCAACAATTTTTCATCTATGTGTTGCCAGCCTTTGTCAGATATCTGTAATATTATTTTTAAGTATATTCACTCTGCTACCATTAACACAATCAGTAAATAATTTAATCCGTTCATGGGGCATGTTAGCTTGTCGGTTAAAGCACCAGACTGTCGATCAAGAGGACGGTGGTTCGTGTGCCCTTGCTGCCACTTCAAACTTGGGGCTATGTCATTCGCCCCACTTTGCCTGTGTCTTTCGGAAGAGGCACTAAAACAATTGGTCCCTTCAACCTGGTATCTAGGAAAGTAAAAGATCCTACACACAGAAATGGAAAAACTTGTTATGGACTTGATTTATAAAAATACAGATCTGCACAAAAAAGTTACACTGGCACTATATAATGGAGTAAGTGTCATGAGGTGGACACTGGCACTACATAATGGAGTAAGCGCCATGAGATGTACACTAGCACTATATAATGGAGTAAGTACAATGACGTGAACACTGGCAGTATATAATGGAGTGAGTGTCATGATGTGGACACTGGCACTATATAATGGAGTAAGTGTCATGACGTGGACACTGGCACTATATAATGGAGTAAGTGTCATGACGTGGACACTGGCACTATATAATGGAGTAAGTGTCATGACGTGGACACTGGCACTATATAATGGAGTAAGTGTCATGACGTGGACACTGGCACTATATAATGGAGTAAGTGTCATGATGTGGACACTGGCACTATATAATGGAGTAAGTGTCATGACGTGGACACTGGCACTATATAATGGAGTAAGTGTCATGATGTGGACACTGGCACTATATAATGGAGTAAGTGTCATGATGTGGACCCTGACACTATATAATGGAGTAAGTGTCATGACGTGGACACTGGCACTATATAATGGAGTAAGTGTCATGATGTGGACACTGGCACTATATAATGGAGTAAGTGCAATGATGTGGACACTGGCACTACATAATGGAGTAAGTTCCATGATGTGGACACTGGCACTATATAATGGAGCAAGTGCCATTATGTGGACACTGGCACTATACAATGGAGTAAGCGTCATGAGGTGGACACTGGCACTATATAATGGAGTAAGTGTCATGATGTGGACACTGGCACTATATAATGGAGTAAGTGCAATGATGTGGACACTGGCACTACATAATGGAGTAAGTGCCATGATGTGGACACTGGCACTATATAATGGAGCAAGTGCCATTATGTGACACTGGCACTACATAATGGAGTAAGTGTCATGAGGTGGACACTGGCACTATATAATGGAGCAAGTGTCATGACGTGGACACTGGCACTATATAATGGAGTAAGTGCCATGACGTGGACATTGCCACTATATAATGGAGTAAGTGTCATGATGTGGACACTGGCACTATATAATGGAGTAAGTGTCATGATGTGGACACTGACACTATATAATGGAGTAAGTGTCATGACGTGGACACTGGCACTATATAATGGAGTAAGTGTCATGATGTGGACACTGGCACTATATAATGGAGTAAGTGCAATGATGTGGACACTGGCACTACATAATGGAGTAAGTGCCATGATGTGGACACTGGCACTATATAATGGAGCAAGTGCCATTATGTGGACACTGGCACTATATAATGGAGTAAGCGTCATGAGGTGGACACTGGCACTATATAATGGAGTAAGTGTCATGATGTGGACACTGGCACTATATAATGGAGTAAGTGCAATGATGTGGACACTGGCACTACATAATGGAGTAAGTGCCATGATGTGGACACTGGCACTATATAATGGAGCAAGTGCCATTATGTGACACTGGCACTACATAATGGAGTAAGTGTCATGAGGTGGACACTGGCACTATATAATGGAGTAAGTGTCATGACGTGGACACTGGCACTATATAATGGAGTAAGTGCCATGACGTGGACATTGCCACTATATAATGGAGTAAGTGTCATGATGTGGACACTGGCACTATATAATGGAGTAAGTGTCATGATGTGGACACTGGCACTATATAATGGAGTAAGTGTCATGATGTGGACACTGGCACTATATAATGGAGTAAGTTCCATGACGTGGACACTGGCACTATATAATGGAGTAAGTGTCATGATTTGGACATTGGCACTATATAATGGAGTAAGTGTCATGATGTGGAAACTGGCACTACATAATGGAGTAAGTTCCATGATGTGGATACTGGCACTACATAATGGAGTAAGTGCCATGATGTGGACACTGGCACTACATAATGGAGTAAGTGTCATGAGGTGGACACTGGCACTATATAATGGAGTAAGTGCCATGATGTGGACACTGGCACTATATAATGGAGTAAGTGCCATGATGTGGACACTGGCACTATATAATGGAGTAAGTGTCATGAGGTGGACACTGGCACTATATAATGGAGTAATTGTCGTGATGTGGACATTGGCACTATATAACGGAGTAAGTGCCATGATGTAGACACTGGCACTACATAATGGAGTAAGTGTCATGATGTGGACACTGACACTATATAATGGAGTAAATGCCATGATGTGGACACTAGCACTATATAATGGAGTAATTGTCATGATGTGGACACTGGCACTATATAATGGAGTAAATGCCATGATGTGGACACTGGCACTATATAATGGAGTAATTGTCATGATGTGGACACTGGCACTACATAATGGAGTAAGTGTCATGATGTGGACACTGGCACTATATAATGGAGTAAATGCCATGATATGGACACTAGCACTATATAATGGAGTAAGTGTCATGATGTGGACACTGGCACTATATAATGGAGTAAATGCCATGATGTGGACATTGGCACTATATAATGGAGTAATTGTCATGATGTGGACACTGGCACTATATAATGGAGTAATTGTCATGATGTGGACACTGGCACTATATAATGGAGTAATTGTCATGATGTGGACACTAGCACTATATAATGGAGTAATTGTCATGATGTGGACACTAGCACTATATAATTGGGTAAATGCCATGAGGTGGACACTGGCACTATATAATGGAGTAAGTGCCATGATGTGGACACTGGCACTATATAATGGAGTAATTGTCATGATGTGGACACTGGCAGTACATAATGGAGTAAGTGTCATGATGTGGACACTGGCACTATATAATGGAGTAAGTGCCATGATGTGGACACTGGCACTATATAATGGAGTAAGTGCCATGATGTGGACACTGGCACTATATAATGGAGTAAATGCCATGATATGGACCTTAGCACTACATAATGGAGTAAGTGTCATGATGTGGACATTGGCACTATATAATGGAGTAATTGTCATGATGTGGACACTGGCACTACATAATGGAGTAAGTGCCATGATGTGGACACTGGCTGTATATAATGGAGTAAGTGTCATGATGTGGACATTGGCACTACATAATGGAGTAATTGTCATGATGTGGACACTAGCACTACATAATGGAGTAAGTGTCATGATGTGGACACTGGCACTATATAATGGAGTAATTGTCGTGATGTGGACATTGGCACTATATAATGGAGTAAGTGCCATGATGTGGACACTGGCACTATATAATGGAGTAACTGTCATGATGTGGACATTGGCACTATATAATGGAGTAAATGCCATGATGTGGACACTGGCACTATATAATGGAGTAAGTGTCATGATGTGGACATTGGCACTATATAATGGAGTAAGTGCCATGATGTGGACACTGGCACTATATAATGGAGTAAATGCCATGAGGTGGACACTGGCACTATATAATGGAGTAAATGCCATGAGGTGGACACTGGCACTACATAATGGAGTAAGTGTCATGAGGTGGACACTGGCACTACATAATGGAGTAAGTGTCATGAGGTGGACACTGGCACTATATAATGGAGTAAATACCATGAGGTGGACACTGGCACTATCTAATAGAGTGAGTGTCATGAGGTGGACACTGGCACTACATAAGACAACATTGTTATTATATTATAATGAGACAAGCCACTAGGTGGCATGGCGACTCACGACATGGTGGTCAGGCATCATCTGTTTGATGTCTCCGTTGAAGAACCAGACGACCACTGACCGACCGTCGGCTGAGATCTGCTTGCGGGTGCCATTGGCAAAGAGGATCTCTCGTGCATTGTTGCTGTAGATCCGCTCCACCTGCGGCACAATGATCCGAGAGATTTTATTGTTCAGTATTATTGTTATTTTTCATCATGCATTAATTGCTCTAATTACGACATCAATCTGTCATGTTGTTATTTACTCTAATTTATTATGTCCATCTACTTTTTTCTTCTGCACGTCAATTTACTAAATACTTAAATACTGCCAAACACCCTCCACTCAAAACCCTCCACCCAACAGCCTCCTTCATGAACACACTCCATTCAAAACCTTCCTTCATAAACACCCTCCACTCAACATCCTTCTTCATAAACACTCTCCACTCAAAACCCTCCACCTAACACCCTCCTTCATAAACACACTCCACTCAAAACCCTTCTTCGAAAACACCCTCTACTCAGAGCCCTCCTTCGTAAATATCCTTCACTCTACACCCTCCTTCATAAACACCCTCCACTCAAAACCTTCCTTCATAAACACCCTCCACTCAACACCCTCCTTCATAAACACCCTCCACGAATAACCTTCCTTCATAAACACCCTCCACTCAAAATCCTCCTTCACAAACACCCTCCACTCAAAACCCTCCTTCATAAACAATTTCCACTCAACACCCTCCTTCATAAACACCCTCTACCCAACACCCTCTTTCATAAATGCCCCACCCCGACACTACACCAGATATTATTTACCAAATACCCCAACCAGAGAGTACCTGACACCCACCTTGCCGTCATCATGCACAACCTCCTCATAGGTTTTGTTTTTGGTATCAATGATGGTCATCACGGCTGGACCTCCGGCCACCTTGTGAGGCATGTCTACTGACTGGTCAATGGAACCAGAACTGAAACATAACAAGTTCAAATTTACTGAAGATACTAGGGGTGACTCCATACTAACGTCTAGGTCACAAAAAATGACATTGCTCTCTGTCAAAGCAGCTGTGTCACTATGACACTATCAAAGCAATCATGTCAGTATGACACCATCAAAGAAGCCGTGTCACTGACACTATCAAAGCAACCATGTCACTATAACACTTTCAAAGCAACCATGTCACTGTGACACTATCAAAGTAACCATGTCACTGTGACACTATTAAAGCAACCATGTCATTCACACTATCAAAGTAACCATGTAACTGTGACACTTTCAAAGCAACCATGTCACTGTGACACTATCAAAGCAACTGTGTCGCTGTTACACTATCAAAGCAACTGTGTCGCTGTTACACTATCAAAGCAACTGTGTCACTACGACACTATCAAAACAACTGTGTCACTATGACACTATCAAAACAACTGTGTTGCTGAGACACTATTCTCCAACATATCTCGTAGACATAGGCTGTGAGAATTAAAATATGATATATAGGGCAATTTTAGCATCACTTACTCGGTTGTTGCAATGTCGTGCTTTGATGGCTTATGACTGGGGTGCATCACTTGCGGGGTGGCTTCTGTGCTGTCATCCATTGGCTCTGCAGCATCTGAATATAACACCAGTGAGAGCATGTGGTAGTTTTTAAGGTACAAAGATAGTTTTTATTGTAACATGAAATAATTTTTTTTATTTTATTCGTATCGTTTAGGAATATCAACCTTGCGGTCAAGACATTCGCAAACAGCTGTTGACAATTTCCTGTATCCGTGGACAAAGTTCATCAGAGTCAGGCATTCACGGGATCATGCAATGGGCACATCATTATCACCCACAAAATTACATTCCCGCCAAACGTAATATAAACATGATATTCACCTCACCGTAAGTGTGAAAAGAGGTACAGAGTAAGCAATTAATTCCTGGTGAATTATTGTAGCAATACAGTACCAATGTTTAGTGTTATTTTATCTGTCAATATCCTCAAATATATCAACAACTACTGTATTGCCGTATACGTATTCGGACACTTCAAGTTATTAAATTATCAGCTGTCCAAAAACATATGGCACACAACAATAATTGACAGATACACCATCTGAATATTTATATTTAGGCAAGCTGATAAAGGTGGTGACATCTAGCTTGAAACTGCACATCCACGTTATTAACGTCATATATGGCACTTATTATGTTGCAAAAGATCAGTATACAGTATTAGTATTAGGATAACCAGTATCCTGAATTTAGTTTATAATCATACTTTGGAAATAGAAATAGAACCATTCTACTGTCACAAGTGAGATATGTTTAAGGAGCTCCTTAGCTGAAATGTTATTAAAGAGCTATTTAGTTGACAGGGAAACGTGTCTAAGGAGCTCCTTAGTTGTGAATGAAATGTGTTTAAAGACTATATAAAATGACATATGTTTCATCCGCATATCAATAAAATTTAGTGAAAAACAAACATAACTAGCAATGGTAAAAACTGAAGAACATAAACGTTGCATGCAAAACTGTAGGCGCAAACATATCTTCCTGAACTTGTGCGAGCGCTGTGGGGAATCAAAGTGCATTTCACTAAAACATCATGGGGTCTAAAGGGTTAACTTACATATCATCAGGAAAGTTCCTTCAATATACCATGTTGTCAATGATTAGTATAACGTGCTGTACTATGACATCTGTTCGTTCAATGACCATGGTGTCAATGATTAGTATAACATGTTGTACTATGATATCTGTTCCTTCAATGTTCACGGTGTCATTGATTAGTATAACATGCTGTACTATGATATCAGTTCCTTCAATGATCATGGTGTCAATGATTAGTATAACATGTTGTACTATGATATCTGTTCCTTCAATGATCATGGTGTTAATAATTAGTATAACATGCTGTACTATGACATATGTTCCTTCAATGATCATGGTGTCAATGATTAGTATAACATGCTGTACTATGACATCAGTTCCTTCAATGATCATGGTGTCAATGATTAATATAACATGATGTGCTATGACATCAGTTCCTTCAATGATCACAGTGTCAATTATTAGTATAACATGCTCTACTATGACATCAGTTCCTTCAATGATCATAGTGTCAATGATTGGTATAACATCCTGTATTATGACATCTGCTCCTTCAATGATCATGGTGTCAATGATTAGTATAACATGCTGTGCTATGACATCAGTTCCTTCAATGATCATGGTGTCAATGATTAGTATAACATGCTGTGCTATGACATCAGTTCCTTCAATGATCATAGTGTCAATGTTTGGTATAACATGCTGTATTATGACATCTACTCCTTCAATGATCATGGTGTCAATGATTAGTATAACAAGCTGTGCTATGACACCAGTTCCTTCAATGATCATGGTGTCAATGATTAGTATAACATGCTGTACTATGACATCAGTTCCTTCAATGATCATAGTGTCTATGATTGGTATAACATGCTGTATTATGACATCTGCTCCTTCAACGATCATGGTGTCAATGATTAGTATAACATGCTGTGCTATGACATCAGTTCCTTCAATGATGATGGCGTCAACCATTAGTATAACATGCTTTACTATGACATCAGTTCCTTCAACGATCACGGTGTCAACCATTGGTATAACATGCTGTATTATGACATCAGTTCCTTCAACGATCACGGTGTCAACCATTAGTATAACATGCTGTACTATGACATCAGTTCCTTCAATGATCACGGTGTCAACCATTAGTATAACATGCTGTACTATGACATCAGTTCCTTCAATGATCACGGTGTCAACCATTAGTATAACATGCTGTACTATGACATCAGTTCCTTCAATGATCACGGTGTCAACCATTAGTATAACATGCTGTACTATGACATCAGTTCCTTCAATGATCACGGTGTCAACCATTAGTATAACATGCTGTACTATGACATCAGTTCCTTCAATGATCACGGTGTCAACCATTAGTATAACATGCTGTACTATGACATCAGTTCCTTCAATGATCACGGTGTCAACCATTAGTATAACATGCTGTACTATGACATCAGTTCCTTCAATGATCACGGTGTCAACCATTAGTATAACATGCTTTACTATGACATCAGTTCCTTCAACGATCACGGTGTCAACCATTAGTATAACATGCTGTACTATGACATCAGTTCCTTCAACGATCACGGTGTCAATGATTAGTATAACATGCTGTGCTATGACATCAGTTCCTTCAATGATCACGGTGTCAACCATTAGTATAACATGCTGTATTATGACATCTGTTCCTTCAATGATCATGGTGTCAATGATTAGTATAACATGCTGTACTATGACATCAGTTCCTTCAATGATCATGGTGTCAACCATTAGTATAACATGCTGTACTATGACATCAGTTCCTTCAATGATCACGGTGTCAACCATTAGTATAACATGCTGTACTATGACATCAGTTCCTTCAATGATCACGGTGTCAACCATTAGTATAACATGCTTTACTATGACATCAGTTCCTTCAACGATCACGGTGTCAACCATTAGTATAACATGCTGTACTATGACATCAGTTCCTTCAACGATCACGGTGTCAATGATTAGTATAACATGCTGTGCTATGACATCAGTTCCTTCAACGATCACGGTGTCAACCATTAGTATAACATGCTGTATTGACATCTGTTCCTTCAATGATCATGGTGTCAATGATTAGTATAACATGCTGTACTATGACATCAGTTCCTTCAATGATCATGGTGTCAACCATTAGTATAACATGCTGTACTATGACATCAGTTCCTTCAATGATCACGGTGTCAACCATTAGTATAACATGCTTTACTATGACATCAGTTCCTTCAATGATCATGGTGTCAACCATTAGTATAACATGCTTTACTATGACATCAGTTCCTTCAATGATCACGGTGTCAACCATTAGTATAACATGCTTTACTATGACATCAGTTCCTTCAATGATCACGGTGTCAACCATTAGTATAACATGCTTTACTATGACATCAGTTCCTTCAACGATCACGGTGTCAATGATTAGTATAACATGCTGTATTATGACATCAGTTCCTTCAATAATCATGGTGTCAATGATTAGTATAACATGCTGTATTATGACATCAGTTCCTTCAATGATCACGGTGTCAACCATTAGTATAACATGCTTTACTATGACATCAGTTCCTTCAACGATCACGGTGTCAACCATTAGTATAACATGCTTTACTATGACATCAGTTCCTTCAATGATCACGGTGTCAACCATTAGTATAACATGCTTTACTATGACATCAGTTCCTTCAATGATCATGGTGTCAACCATTAGTATAACATGCTTTACTATGACATCAGTTCCTTCAACGATCACGGTGTCAACCATTAGTATAACATGCTTTACTATGACATCAGTTCCTTCAATGATCATGGTGTCAACCATTAGTATAACATGCTGTACTATGACATCAGTTCCTTCAATGATCACAGTGTCAACCATTAGTATAACATGCTTTACTATGACATCAGTTCCTTCAATGATCATGGTGTCAACCATTAGTATAACATGCTGTACTATGACATCAGTTCCTTCAATGATCACAGTGTCAACCATTAGTATAACATGCTTTACTATGACATCAGTTCCTTCAACGATCATGGTGTCAACTATTAGTATAACATGCTTTACTATGACATCAGTACACAAAAACCATTGCATCCAACAGCAACACCTGACTGCCACCTTTTGAGTGCAAATTTACAAATACATATTCATTTGCAAAATAATTCTATCATGCTAATCATTGCATATACTTAACTGCAGCTTGTAGGTGGTGTAAAATGTAACAGATTTATGCTACCTCATCCACACAAAACTTGCAGTAACAAATAACAATAAAATTCTTTCTCCTGCTGTTGTTTATAATCATATATTAGTAGTGGTATACGGAGAAATAACTATTTAGAACACCAAAATCACTTAAAATGTCTCAGTTTTCCTTTAATGAACCCATTGTGCAAACAAACTCCGAACTTACAGTTGATCACATGACAATGCATAATTAACTCACCAGGTGCTGCTCCACTGAGACGGAGGGTGACATCTCGATGGACTTGTGTCATTGGCTCTGGTTGGACTTGAACTGGTTGGACTTGAACTGGTTGTTCAGTCACCTGACATCCCTTACTATCCAACCTCTGCAGCAACATTAGTCATTGAGCACAACGTAATGTCTTTGCATCACATTAGTCAACAACATTAGTAATTGAGCACAATGCAATGTATTTGCATCACATTAATCAACAAAATTAGTCAATGAGCACAATGTAATGTCTTTGCATCACATTAGTCAACAACATTAGTCATTGAGCACAATGTAATGTCTTTGCAGCACATTATTCAACAACATTAGTCACTGAGCACAATGTAATGCCTTTGAATCACAGAGTAGATGTGCTTCAGTTAATCACAAATACATTAAAAAATATATATTTTTTGAAATCACACTAATAATTTCATAATCAGACATTGATATTGTAAATATAAAAAATACTGCGTATGCAGAACAGACTGAATGGATGCTACACATGACTTCTACTTCTATGTAAAGCACTCAACATCTCCTGGACACAACTCATGACAAATGGAGAATTATACATGGAAACACCATGGTTCTCCGAGACAATCAGGTGGAGGCGAGCCCAATTTGCAGGTCAATGGTCTATAAGTAAAGAGGTGGCGAGAGAGAGCAAAGCCTGGACAGACAAGACCAGGAGACCAAAACTTATCCAAAACTACTTGCATCTGAAATTGGGATAACAGTTACCGAACTTGGAAAGAAGTTATGCAGGATAGACAGCAACGGTATTGTGAACAAGTTTTAGAGGACCATTCCTCCGGACGACTAGATGATCATGATAGGGGCAAGAGAATGTGATGAAAATGCTGTACGTAATTGTGTGTTCCCATGTGACAAGTACAACAGTGGGAGTTCAGGGTAAATAAAAAGGCATGTTCTAAGATAGCATGGTATCCAGTCATTGGGACAGTTCAAAGCACTTTACACTTCACCTCCTGACAGACCTGTTCATTTCAACACCATCTTAACTTTGCTGGGAAGCTTTCAGCTATGCTGCAATTATGGTACAAAGACTATTCGTTCACATATCTACCTCTGTCTAATGAAAGCTACTTATTTATACAGCAGAATGAACTGATGCAACGTGGAGGGAACACAATTAAAGGGGATACAATATAATCTATAATCCTACATCACCCTATAAAAGAACATAATTTCTTCAGTTAGTTGACTCCAGTTTATTTACCTTTATTTTCACGATTAACACATATTGTTAAATAAGGATAGAAATATAGTATTGCAACACACTACATGGTGGTGGGTGATAAAACTGATGATATATCTTGTGGGCATAATCAATGTGACAATAATAATATATTTAATCAGATATCGCAACTGATCCTAGATTGTTTCTTAGCTCTTTTAAAAATTAATAACATGTTCGATAATTGCTGAATAAAAATTAATAAAATGTTTGATAACTGCTGAATATAAAATTAATAACACGTTCGATAATTGCTGAATATAAAATTAATAATATGTTCGATAATTGCTGAATATAAACACATAAAATTAAAATACTACTAACAATAATAACTAACTAATTATTTAAAAATAAACATATATAACAATATTTCAATGTATTAATAATAAAATAATTAATCAATAATAAAAAATTACAAAAGAATAATGATAAATAAAAAGCATACAATATATTAAATAGTCAAATAAAGGTTTTTTAACATTGCTAACTAATGTGAATAAGATTATGGAAAAAATTCATGATTAAATTACACTGAGTAGACAATATCTCAATGAGGAGAAGCAGCCAAGATAAATGACTACATGCCCCTACCTTGGACATAGCGGTCATTGCTATGGTGACCCCTACCTTCCCTCTGTGCTTGGACATAGTGGTCATTGCTACGGTGACCCCTACCTTCCCTCTGTGCTTGGACATAGTGGTCATTGCTGCGGTGGCCCCTACCTTCCCTCTGTGCTTGGACATAGTGGTCATTGCTGCGGTGGCCCCTACCTTGGACATAGTGGTCATTGCTGCGGTGACCCCTACCTTCCCTCTGTGCTTGGACATAGTGGTCATTGCTGCGGTGGCCCCTACCTTCCCTCTGTGCTTGGACATAGTGGTCATTGCTGCGGTGGCCCCTACCTTCCCTCTGTGCTTGGACATAGTGGTCATTGCTGTGGTGGCCCCTACCTTCCATCTGCGCTTGGACATAGTGGTCATTGCTGCGGTGGCCCCTACCTTGGACATAGTGATCATTGCTGCAGTGGCCCCTACCTTCCCACTGTGCTTGGACATAGCTGTCATCGCTGCAGTGGCTGTAGAAGCAGCAACCTCCCGTCTCTGCCACTCTTCCAGGCGTTTCTGTTCCATTAGCCGAATTTCTGTTTTCAGTTCTTGGTTCTCGAGTTCAAGGGTTTCGAGACGTTCTCGCAGTCTGGCAGTGTTTGCGAATGACCGTTGCTCCTTTTTCTTCATCTCCTCTTTAAGGTCAGCCAACTGGACAGAACAATGACAACAACTAAGAACAATTCTTCAAAATGTTATTACCTTTCTCCATGATAAATTCAATACAAAATAACAAAGAAATTTAATTCAAACCTCGTACAGCCATTTATTTGGTGATCAAACCGCATCATTTGATTAAAGAAGCATATCACTCAGCGATATGCAGTCCATTCCACCTTTGTTGAATTTTATTTTAGGGCGTAGACTTAGTTTGGTAAAATCACATTTAAGGTATCTTAAAGACTTAGAAACACAAGATCCAATTTAGACCTTTTAAGACTTTTCACAACTCCGCACCCGCCTGCACCCGCCCTGTAATTAATCACAGCTGTCACCACTAATCTGTCAGTCTGCATTTGCTTACTGAGGAACTAATTTAATAAATTCAGCCAATTAAGGTGATACAATTACCATTAATTTGGCCCTTTAAACAATGTCTCAGAGAACGCCCACTTCTTATGCATTAACAACATGGGAGGTAGAAACGCTGAAAATTAGCAAAGCTAGAACTTAGTTTCAACCAACTATGAGATTAAAAAGATAACTTTTCACTATACAATGTGTGCAAAATAATGCTGGTTAGCTTAAATTATACAATGTCCACAAAGTCTATTTCACAGGACAAAAATATTTACTATTAACATGAATACTTGTCTGTGTCCATTGTGGGACATATTTAATGTGTTTAAAGTGAAACAAAAGTCACGGTGTTAGGGCAATGCACCTAAGAGTTAATAATAACTAACCACTTGCAACTACAATCAAGAATATTCTGGTCAAATACCAATTTTACTGGTGGCTGAAAGTGAACTAGCATGACCAATAAGTGACAGGTAGTTCTATGAAATCGCCAAAGCAAGACTTCATTGTGACATGAAATATACTGCTCCAATATTCCATTAGAAAGTAATAATTTACACTGACTTTGGAGCAAAAATTTAAACGAATGCGACGTTTGGACCCGTCTTCTGCGGACTTTGTTCATGAACTGATGACCTATGTTGTGGCTCAAATTCCAGATTATTCTGCCAGAATCTGAGCCACAAGATAGGTCATCAGTGCGTGAACAAGGTGCGCAGTAGATGGGTCGAAACGTCGAATTCGTTTAAATTTTTGCTCCAAAGTAAGGGTAAATTATTACGTTCCACTGTGATGTTTTCAACTGAAATCGAAGGGTCAGCAGGCATACAAAGAATCAACGCAACTCTCAATCAAGTGAGTTGCTAAGAACAAGATAAGTTTAGCAAAGGCCAAAATATATTGCATAAGCATGGTCATATCCTATTGGCAAGTATAGGGCTAGGTGTTTACAGACTACAAGCACTCAAGACATAGGGTTATCTAACAGTATGGCGCGACCCATGAAATTAAGATGCTATGTGTTCAACAAGGTTTTCCTAGTAAACCACTGGTGTGATATTCTTATTTATAGTTGCAAATGATTGTTTTAGTAACTCTTATCGATGCATAGGCCCAAAACAATGAATATTGCTTCCCTTTAAACATGTCCCACAAACAAGTATACACCATAAGAAAATACATTACTAGGCGACATGTTTGATGACTGACCTGTTGCCGCAGTCTGTCTATCTCCTCCCGCTGTTCCTTGTCAGCCATGGCCCGCGTTACCTTCTGATGTTGCTCAAACAGCTTCCGCTCCCGTCTACAAACACGTCCGCAATAACAGGATCGCTTCACACACAGGCCCCGGGAAAGTGATAGACATTGCTGTATGAGCAGTGGCCCAGTGGCCAAGTGGCCCGGTGGCACAGCATTATACAGTTTAATATATATATATATAAATTTGTCTTCTAAAGAGTCTATTTGCAGCCACACAACGTAACATTATAGTGGGGTGGCATAGTAAACCTACTGTGCATTTTGTGATAAAAGCACCAAATTTGGCACACGTGTAGACTGATATATAACAAACAGATATAAATATTGAGCCATCACACATTTTGCCCCAGATGGCTATGGCGGCCGTTTTACAAAATGGCGGTCAGGCAATTTAATTGGAATTAATCAGTGTTCAGAACTGCCAACTCCAGAGGAACCAGGTGACTTAAAGTGGGGATAGTTGACATTCGAAGCTTCTACAAGTGATTGACAAGGAGTTATTGCATTAATTCTGGTGTTTTAATAGTCAACTGATGAAAAGGTAGCATTTATGTGCAGAACGAGCCTTGTTTTTATTGATACATGTTCAGCTGTCTAAGATTACAAGCCAGACCATTGAACAGTTGAACATAAAGTACAAAGTATCCGAGCACATGGCTCAAATTGAATGAGTCAATTAATAAACATAGCCATAATCAACACCAATATATGTTGAAATATATCTATTGAATTGAACAGTTCTTATCAGGTGTCACAGTCTGCTCTGTTTTGTTCATATATCACCAGGGTATGGGTCACAGTTCCCTTCAGTGGCCAGGAATTCAATTATGTGAGCACTCCTCTTCACGCACGCATGCACGCACGCGCACGCAAGCACACACACACACACGCACACAGCTGTGCATTCAAGTGCACCCTTTTTGCACTTACAATGCTTCAAACAACCATGCTTGTTCTTGCATGACACCAGCTCATAGCAGGTGTGGACTGCCTCGAGTTGTCTTGTCCAGTTCGGCTCGTACATCCCCTCCTCATTCTTGGCCCAGCCCCAGCCGGTTTTGGAGGCAGCTCCGGTGCCGGTAGCAGTGTCTGGTTCCACACATGGCCTCCCTGGTAGGCCGCAATCCTCCAGAGCTGCCTTGGTTGGCAGGATCAGATGCACGTTGTTCTTCTTTGTGAAGAATTTCTTTCGTGTATTGTCAATGTTCTGCAATACAGCAGGATAACGAACCTATCGATGGTGTGCATGACATCTTCTGGTATATCACTTGGTGCAGCGGACAACTTCAGCAGTGCGATTGTGAGTTCTGGCAGCATGGTCCAGATTGCCCAGGCAATATTCTTACCATGCCCAGCAAAACTGGACACAGTGTCACACCCAGTCAGAGCATGGAACAATAGCAGTGCTCCTGCTTCTCCGGTCCGAGGCTAGCTACTATTTCGTGGGCTGCCAGGCACTGAAACTCTTGCCAGTTCCGAATGCTAGCCACATTTCATCTTCTGGTTGCAGCCCCTGGGCCACTGACAAGGCCAACACCACAACGTCGGCGTCAGCAGTCTGGATCGTTATCTTGTGGTGGCCATGCTGGGCTGCATGGGATGCATGCTGCAACAGGCGACTATCAGCTTCTTCATGGCTGCAAGGTGTGAGCGAGGCCAGATCCGGCAGTGGTGACTTGCTGAGGACTGCCTCTCCATCAGTGATGACAAGCTGCTTGTCCTCCTGGACATACTACTTGAGGAGAGCTTCTGATAGGAACCTGAACATCTCTCTCTTGTTGCTGACCACTCGGGGGATGTTTTGTCATCTATATCATTATGGCTGCAGCAGCAACCACATGTCTGCGCTCTCCTTTTCCATGCTTTGTTCTTGCACTGCTTTTCAGTGAATTGGCAATGTAGCTGTCCCACACTACGTCCAGGCATGATGCAATTTGAAGCTTTGTGGACACGTACGGGTTGATGGGCATACTCATCAAAGTTCTTGACTGCAGCTGGCTTTAGCATCTGGACGATGACTGCTCCACCACGAATTATACTGGTGGTGGCAGTAGCCTCTGACTGGGCATCGGAGATGTCTTCCAAGCATGTGAGGAGATCACTCTTCATACCTAAGTGGAGGCTACCTCCATCAGAGAGTGCGGAAGGACCTGTCTGATTCTCATGACGAAACAACTCTTGAAGGTTTCCACTTCTCATCTGGCAACCGATGTACAGCCGCGAGAACAGTTACAAGTCATTCTTGAGTGAGGCCACCTGGTTCTCTTTGCTCACACTTTTCGGGGTGGAAGTACTGAACACCTTCAACTTGTTTCAATGAATGACATCACAAATAGTCTTGGTTCCTTCCAGACGGCATTCTCTGGTGAAAGCGTGGAACTGCTCTTTGTCAATCCTCTTAACATTTGGTACACTCTTAACTGCAGCAGGACCATTTCCTTTGTGTCAAGAGCAACCAAATCCTTACTCTCCAAGCTCTTCTATCACGCTTACAAGAGAGTGGATATCTTTGGCGAATGAGGGATACACACTTGGTGTCTGCTCGTTATGACGCTCATCTTGGAACTCTTCTATAGCCCTGGCAACTTCTGGTCTGGTCTGGGGTTGTCGGTGAGGCCAACTGCTCCGCCATCTCCTTTGATGCAGGCGTTGTTCTGTTCATGTGCCTGGTCAAACGCGATCGTAGAGAACACCTTCTTCGTCTTCTGTACGGTGAAGCTGCCTGCTCTGAATTTCCTGACTACATCTGGGTGCTTTTCTGGGGATTCAACCATGTCCCTTAGTTGAACACGGATCCACTTGGCATAAGAACCAGGGTGCTAGTTCCATCAGGCCTTCAAGGCCAATCGTGAATGAACGCACATAGAATAGTACCAACACCTCTACTAGTTCCAGCACGGTTGCCCAGTACTGAAACTGGGGGATGTCTACTCTTCTAATCACCCTTGGACCTTCATAAGGGAATTAACCCCCACTGCATGTCAACCTGCAGACCTCCCCAGTTGAGCAGGTATGTAAAATAACAGTAACCGCAAGTGGTCATTTTGTAAAATGGCTGCCACAGCCGTCAGGGGCAAAACCTGTGATTACCGTCTACATGTGTGCCAAATTTGGCGCTTTTATCATAAAATGCACAATGTAATGGATGTGTTGGTTTATGCCGCTCCACTACTAGCACCTTCACTGACTCTTGGAATCATTGACGAGCCATTTGGGGGAAATCTTTGTATTACATGTTAGATGAGCATTAAAGTTAATTGCCTGTGTGTAGACCAACCAAAAACGAAGCATCAAATATTATTGGTTAAGACAGCAAATGGGACTAAGTACAAATCCATGTTTCTAATAGTCATTCTCCAAGGGTAGATAGTAGAGCTATCCAGGTGTCACGGGGATGCTTTTAAATGGTGAATGCTTTTAGCCAGATGATGTCATATGCGTGACAAATAGGGCAGTGTTTCAGTAAAATGACAACTGTATCGCATTTTGGAATTTCATTAAATTGATTAAATTGTTTTGTATGGTATCTTATCTGATGCCCACTTAGAATTCATTTTTATATAACATTTATACATTTTGATGAGTTTATCGTCTCAAGGATTTACGTGTATGATGAGTGGTATACCATTTGAAATAAATTTCAGATGAATTCCCTCTAATATAAGATGCAGTTTGTTAAAAACATTTTCATTGAACTTTTTTGCATTAATTATATAGATGTTGATACGATGAAATGTGTCATGATAACTTTGAACAACTAGTAAAATTTGAACAGGTTTGAGCTTTGGTCCTGCAATTTGGTTATTATAAAAATTAAGCAGCTGTACAGCATTTTAGTTCTCAGTCTGTATGAAACCAATATAAAATTTATTTTGTCATCCATTCAAATCATTGGCACATACAGACAAAACAGTGGTGTGGTGATGGCCTTATACTGATCATGTAACATGCAGACCCCCCCATATTGTATGGATCACCTGGTTGCAATATGGATTTTTGAGGATTTTTGGAGGAATCCAATCATATCTCGTTTGCATACAGATTTGTTTCAACTGTAAAAATTTTTTTATGAAGTACATATTTTCTGGAGTATAAAATCAAATGACAAATATACTTATACCAGTCGAAACACAAACACTTTTGATACTAGGCAGATTTCTGTTGAAACCTAGCAGATTTTGTTTAATGTAGATATATTTCATAGCCACGTTAGATGGCAACCGCCATCAGAATCGGAATGCTATAGGCTGATTAACCAATGAAAACTGTTATACAGATTAATACGGCTTTATACAGAAATAAAAAATATGGATTTCAACATAAAAAGTGGCAGTGACAAGTATGTCTACTTACGTGTGTTCTCAAACCATAGCTATGAACGTTCGACCCCTGGAACAAATTCCATCTGGAAGTTGTGCTGTGGTCACAATAACTGCCTTTTGTGCCATCATTTTGGCTTCATTCAAATGAAGCAGCCATCAGACAAAATTGTGAATGAGAATCCATGTGCAAAAACATAATTTACAATTTTAAAGCAGACTGAAATGTCATCTACTAATACAAAAATGGACACATACAGACACACACAGTGCCATCGTGGTGGCCATATTTGATCGATTGTTCACGGTTACCATGACACTATTCATCATGTTCAGATATCATGTCTTTTTTTTAATTAATTAGTATAAAAATCAAGCAGATATACTGTACTCCAATAGAATTGACCTTTTTCAAATATTTTCTTTTGTAAATAAATAAAATAGATTTCTTGTCGGAGATCAGTGCTGGAAAAAGAATTGCAGGTTTCATGACAAAAAATCAAGATGGCTGTCAAAGTTTGAAATATTGGCAAGCTGAAATAGCAAAGATAAATTTAGCTTTGCTATAACAGCTTGTTTGTGTTTTTCTTTAAAGAAGAGATACAATTTTAAATAAACTTTTAATATTGTTATCCAAAATCAAATAACTACAAATAAAAAAATTATATACATAAAAACCTCAAACTCTAAATGAAAAAAGCAGGTTGATTAAATTAATCAACCAATCATGTGGCTGATAATGATATTCATGGCAGTTTAACAAATTTCTACACAGTCTTTTTCAGCTATTTAACACGACAAAGCACCACCAATCAACTCACTTGAGTTTCTTGATCTCCTCACTCTTGAACTCCTGAAGTTTGGCCATCTCATCTGCTTTCTGCTTCTCAAACTCTGCCATTTCTCGTTTCAGGTGCTCCAGGCCCTGACGATGGAAACCCACGGTCTCAATAGTTCAGTGAACAACAAACATTTTCTCTAGTTATATTTCATCAATTAAATTACGATTGTCATTATTATCTTACTGAAACATTATCAAAATCATGAGCATAATTTGATGTAATAATCCCTCACAACATTCTATTACACCGTACAACAAACATAAATTAACAACTGTCACAAAAATTGGTCTCAATAGTTTACTTGTCATACATCACTGGTCAGTTATTAAGGTGAATAGCTATTACATTTGGTGGTAATATTCACATAATTACAACCACATCACTTCTCTATGGTAGACACAATTAGGGAGTCTATTGGATAGCTTCCTTCCCTAATCTCAACTTCAGCCTACCTCCTCCCTGTCTTGGCGAAGCTTCTCAAGAGCAGCATTCTCATGCCGGAACTGTTCAATCTCTGCCTCAAGTGCCAGCAGTCGGACTCGGAGTTCCTTCGACTGAAGACTCACTTTTGTCATCTCTGCCTGCTTGGCTGTCTCTAACCTCTTCTCTTGCTATTGACACAAGCACAACCCCAATAGATCACAAACACAAACCACAGTCACAAACACAACCCACAGATCACAACCACAATGCACAAATCACAGGTCACAAGCACAACGCACAAATCACAGGTCACAAGCACAATGCACAGACATAATCCACAGATCACAAACACAACACACAGATTACAAACATAACCCACAGATCACAAACACAACCCACAGTTCACAAACACAACACACAAACACAATCCACATTCACAGCTCAATTTTGGTGGAGAGAATCGTTTTAATAAAACTATAGTTCTTAATTTTAAAGCTCACTTGAATTTGAGTTTTTTTATTGTTTATTAGTGTTAAAGAGAAACCAGATATTGACTGGTCTAGGCACATTCTAAGCTACAAAACAAGAGACAACAAATGTTTATTTATTTAATTATGTATGAATTATTTTTTTATTATTATTATATTGTGATAACTTTACTTTTAAATAATAATTAGTGGTAGTAGTATTTTAATCCATGTATTTGTTTATTTAACAAATCTAGACCATTTATTATGCTGGAGTAGCATGGACAATACTGGACCTGTTGTTATATCAAATAAAATATATCATTATTATTACCTCTTCTTTCTCTTGCGTCTGTGCCATCTCCTTCTTAGCCTTCAGGTCCGGGAACAACTTTGTGACGAGGGTCGACGTTGGGGGTGGAGATGGACCCTTCTGCTGCCTGCGTCGCTCTCGTGGGGTCAGCTTTGGGTCGCTAGTCTGCGTCATTGCTTCTGTCTCATAGATCGTGTCCCATGACTTCACGTCATCAGCAAAGTTCACGTCGGAATTCTGAATCTCCTCCAGATTTTCCATGTCAAGTTCACAAGTTTCCTCAAAACTCTCACTGCATGAGACAGCCCCTATGTCCTCTGGCTCTGGCTCAGTCTGAGCCCCCAAAGTGGAAGTGGCTTTAGTTTCCTTGACAACCGGAGCTTTACCGAAGTAGAGCACTGATATGTGTTTCTCGCTTGGGCCAGCGCGTCGATCCATCCGGGCGACCTTACGCACCTGTTTTGTCACAGCCTTCCCGGCTGCAGCGTCCACACTGGCCTGTGTGAGGTACGACACGTTGTCGTACTCTCCCGAGGTACTCGACTTGCGACTGCACTGTTTGCTGGAATTTGCTGCTGAAAACCTGGACACTCTGGAATTGTAGAAATATCTTTAATACACATTTCTGCAACCAAATAAATGCATTATTATTATTAAAATATGTAAGTTTAGAAAAAAGACGTGTACTTTGTTTATCCAATTTGTTGTACAGAGGATTCCGCTGGATATAATCACTTTGAGCCTGAGCAAGTTGATTTAATAGAATAATTTTGGGCCAGAACAATTTGTGTTAACATAGTTTTAGCATAGATGAATAGGGAATGACTCTGTCTGGGCCAATATATTTGATTCTATCAAATGGCTGAATTTGTTATTTGCAATTGTTTAAATGGAGTCCACCGTATCACGTTCAATAGAATTTCGAAAATCTCTCATCAAAATGATGGCGTGGTTCTGTACTGGTAAATGATGAAAATGAGAATGGTCTGGAATGTATCTAATGAGCAGTGCTTGGACGGAAAGAGTTCCACTCTTTAATTGTAGAAGAAACTATTTGCAAATGTGTTTGATGTATGTCTAATTTAAAAAACGTGATTATTATGTTTACACAAGCATCTGGTGTTGTGTTTGATTTATTGGTCTGGTGTGTTCTATTTTGTATAATGTGCAGTCTTTTGACTTTCCTCCTTGTCTAGAGGTGGTGCTACATGTTTCATAACAATTTTATCACAAAGATCTTCTGAGAAATGTCAAAGGAAGACACACGCCTGTGACACTCACGTCTTAAACTTGTCAGGTGGCGGCTGGCTGGGCTGTCCCTGCGTCGCCTACAGACAACACGCAGAGCATCACTAGAATCACTAGGTGAACATCTCACAGCACTTACCTGATCTGTAGCTGGATCAAATAGTGATCATAACATAAGTGTTAGTTATTTACAAGTATTATATACAGAATTTACGAACAAAGAAATAAGTTTAAAGAGATGACAGTTTATAGAGATGACAGCTTAGAGAGATGGTAGTTTAGAGAGATAACATATTAGAGATGACAGATTAGAGCGATGACAGATAATAGAGATGACAGTTTAGAGAGATGACAGTTTAGAGAAATGACAGATTTGAGAAATGACAGACTATAGAGATGACTGCTTAGAGAGTTGACAGTTTAGAGAGATGACAATTAAGAGAGAAGACAGTTTAGACAGATAACAGTTTACAGAGATGAGAGTTTAGACATATGACAGATTAGAGATGAGAGTTTATCGAGATGAGAGTTTATCGAGATGACAGTTTATCAAGATGACAGTTTAGACATATGGTAGTTTACCAAGATGACAGTTTAGACAGATGACAGTTTATTGGGATGACAGTTTATTAGGATGACAGCTTAGAGATGACAGTTGCATTAGAATGACAACCTTCTTCTGCTGAAGTACTTTGTCTACAGCTGACACGCTGCTAAGAAATGATGCGTCATCTTCTGCGAACTGCTCCAGTAATTCAAACTCATCTAGTTCGTCTTGCTCGAACGCCTGTGACAAAGAGAGACAGCAATTCAAAAGCCTGTAACAGAGAGAGGGGGTCATCTCAAAATCTTAATCCTCAGGTGCAACAAACAAGAATCATTAAGAGTGATATCATGAACAGGGATGTGCAGAAATCACCATTGGAGCGAGGAACTGCCGAGGATTTAGGGTGGAAATGCATTTTCCAAATAATATGTCTCGAGTTTTTTTAGGAAAGTAGGTAGCTATATGTGTAGTTTCAGATTATTTTTTGAAGTGGTGGTTAGTTTGTTTGTGTATGCTCATACACGAGCTACAATAAAACTATGCATCGACATAACACTCTAATGATTTGAACATCACAAACAGCATTAAACTAAGTTTGTATGATGTTACCTCTGCCAACACATTCCCTTGACCTTTGTCTTTAGGAGGTGACTTTTCCTTTCCCTTGACTTTTGGTTTGACCTCCTTCTGTGTTACCTCTGCCAAAACATTCGCTTGACCTTTGTCTTTAGGAGGTGACTTTTCCTTTCCCTTGACTTTTGGTTTGACCTCCTTCTGTGGTGGCACCATCATTGGTGACGCTGATTTTGCTGATGTTGATTTTGGTGAAACTGACTTTGGTGGCACCGACTTCGGTGACACGGCTGTAGTCAAGGTTGGTTGTTTGGGGGGCAGCATCACTTGTGGTGATTTCGTCACAATGGGAGGTGCTGTCACAGTTTTGACGGGGGGTTTGGGTTTAGGTGGACTCGGTTCGTCTTTCACATTTGGGCCGTCAACGATCTGAGATTCGCCGAGAAAGCGAGTCTCCCTGGCAGATGGTTCTGCTCCCAGAAGTGCAGCCACCATTGGCCTCACCTGATCAACATTGATGGACAGTATTTGATTCAGTTACAATGGTCAGTTACAAGTACACAACATCATAAAAGTTCAATTACAACACTTTAACAAAATCAATTACAATAACTTTCAGATGAATTCATCCATTAGTACCATTAGCATGGTATTCAATTATAATTACAATTACAATTATAATTACAATTATAATTACAATTACATACATATGACCCTCGTAAAAGTTAAATTACACTGTGATTGTAATTAATAACACATTATGTAATTACAATCGAATCCAACCCTGAATCCAACATAAATGTGTTTCTGTGTGTTTTTGTGCAATCCATGCATTTGCCAACATATCCTTGATTTTTATATTTGCTTGTGGGTTAGGCAATTATGCAAACGTATTTATTACAACCGCCTGGTACAAGACTGCTATATAAAAACAAAATACCATATGATGTTAAATAGCTAGGCTCAGTTCCACAGTTAAGTTCACAGAGGACTGGGATCGAGATAGGACTGAGATCGAGATACGACTGGAATCAAGACAGGACTGGAATCGAGACAGGACTGGGATTGAAACAGGACTGGTATTGAGATAGGACTGGGATCGAGATAGAACTGGATCAAGATAGGACTGGGATTGAGTGGGAACTGTGGTCCAGGGAGACTTGGGACTAAGATAACAGGATTGTACAAGCTGCCAGTAAGCAACAGTTTTACCCATCATAACAAAATAATGTGATAATAAAATATGTTCTTTTTCTCCAAATGAAACATTCATCTGAGTTAATATTATTACTACAATAATATTAACTCATATTAATATTTCATTTGGAGAAAAAAAAGAGATGATATAACCATATGAGAAATTCTTTTAGTCTGAGATGCTATAACCATAAGAGAAATACTTTCAGTGTGAGATGATATAACCATAAGAGAAATACTTTTAGTGTGAGATGATATAACCATAAGAGAAATACTTTTAGTGAGATGATATAATCATAAGAGAAATACTTTTAGTGAGATGATATAATCATAAGAGAAATACTTTTAGTCTGAGATGATATAACCATAAGAGAAATACTTTTAGTCTCAGATGATATAATCATAAGAGAAATACTTTTAGTCTGAGATGATATAACCATAAGAGAAATACTTTTAGTGTGAGATGATATAACCATAAGAGAAATACTTTTAGTGTGAGATGATATAACCATAAGAGAAATACTTTTAGTCTGAGATGATATAACCATAAGAGAAATACTTTTAGTCTGAGATGATATAACCATAAGAGAAATACTTTTAGTCTGAGATGATATAACCATTAGAGAAATACTTTTAGTCTGAGATGATATAACCATTAGAGAATGTGCAAGTGACTTTAATAATAATAAAATAAATGTTCATATATAGATTGATATAACGTCGTATTCACTGAGTGCTCCATAGTGCTTTATATCATGACATTTTTCAAAGAAAGCCTACATAAGATACACTTATAAATACAAAATTAATGTCTATGGTACACATTGGACAGAATTAAAAAGGTCACGCACTGATTTCTCTTCAACTCGACTCAACTGTCGCATCTTGTCTTTAGAGGCACAGTAACGAGGCCGACCACTGCCACGTCGCAGGAAGTTCCTCACTGTTGGCACTTGCTTGCTCTTCTCCTGATGTACAAATAACATTATCTACTATGACGGCTGAACAGGACAAGGACCAGGGTAAATGGCGAACCAAGATAGATGTTGTTCTCATTTCTCAGGAAAATTATTGCTTTATTTCTTGATAACCATCTCCAGTCATCCGTAGATATAGTAATTCCTACATATCCCTGTTGACCCGGGAGACCAGGACGGACTACGAAATATATACTTTACCCGGTGGAGACATAGTAGCTACAATCATTACAAAAATAAAAACAAATTAACAAAACAAAACATTTTCATACCACAAACACAATTGGGTTAATTAATCAACCATTTCTTCGATATCCATATTATAAAAATGTCATAAACATTTTACAGTACAAACATATAAAGCAATTTCATTGTGTTACGCATTCTTGTGTGCACCTTTTTGGGAGAGCATTTTTAATGTAATAACAAATATAGTAATTAAGTTCGAGTAATTCCAGTATGACATCCAATATAAATATGGCAATAATTATTTCTTTCTCGATATCAAAGGGGTGGGATTAATACACACATTGTCCAGGCTACTCACTCCCTCTTTGGTGGTGGTCATTAACTTTTCCTCAAGAAGTTGCTCAAAACTCTTCTGAGTGCCACGAATTGGTCGTTCGTCTGGTGCCTGGTCAACATGAAGTTGATTGCTATAAATAAATTTCTGCTAACCACCAATTATCTAAGCATCATCTAAAGTATCCATTACACATTTCACATGGTGCTACAATAGGATTATTTGAACTTGCATGGAGAATTTGTTTATATTTGTATATTATAAAAAAATTGATAAACATTTCCAACTGTCAACCAATTATTCATGCAAAGAACTAGGTCACAGGAAGTGGGTTCCAACGGGATGATTTGGTCATCATCACAATCAGACAGCTTCTTGCTAAATAAACTTGAAATAAACGAAGGCATAAACATATGAGAATGGGTTTGATGTTGTCACATGTTGTCACATGTTGTCACGTGTTGTCACGTGTTAATCTTCAATATTTATTTGTGATTCATTACCTTCTCAAATGAAAACATAACCAATGCATGGATATCCAATTTAAACGATTGATAGCATAATTAACTCTTGACGAATGTTTGAACTCACATCTTCATGTGCTTACAAAATACCCATTGTTTTCATGATTGTCTAACAAACAGATTTTTGTCCAGATGACCCAAAACCATACCGCGCAAATATTGTGAAATACAGTTTAAATATTATTTTGATCATTATAATTATTACACAGTGCAAAAGTACTGTAAATTTAAGAAAAAACAGATAAAAGACCAACCACACTTTTGATTGTAGGCAAATTTCTGGAAAACCTAGTTGATTTCGTTTGATGCAGGTACATTTCATAGCCTGATAGACAGCAACACTCAATCGGAATACCATAGGCCGATTAACCAACGAAAGAAGTTATACAGATTTATAAAAAATTTCAAGTAAAAATATGGATTTCAACTAAAACATGTGGCAGGTCTGAAATAGCAATAGAGCAAGCCACGCATACCTTAGGGGGTGACATAGGCTGCCACTCACTGTCCTCCGCACCGACCATCCGGCCTCCTCTCGGTCCCTTTCTCCCTGGTTTTCCCATGTCGGTTGCCCACTGAGGTAGCTTCTTCCCCCTACTCCTAGCGTCACTCTCGAAATATGTGTTGAATGCAGCCTGGCTGTCCCTTTCCGTGGGTGCGATGCATTCCCTCTCCCACATAGCCCGGTCATTCCTGCCTGTGGGTGCGTCGCATTCCCTCTCCCTGCGGTCCATTGTCTTATTCTGCGCACGCTGTTCACGCGGCGGTGAATATGACCCAGTTTCTGAGAAGTTATCAAACTGAGGCCGGTGAAACGGCAGACGTGTACTGGGTGAGTATTCGTGTGGACGCGTGCTCGAGTCGGGGAATAAGACACGTCGTGTTGATGCGTCACTCTCACTGCCTGACGTTTCTCCGCAGCGTGATCTTATCGGAACATCGTCCTGGCGTTCGGTGTTTGTGCCTTCGTCCGACACCCTCAGTGTGTGCGCAACATGTCCTATGTCATTGTGTTCATTGTGACAACCACGGTTATACCCGACAATTCTGTCATGATTACGGTGACGGTGTAGTGACGAACGCTGCCTGCCGGGGGACGTGTACTGCGTGGCGACAGCGTAACTCACACAGGCTGCATTAGGGTCCATCTCAGTCCCCTCGGACCGTCGCATCACTGGGTCCTCCTGCATGGAACACTGCACGCTTTCATTGATACAACGGCGCATCCAAGCATTATTCGTGAACGGCACAATGTCGGACTCGTTGACAGTGACATCGTCGGAGTCATCGTCGGAGCCTTGCATCGTGCGGTTCGTGTTTGCCATCGAGACGTCCATGGGCAGCAGACCGTGGCCGGTGACCGACAGATCTAGTTGAGTGTGTAGTGGTGTGTGACTAGAGTGACGTAGAGCATGACTGGAGACGACCTCCGGGACTGTTGTTCGACCGAGACCAGTAGACGTGGTCGGTGCGTCATAGGTGTCGCTACCATTGGTGTGAGTTGCAACCTTATTACAGTTATTGCAATCTACGTTATTTCTCATGTGCTCTTCATCAGCGTCAATGAAGTCCTCCTGTGTACTCAGAGATGACACAGAGTGTCGTCTTGGACGCTTCATCTGAAAACAACTGTCCCTGTTACCACTATATCTGAGACGTGTCCAAGAATCACTACTCAACATTCCAAACAAAAACATGATTGTAACTGTATTTCAATTACATCCGAGTACTATCTATCAGAGAAGTTACTCCGTGTTTCTGGCAGCACTAGATAGCTCGCTATAATGTTCTACCATATTTAGCTCAAATGCACTTACCAGAACAGTTGAGCATTTGCATCCATTAAAACATTAACAGTTACTTATCAGCTTATACATGGCAGCGTTCTGTCTCTATAATCACTACTGCAATTCAAAAGTCAAAAGTAGAATTTCTTATAGAAACGACAGGTCAGTCAATTAATACTAACAGTTTTTGTTGGTGTCGCCATCTGCTGGATGATGTCTTGTTGGCAGCGTGCCAGCATTAGCGTGCTCCCAGCAATTGCGTGTGGCAGTTGACTCTCCAACTTTGTGTGAGACGATGTCTTCTCTGACTGGTTGTGTTGGTGTCCATTGCTCAGTACACCTGTGACCAGAGTGTCAAATGAACTTAGTTTTAATTGTACAAAGTCCAACTGTTTTCATCATAAAACCATATTACTGTATAAACTATATCTATTCTAAGATCTTAACTGCACAAATTTGTGAAAAGAGCCACAATTCTTAAACATAAATTTACCGTTATCTGTTTAATTTGAATTCACTAAAACACATTTGCACTGTCAATGTTTTAGAGCAGATCAAGTTTGCAAATATAACATGATTTTTTATGATAGAAAAGACCAGATTTTGTATTTTATAACATATTATTCTAACAACTGGGCATCACCAAAATTTATTTAAACTCAACGATCTACAAAAGGTGAAGCACTTGTCCATAGGCACCATTTTATAGCACTATATATATTTTATCATATCTTACAATCCATTGCAATCATCATCATAATATATGCCTACTTTCATGAATATTTTAACCTCTAAGTGCAGGTTTCACTTATCTGGAAAGGTGACAGGTTGGATGGATATACCATTGTGATGTGGGGGTGGAGGGTCGGAGACCCAATGGACATACCATTGTGTTGTGGGGGTGTAGGGTTGGAGCCCCAGTGGGCATTGCGTTGCCTCAGTATGAGCTGCTGTAGTTTCTCCTGTTCGCTGTGGAACTGAGCTAGCTGCTGCTCCTGCCGTTTCATCAGCTGCTCCTGCTGCTGTGCCTGCCAGTCTCGCAGCTGCTTGAAACGATCGAGGAGACGGGTCTGCTCTCGTGCCTGCTGCTGTTCCAGCAGGTCTGAGGTCACATCGGCTGCAACAGTACAAGAGTACTTACGGGGAGACGCTCCATTGGCTCAGGGTATTTTTATTAAAAAAAATTATGGGAAACTTATTTATCCAGTATGAAAGACTAGGCCAAGAGGAGAAAAAAATAGCCATGGAAACAAATAAAATGGTTGTCATGATGGGGAAATATAGCAGGGGCTCCATCCATTATGAAAGCAGATAAGATCATAATTATTTCACTGTATTTATATTTAGACTACGTGATATTAACTACAAATTTACATTTGAAATACTAGTCAATTATATATTTTATTTTTAATAAAAAACATTTTGTTAATGTTTTTTTATTATGTATACCTACATCACAAAAAATATGAAACTTATTACAAATATTTCATTATAATTGTGTGGAAAAAGTAGTGGAGAATACACCAATGTAAACATGACTTATATGACTTTACTAAACCAAGAGATATGTGGAACTCTAATCAAAGCAATGTTGCATTTTGTTGTAAATGGCAGTCACATTCAGGTTGATGGCGCTTGTGATCTGAAAGTGAAATCATTTAATGGGATATGTTCTATAAAAAAGCTTTTCAATAATATGATGAACTATTGCAACAAATGTGCTTCGTGCCATGGATACCAAAATGGTAATGTGCCCTAAATGTGCTGCTCGACTTGTACGATGAACCACTCAGTACTCCAGACTGCAGACTAGACTGGACATCACAGACCGTGGGGTGCGATAGCATACCGGTTAGAAGGCCGGATTCCCAATCGAGAGAACCCGGTTTCAAATCCCACTGCGGTCGCTTCGAACCTTTGGCAAGTTTGATCACCCCACGTTGCCACAGTTCACTCAGCTGAATAAATGAGTACCTGGCAATACAGACAGTGGTGGATATGTGAACGAATAGCCTTTGCGCAGCAATTGCAGCGTGGCTGAATACTTCCCAAAGAAGTTGAGATGGCCTTGGAATGAACAGGTCTGCCAGGGGGTGAAGTGTAAAGCGCTTTGAGCAGTCCTATGGACTGGATACCGCGCTATATAAGAACGTACCTTTACCTCTCACAGGGACAGCTCTTGGTTCAGGTCATACCTCACCAACAGGAAGCAATCAGTCATTATCCGGGGCATCATCCAGCAGTTAGAGTCTGGACCTTGGAGTACCTCAGAGTTATGTGCTGTTTTGTGTCTACACTCTACCACTGGGGGGTGTCATGCAACAGCACGACACTGAGTTTCACCTGTATGCAGATGACAGCTAACTACTGCACCTTTAACGATGGATCACCCCAATCAGCATTTGATGCTATGAACTTTTTAAAACTCAATGACAGCAAAACGGAGTTTGTTGTGGTTGGTGCCAAAGGACAGCTCACCAAAGTGGCCATGACAAACATCTCCATCGCGGAGAGCGTCACCCCGGCAAAATCAAAAGCAAGGCACATTGGAGCAGTGATCAACTAAAGCCATGAACTGCAGGCACATGTAGACATGGCGTGCCGTTCAACCTACTACCATCTGCCGAATATTGGAGAGAAATATATGGAAGTGACTACAACCCAGATAGCTACACATGCGTTTGTTACCTCAAAGCTGGACTACCTGAATGGACTTCTGCATGGCCTTCCCGCCTGTCAGCTGGCCAAGCTGCAGCGTGTGCAGAACACTGCTGCCCGCATTGTGTCACATATCCCCTGATGGGATCATATCAACCCCGTTCTTCTGACATTGCATTGACTGCCTGTAATGAAGTACTGTGTGCAGTTTACGCTGTTGACACTTGACTTATAAAGCCATGCGCAATTAAGGATGATCATACATAAAGGACATGCTCATAAAATACAATCCACAAGGACACTTCACTCAAAGAACCAGTTATGACTTGAGGTGCCCTTGTCCAGGACGTAGCGGGGGGGGGCAGAGCTTTCTCCGTTGCTGCCCCACATTGTGGAATAATCTTCCACGTGTTCTTCACTAAATTCCCTCGGCTGATGCCTTCAATAAACAACTGAAGACACACTTATTCGCTCTTGCATTTCAGATTAAATAGGCTGGATTTTTATTGATTTTGACATTTAATGATAGTTTTTAATTTTACTGAGTGGAATGTTTAGAATTTAGGACTTGTTTTTAAATGAATTAATGAACTTGGAAAGCATCTTTGAGCAGACAGTGCTGGAAAGGGTGCGACATAAACATGCGTGATTGACTGATTGAACAAAGTTGAGAGTGACACAGATGAAGCAGCTAATACAATTGCAGTAGAGCCTGAAATACAAACCAGATATTGAATTGGTGAAGGAGAAGGCGCTACTTACAGACAAGACTCTGCTCTTCCAGGTCGTCACTATCCACTGAATCTTCTGCTGTGTCAGTTCTCCCATTGTTTGTTTGCAATGTCTCAAAGTTAATTGCTTTCATGAAATTCCTTTTCTTCACATCAATGTTTGCAATAGGAATGTTGGCATATGGTTCACTTGAGACGTAAACCTGTCCGCCCGAGTCTGGGGACATTGCTGCATCCATCATCAGATGGCAATGGTGTTTATGCTACTGCGTTGGCCCGTAGCATCTGTCATCTAAAAGGGATATGCCAAAAAATTATAAATAAACTTTACATGTGATGGAATCCTATTGTTGATTCCTCCTGAGAGTTCTAAAAAGTTGTGATATCTGACTAAAGGCAATACGGAGTGCATAAGCCCTGAATAGAGATAAAAAAATTTGTAGATGGAAGAATGTGCCTCATTTTGAAAAAATTAAACCTTTTTTCTTTGTTAGGGTGTACGGGGGCAGTCGTGGCCTAGTGGTTAAGGTGTTGGACTCTAAATTCAAGGGTTGTGAGTTCAAGACCCACACTGGTCACGGTTCGTTTTCGAAGCTTAGGCAATTTCGTTTACCCTACTTTGCCTCAGTCTAATCAGCTGCAAATCAGTACAAACACTGTTTGGAAGGTACCTGCGATGGACTAGTGTCCCGTCCAGGAGAGTCAGTATAACTGCACTCTAAGTTGCTTCGCACTATAGAAACCAGGTTTAAGCACTGGCCATACAAGCCTTCATGGCTTCCTAAGGCGTAATGCCTGGGGATGACTTTACCTACCTACCTACCTTTGTTAGGCTGCCACCATCCACTAAGCAGAATCTGCTGGACATACTATTAAATTATTCATGACTGTATCCAGTGAAAATTCGACGAAAAAGTGGTCCAGCTCTATATACTATAGCATAAGACTTACTTAACTAAACTTAATCATCTTGGCCCCTTCAGGAGCATAGGGCGTCAACCATGTTTCTCCACCTCACTCTCTTCTGGGCTAGAGCTTTGGCCTCTTGCCAGGTGACCCCCACTTTATCAAGATCTTGTAGTGTGGAGCGTCTCCAGTTGATTTTTGGCCTTCCTTGTCTTCTCTTTCCTTGTGGGTTATAGTCTAGTGCTTGTTTGGTTGTATTTGTTGGATCTTTTCTGAGTGTGTGGCCAATCCAGCTCCATTTTATCCTCTTGATTGTAGCGCTTATTTCTTCCTGTTTGGTTTTCTTCCAGAGCTCTTTATTTGATATTTTGTTAAGCCACCATACCTTAAGGATGTATCGGAGGCAACTGTTGATGAAGACTTGGAGTTTGTTGTTGAGAGACTGAGTAGTTTTTCACGTTTCACAGCCATAGAGAAGAACTGGTTTAACGTTGGTGTTGAAAATGCGGATCTTAGTGTTTAAGGATAGTTGGGAAGAGAGCCATACAGGGCATAGGGTTCTGAAGGCATGGCAAGCTTTATTGATGCATAGCTCCACATCTTTGTCAGCTCCACCATTTGTACTGATGTTGCTCCCGAGGTAGAAGAAGTCTTGTACTTCCTCAACAGTACCACTTTCTAGTGAGATGGGTTCGGAGGATCTGCTGTTAACTTTCATCACCTTTGTCTTTCCAACATTGATCTTAAGACCCAGTTGGCTGCTTTTTTCTTGAAGCCTTTCTGTTTTTTGTTGCATGTGTTTATGGGTTTCTGAGAGTAGTGTTAGATCATATGCAAAATCCAAGTCTTCTAGTTGTGTGAACAAGTTCAACTGGATCCCAGTACGATGGTGTTCTGTGGATCTTTTCATTGTCCAGTCTATGGCTATCAGAAAGAGCAGTGGAGATAGCAAGCAGCCCTGTCCTATTCCAGTTCCAATCTGGAAGCCTTCTGAAACTTGTCCATTAAAGATGACATGACCAGTGAAACCTGTTCTTTATTAGGGTTATAAATTTTGTGGGTAAACCATAGTGCCTCAGGAGCTTCCACAGAACTGTCCTATCTATACTATCAAATGCTTTTTCGAAGTCCACAAAGTTTATGTAAAGGGAGCTCTGCCATTCAATGGATTGTTCAATGATAATCCTGAGTGTAGCAATGTGATCTGTGCAGGATTTATCCTTTCTAAAGCCAGATTGTTCCTTTCTTAGCTTCTTGTCAACTGTTTCTTGTATCCTATCCAGGATGATATGGCAGAGAATTTTACTGGGCACTGATAGAAGCATGATGCCTCTCCAGTTCTTACATTCACTGAGGTTGCCTTTTTTGGGGATTGTAACTAACATACCTGTCTTCCATTCAGTAGGTATTTCCTCTTTATCCCACATCTCATTTAGCACGCTGTATAAAACGTTTGTGGTGGCCCCAATATCAGCTTTTAAGACATCAGATGGTATATTGTCAATTCCAGGTGCTTTGCCTAGCTTCAGCTTTTTGATGGCTCTCTTGATCTCCTCTTTGGATATCCTACCACAATTAATGTTAAGGTCTTCATTTGTTTCCTCAATGTCTGGGATTGAATCTGGTGGAGGCCTATTCTAGATATCTTGGAAATATTCTTTCCAGCGTCGTAATTGTAAAGATTCCTTAGTGAGAAGGTTTCCCTGTTTGTCCCTGATGGGGCGACTAGTGCTCTTGTTCTTCCCTGCTAGCTGTCTGGTGATCTTGTATAACTCTCTGGAGTTGTTTGCCTAGCTGCGATCTCAGCCTCGTTTGCTAGTTTTTCGACATATGTTTTCTTGTCCCTCTTTGTCTTCTTTTTAACTGTTTTGTTTCTTTCCTGGTATTCCTGCTGCAGTTTTTTTTCCTTGTGTCATCTGCTTCCTTGTTGAGTTTCATTTTAGTCTCCCTGCTTGCCTCAATAGCTTCCCCTTCTTTCCCCATTGTGCCTTTCCATCCAATTGTCATTATCCTTTCCAATCTTGGCATTCATATCCCCCATAACAACTTGGATATCCCTCTTCGGTAGTTTTTGGGTGACTGTTTGTAGATGTTGGTAGAAGGTCTCTTTCTCTTCAAATTCAGCAGGGTTGGTTGGTGCATAGCAATGTATAATGGTGATGTTCCGACCTTTTGATGTAAACCTGGCTGTGATGATTCTCTCCGAGACTGGTTCCCATTCGATGAGACTGTTTGCTGCATCCTTTGAGAGGAGCAGCCCTACTCCATGTGTGTGCGCATCTTCTTCTCTCATTCCCAGAGTACAAGTAAGGTTCTCCAGAGCTAGTTGTAACCTTCCCACAGGTGTTCCATCTGCACAGACCCCAATGATGCTCAGCTTGTATCTTCTCATTTCTTTGGCGAGCTGTGCCAGTTTTCCTGCCTGGTACAGTGTCCTGACATTCCAACATCCAATTCTAATTTTTGACTTGAGCTGTAGCAGACTCTTCCTCCCTTGGGCTTCCTGTCGGCTTTCACCCAAGGGATTCGTACGCACCGTTCCAGGACAGCCTGCTTTGCTCAGATCAAGGTGTGGTTGAGTATTCATGGTTTCGGTTTCTGTAATCGATTTCAATAACAACTGAGTGGGTGATTAGCCCAAGCCGCTGTGCCCACAAGTTTTCCGCAGTGGTCATAGACCATTTTCCTCCCGGGCTCCATGATCAAGAGATGTGGCTGGACTGTGCTTTGTCTGACCACTCGCCCCAGATCTGCCCGGTATGGTTGGACCTGCCAGGAGTTGCCTCCCACCGGTATAGCTCAGAGGGTCATAGAGGTACACAAGTCTCCTTACCACGACAAGGTAACAGTCCACAAGGAAGCATAAGACTATTCATACTTTAACAAATTACCTTATCTAATTATCAAAGTAATTTCTTTCAATATGAACAAAAAGTATGCAATTATTAAACCATATTACTTAAACAACCCATGCACTACAGATCTGAGCATCAATTAACCTGATTGTCAATGTTCTAAATGAACCGAGGAAGAATTTTTATGAGTGATAAGGTCATGCATGACTTCTTTGCACAACGAAGCATCAATTAATACGTTACATATAAAATCGACATTATTTATGATTTTGTAGAAACGGACAGACTACAATAATTTCCCAATGGGTACTACGAAGCGCAAATGGGATCTGTCCCCACGTTCTCAATATAGTTATACAAATTATTTAAAGTGGAGTCAGTGGCAACGCGAGCGATAATAGGTTTAATTAACACAAGTTAATAAAAAATACTCAAATAGACTCTGGTTTTCTATATGCATTGTGGGGAAATTTTAGACATAAGCGTACCCATATCTTGGCCAAGGACAACGAAGAAACGTAATATAATAAATGACTTGATGGCAAAACAAACTTAGACATCGGCATACCAAGGCAAACGCAAGTCGAAGCTTGTCACCTTAGTGACCCACGTACATAAGAATGATTCTAAATATCGTCCAGTAATGAAGAAAATCGTATGCTATGAAATATAAAGTTTGCATACAAACGTATAATCCATAAGATGCCGCATTACAAAAACAATAATGAGCGACAATTAACAACCTTGCGGATGTAAACAAACATCTCAGTTGCCGCCATTTTCAAATAGACACCCTAAATTCTCGTCCATGTTAAACTATTTATAAAGCGTATTTCAAAAGGAATTGACCAGATTATAAATCAGTGTTTAATGATATTCATATTTTATAACTTGACTCATATATGGATGTAATATTAATTCACTTTCTTTTGCGTGAGAAATATTACCCAGGATGCAATGTCCAAAATGTCACCGCCCATGAAAGTGGCCTGTCAAAGTTCAAAAGCTCATTTATGAATGACATTCACGAAACAAATAACGCAATTTGACAGTTATGTCGACAATTTTACCCAGTGCGTATGACTATGCTAAAGTCAATAGCGCATGACATTTCGTGAAGTATGTTGTTTGGGTCTTGACAGTTTTTGACTTGGCGAAATCAATAGCAGTGCCAGTGGCAAGTGCCAGTGGCAGTGGCAGTGCATGGTCATCTGTCAGTGCCACCGGTTACTTACTTTAAATTGTAGAATGATGAATACAAAATGTGTCGTTTACTTCGAACGTGAATACAACGAAGGTACAGTTGTAGAAGATGTGATGATTGTGAATGATCGTCACACAACTTTGACGTGTCAAAAAAGTGATGCGCGCCATGAATTGGCATGTTCGTGTTACCATGGTAACACAGATGCTGACTCAACGGCCCTAAAAATGCTTAAATCCACGAGTGTACCATATATGTCTCGTCAAGCTTATGCAGCAAGAAGTAGACATTTAAACAATTCGTGCCAAACATGCAACAATAATAAAAGGGCATTGGCATTGCATGAGTCACCAACTGGACTAGATGACTTTTGTTTCTGCGATGTCAATGTGTGTAGTGCAACAGTAAAGAAGCTATCAATGGACGTGTCCTTAGCTGGATGTGTTTCATCTGCGATGTGCCTATCACTTCAGTTCTGTAGGGGTTTTCTCACGTACGCCATGCACCATGGAATGAATACCTCTCCAAACAATTATGCAGCCTCAGCTGATGGACACATTACCACTGTACCGTTCCTGTTGAGGGTTTGCCTTGTTCACGAAATGCCAGAATGGATAGATTTCAAATGGTAAATATTTCTGTTAAATCGTTTCATCGGTGCAGTGCACATCATGGGCACAGAACATAATGCAGGTGTTTCTGAACCCATATATGGATTCTTTTCTGGCACTGCATGAATGGTCTGGTGTAGCCTTAAGCAATGAGTTAATTACATACTGCCACTAAGTCTTCTTATTTAGAGATGACTATAATTCCACACAAAAACACCATACACTGAGATAAAACCTTTACAAAATAATTGTTGTGCAGTCAGGTCTCATTCCTCTCAATGCACTCGCCATCTCTGGATGTATATCAGATACTCACAGTTATGACAGGTTGGTTTGACATAGCTTTAAATGAATTTGTTTTGTCTTCAATTTACAATGTTTGGCCGACACTCTTGTTGTAGGTGCGATAGAATGCAGTGCTTAGTAACAAAGCGCATGATGCTTGGAGATGCCTTAAACTGGCTGAGCACTCTGGGAGGCGCGTACTCAGCTCTTGGAGATTATTATCAGCACCATGTAAGAGATATATGTTCTATTTTCAAATGTAGAAAACTTATAGCATTTTCTGTATTACAAAGAGATAGTGCACTGTACAACTGCCAGTGGGTTTTTGAAAATACAATCTGAAATCTGCACGCATTATGTGGCACATTCTCTTCTGCCTCACCTCTCCTACGCTGTTCAGGCCTATAGTCCATATAGCACTTTCTCCAGCTAACTCTGTCTTTAGCCACCTATTTGGCTTTGTTTCACGACTTCAACCCCGGTTCTTATTTTTCTACACTATTTCGCCAAGTTGTCTTTGGACAACCTCTTTGCTACTGTATTTTCCATCAATCACTCTTGCCATCAAACACTCAGTTGTTCATCACCTCATTATTTAATTATATCCAATGTTAATTAATTTGTGTTGATGCATTTCTTGCAATTAATCTGTTTACTGTTATGTGAATATAACACAGAGCATTATGCATAATGTCTGTTTTAATTATTCATGGTTGACTAGTCAGGCTGTCCAGATGGCCGAGATGTCTAACTAATGGGTTGTGTTGTTGTGGTTTGTCTATGCGGCTGAAATGTGTATAACTAATGAGTTGTATTGTTGTGGTTTGTCAGGCTGGCCATATGGCTGACATGTCTGTAATTAATGAGTTGAGTTTTCCTTTGCTAGGCTGTCCATGCAGGTGAGATATCCATGAGCCAGTTGAGACTAGCAATGGAGGTGGGAGATGAACCCACTGTCATACGGTGTCATCTTTACTTTGCTCTGAGTCTCATGCAACGTGGACAACTTCGTCTGTCACGCAGCATCATCAGGTGAGACTGCATGCTAACACTGAGCAGCTACTGAGTGTGCTTGTGACGGTGAAACCCCATCTTTATGGTTGGGGCCTTGGGGGTAACTTGTCCTGGAGCCCCAACTAGAGCAGCATACATGTGTCATTTTGAAACACCTGTATAATGGCTTACTATTTTATATGATTCTCGAGTTATTCTATGTCAGCTAGGAAGATAATTCTAATTTAAGTTCATCTTACTTTGATGAATTTCTGTGCCTGTGCATGTGTGTTCTCATACTACACTGTATATGAACTTTGCAGTAAATTTGTGCATATCTTAATGCCCAATTTAACTGTTTTAGATATCAATACAAGCAAGCAACGGCTCTGCCAGTAACTGACCGCCAACTGCTGGACGTTTGTAAAGGCCTCTGGACAAAGCTGCGCTATCTGTACGAAAGAAGAAAGGTGCAGACTATTCCACAGTGTCTACAGAAACAAGGAAGGGAAAGCTAGTGCCAACTACCAACATTCCAAGTTTCACAAACTATGATTATCTTGTTCATGTCAGATATTGATATTATAAATCTGATAGCCATTTTGTAAAGCCTGTCGTGTATACAAGGCTGTGGTGTATCATTAACTGTTTTAGATATCAATCCAAGCAAGCAATGGCTCTGCCAGTAACTGACCGCCAAGTGCTGGACGTTTGTAAAGGCCTCTGGACAAAGCTGCGCTATCTGTACGAAAGAAGAAAGGTGCAGACTATTCCACAGTGTCTACAGAAAACTATGATTATCTTATTCATGTCAGATATTGATATTATAAATCTGACAGCCATTTTGTAAAGCCTGTGGTGTATAATTAGAACATTTTGATAATAAATGTTGATGTTGGTGTCAAGGGTAATTCTAAATCAAGTACTTCATCAGGAGTTCTCAAGTACCGAATAGTTTCCAATAGAAGCACCTAATAGAAGTATACACCCTTTTTCAAAAGTGAAATGATAGCATTTTCAGGAGTGAATGCACGCATTTACATAAATATAGGCACCAGAAGCATCTTCTGTTGGAAACAATATGGTATGAATATTTGGAAATCATGAGTATTGTAATGAAAACAGAATACAGGAAAATCATGTTTACTTATTTCCAGTTATACCTCCCAGTAAATATAACCAGGTTGTTATATAGAAATCATAATTTTATAACAAATTTAATGTAATTTCAGTGTTTAAAAAATAGACATGGGGTGTATATACCCCCACACCATTAACTGGGTTTCGGGCTTGGCTGCCAATGCTCTTTTTATGAACCAGTCCTTTGTTACCTGTGAAAGTCGCCAGTTTCCCAGTGATGAACACTGGTGTGCTATAATACATAACCTTTGACTTCAGGGAACAACACACGCTGGCACGCTTGTTCTTTCAGAGAGGTTAGCTCTTTGTGATAACTCTTATCTCTACGAAGCTACACAAAACACATATCCCCCAAGTACACTAAAACTCACTTTAAAAGTAATGAATACTATGGAATGAACTGTTGAAACATTACATTTCTCTTTACAACTCAATGTTTCTGTACACTTATCACTCATTTATTTACATTAATTAACATGAATGTGCCATAAACTCTGTAACTTCACATTGATAATCACATATGAAAATGATCAGAATCATTATTACAATAAGTTTCTGTGTATAATACGCTCCCATGTATAATACGCACCCTGACTTTTGCTAAATTCTGATAGAATTTCTGTATTACCATGTATAATACGCACCCCAACTTTTGACATCGACCCCTGATTTTCCAGATTCTGATAGTTTATTAGAAGCGCGACTCATTTCATCTAAGTTTGTGTGATAATCCTTGAATCCATCTCAGAATCATAAACATGTAAAGCAAATTACGGCATTGTCACCAGCTCATCGCACGAGATGATATATCGCCTCATCAGTTGTGTAAACCCTATGTAACTTGCATTTTAGCTTGACCATTACGCAACTGATTAAATCTGCGCTTGCTAGAACTTGCTTTGCGTCGTTCTGCTCTCAATTTTAAATTAACAACAAGCTCTATTCTGATATGTTACACACACATTTTTTACTGTGAAACACACGTATGGTACAATCATCTTTATTTGCATTCACAACTTTAAACATGGAGTCACACTGGCTGACCCGTGGGCGTGGCATTGACTATTGAGGTCATTGACATGATTCAAGAACGCCAATCATGATGCCTTGACGCCCAGGGAGCAACACATATTTTAGCATATTAACCCGATGCCGTCCACACATTTCTGCATTATTATTGACATATCTTATGGTATTTTAATTCCATATCCGGTCTGATAATTTTTTTTAACCCTATCACCATCACCACATATAATATGCACACAGATTTTTATCACCATCACCATGTATAATATGCACACAGGTTTTTAAGTAAAAAATGAAGGGAAAAAATGCGTATTATACACGGAAACTTACAATAATGCAATCCATTTGTTTGGATTTCTGTCATTCCTGTTATAGCCCAGCATAATCCTTTCCAGTCTGATGGCCATACTACTATGTAAATACTACTATGTATCAACACATTAGTATATTTAATTCGTGCGAATCAATGTTTATTCCATGTAAAAATATAAGCTTATATTTGCATCAATGTTACCCAAAAAATGTCAGTCATACATTCACATACAGATACTATGAATGCGTAATAATTTAGCAAATTGCAACATTCATCAACGATTATGACTGTTGATCATAGAAAAATTGCAGGTAAAACCTGTTTATGAATATACATACATACATACATACATATCCTCTTCGGTCATCAGTCAAATCTGCCTATGTACCACTCTTGGCTTGCCTTAGTTTGGATTTTTAGGCATATTTAACTGTCTGGTTTAGCCAGTATTTATAATTAAACATTTTCTAATATAATCACAAGATGGCAGTGTAATCATTTACGCTGCCTCTGTTCGGTAGAGCCTCACTAGATGGCGTATGTGTGCGGGGTAGCCGGTCAACGGACACGTGTTGTTCTCTTTCAAGTAATGGTAAATACACGGATAGCAGTAGACAAACCTGAAAGTCAATCAGTGACAGTTATTAAAGGTGACACAAGGATGTGTACACATTAGGACTGGTAGATGCCAAGCCTGAGTGGTGCACACATGTAGGACTGGAAAAAAAAATCCATAAGATCTCAAATGAACCCCTATGATTATCTATGTCTGCTGATGCGATGTTCATGCTTTGAACTGATGATCTGTTATTTGCATACCACTTGACAAGCATGGGCCAGATACTGAAATACCTAAGAAGCCTTCTTGAAACAGCACAAACCAACCACCAGATTAAAGAAAATCTGCAGGTCATTCTTACGGGTAAACCATTGAGTTGGCACATATGGCTATAACCAATATGTTTGTAAACTGTAGCAGGGTGAACATCTAATTTGAGCACATAGTCAGTCTAGATTAAATTTAATTAGCTACTATTCACGGCATCGATGTGGTTTGCGTTTAGCATACATAACAAATGACTAGCTGCCAGCTAGTAACAGACTCTCTTGCTTTGGCTAAATGTTCCATGATTACGGGTACTTTGTTACTGCCACAGAACAAATTGTTTTCCTAAACTATACGTTAATGGAGTAGGAAGTAATTACTACCAATATAGGAACTATTTTGTGTTGATATTTGCTGACTAAAGGTGCTGAATTGGAATACAGCTCGACACCACCTAGACTACACATGATCATGAGTATTGCACAAAACAACCATTTCTTCCATTGTCCACACCATTCAGTCTGTCAAATGAGAACTTTGGCTGCTCAAAGCGCTTTACCCTTCACCTCCTGGCAGACCTGTTCCTTCCAACGCCATCGTGACCTCTCTGTGAAGCGTTCAGCCACACTGCAATTACTGCACAAAAGACTATTCGTTCACATATCCACCTCTGTCTATGACCAGGTACTCATTTATACAGCTGAGTGAACTGAGGCAACGTGGGGTGAACTGAGGCAACGTGGGGTGAACTGAGGCAACGTGGGGTGAACTGAGGCAACGTGGGGTGAACTGAGGCAACGTGGGGTGAACTGAGGCAACGTGGGGTGAACTGAGGCAACGGGGATGAACATAAATTTCTAAAGTTTCAAAACAGCAGCAAGAGGATTCGAACCAGGTTTATCTCGAATGAGAGTCCTGCGTTCTAACCGTTATGCTACCGCACCCCACATGCTCATGTATGCATGTTACAATATTGCCATATATATGTATACACTTAATATAACATACCATGACAGAAAGACAAACACCTGGGTGAGAGCAAAGACAGGAGTTACAGACGTGATAAAAACAACCAGAAGAATGAAGTGGTCTTGGGCAGGACACATCAGCCGACTCAAAGATGACAGATGGACAAAGGGCATTACCACCTGGAAACCGTACGGAAGGAAGAGATTACGAGGAAGACCAGCAAAACGATGGAGACGATTTGGATGAGTATTGGAATGAAACCACCTGGCAGAGAACAGCACAAGATAGGCAAACTTGGAAACAACATGCTGAGGCCTTCGCCCAACCACGGGACAATACGGCTGATATATAGATAGAATAGACGATATTTAAAGGCATTCTTTTTGGATTTTTTAGAATTTCAAAAGAACTGTTAAGGAATGTTGGGTCCAACCCAACTTGTTTCTTCCAAATTAGTTGAGATATACACAGTCTTCTACTTACCCAGTGACAGCGAGGACCGTGTCATTCGTCCTTAGTTTGTGACACAGTGGACAGACAGAGTTGAGTCTGGGAAGGACGTCACGGGAGACAGGCTGCAAACCAAGAAATGTGACAAGTAAAGAGAGTCAGAACAGTTGTCACTAAAGGTTACAAAACACACACACAGGGGACAAACAAATTAGAGTTGGACAGATTGAGAAGTAGTTCTTAGAGCATAGTGACAGTTGATTGTTACAGATTTTTGACTAGCATTTGACATAGCCTTCGTCACATGACCAACATCATGTGACACAAGCTAGAGAAGGATTGATGGGAGCTGAAATACTGATTTGTTTCAAATGGAAAAGTCATGTACACATTTCCTTTATGTTCGTCTTGCATGTGGTCGTTTAACATGCGGTCGAACAACTATTTTTTATTCTAGGCAAATTGCTTGATGGAACATTTTGTTAACCAATGAAAAAATTATACAGATTTACACAGAATTAAAAAAAAAAATTTTTGGCCCAAGTTACCGAAACGGCACAAACAAGAGTTTGCCTTACCAGGGTTGGTGGTGGTGGCACGGGTAGGTTGGTCAGAGACTCTGACCGGCGGTCACTTCTGTACCACCACTCAAGGAACTGAAGTAGGAAGACACTGACCGAGAGGCCTCGGGAGAGGGCAGAGGCAACGACAGCCAGGACCCTGTCAGCTAGCAACCCCCCTGTTTGCAGCCAGCTGAAAGACAGTAAGGCAGTAAATGTCAACAAGGTAGAACCAACAACAGTTATGGCTATAGATGAAAAATTATATTTATCTGCCATGACAAAAAATGTTCAGACATTGCAGTTTCCATGAAAGCTCAGTGCAATCTATATGAAGTGCATAACATCAAATAAAAGAATTATACATATAAAATACATATATTCTAGGACAAACTGTGTTAAAACAAGGAGAATTAATTTAAAAGTAAAACTAATACAATAAAAATTAGTGAGAGAGTAATGAGAGAAAACACATCATTGTTACTCAACCGTGACTCAGTTTATATTAAAAAAGTTGTGGTGATTTATATATATATATATATATATATATATTTTTTCTATGCATAAACAAGGAACTATAGTATACATATATATATATATATATATATATATATACACACACACTATATATTTTATATATATATATATATACACACTAGATATGTTATATATATATATATATATATATACACACTAGATATGTTATATATATATATATATATATATATATATATATATATATATATATATACTATAGTTCCTGGTTTATACTAATTAATATAATTTTACAATAAAAATTAGTAGACTTTGCATGCTACAGCTGTAATGCAAGGTAACAGTATCCAGTCCGTGGACTGTTCAAAGCACTTCACCACTTCTTCACCGCCTGGCAGACCTATTCATTCCAAGGCCATCTCGACTTCTCTGGGAAGCATTCAGTCATGCTGCAATTACTGCGTGAAGACTATTTGTTTAGATATCTACCTCTGCCTGTAGCCAGGTACTCATTTATACAGTTGAGTGAACTGTGGCAACGTGGGATGGACGAAACTGCCAAAGCTTCGAAATGGCAGCAGGAGGATTCGAACCCGGGTTCTCTCGATTGAGAACCCGACGTTCTAACTGCTATGCTACCATGCCCCATGTACATATTCACATGATTTTATTAAAATAAGTATTATTTAGCACAGACAACTGACAACACCTTTTGTGCTTAAACTTGAGAGGTGCAGACAATGTGTGCGTCTGACTGTCATCTTCACTGATCTTCAGTATAACTCCGGCCACCTTCAGGAGTGGATTGTGTACTCTGGACCAGCCGAATAGATAGGCTATGTGGAAGCAGAGCATGGCACCTTCCCATGTCAGGTGCACTATGGGATACATTGCAAGAAACACCCGACAACATCTTGCCTTCCATCTCTGCAACGGGACAACCAATTTATATCAATCAGAATACTGACTCCCACAGACTTGTTACAAGGTAAGGATTTCTCTGTAGGCAATATGCATTTTGGAAGGTATACAGCCATATTCCATTTTGATACAGATTTGTTTCAAATGGAAAAATCATGATAAAGTACACATTTTCTTGCATTTATCACAACAGCATAACATTGAATGAAAACTTTATCAGTCAAAGCACAACTACTTTTATGCTAGACAGATTTCTGGTGAAAAAATACAGAATTAAACCCCAAAAGCTGGTGGGTCTGCTATCATTTGTTGGCTAAGAACAGGCACATATATATGCCACCGAGAAAGATGGTCCAGAAATGGATGCAGAGATGGTAGAAAATACAGTCCATTAATCCAGAAAGAAATACTTATTTTTTAAGCCTACAAATAGAAAATTACAAACAACTATGTCCTCGCAAAAATTCAACATGATCAATTAAAATAAAAATTCACTACAATGGAATAAATATAGCCATATGGGTTGTACGGCACTTATCTTGTCCTTTAGGATAACTCCAAGAACTCTGCACTTCACTCAATGATCAATTGACCTTATGTGGTAAATTTTCAGCCATGCAACAATCAAAGCACAAAAGCTATTTAAAGCACTTACAGACATAGGTGGCAGTCCAACATCTGCCTTGTCTCGCAGTTCTTCATAGAAGAGATCACATTTAGCCTTGACGTAAGGAAACAGCACCTGTGGACAGGTAAGTGTGTACAGGTAAGTGTGGACAGGTAAGTGTGTACAGGTAAGTGTGTACAGGTAAGGGGAACACACAGCAGTAGTCAAAGCTGAGACAATGCAATGTTCAATGCTGCCAACACTAATATTATTATATATTACTAAAAAAATGCCCATCCCCTGGACACTTGGTGTAAACCATCACTGAGACAAGTGAAACAACAAACTCTATCTTTGTCTAAACTTGCCCTGTCAACTTCATTCATTCTTTTTTAAATGCAAAGATGGTTTGACCCAAGACTGATTTAAATCATGTCACTACCCACTGATCAATAAGTGTTCATTTATCCACATTTGTTCATCATTTCTTATTTATCTAAGCCTGCTATGTTAAACTACCCAGGTACTTAGTAATTTATTTTATTCCACACCGGGACATAGGTCGTTTTTCTACACTTTATATTATATATATGCACATCTTTCTAACCAATATTATTTGTGATACATACCAGACAAGCAAGAGATCGAAGGTGGCAGGATGTTGGTAGACCGCGTTTTGATGATGTGCGTATCTGATCGACTAGAACTCGCTTCAGCTGGTAAAAATGTTCACCAAAAGATGCATCTGCAAGTGTGAAGGAGACAGAGACAGAGAGAGTAAAAGCCTCTAATCTTCTGCATCACCACCCTTTGTAATGTGATAGCAAATCGTCGGGTAGATGTTTAAACGACACAGTTATAACAGGGAACAAACACTTCTTCAGGTGCCAACAGGTAGTGTATGGTCATTGATGTTACAAATAAAATACTCCTGGTCGGTATACCTGATACTTTGAATTAAATAGGCGTTTGGAAAAAACTTTGAAAAAAATGTTTTCTCACTAGCAAATTTGAAGTTTCTTAAGATTTTTTTAACTTTAGAAATTAGTCCACACTTCACCCAGCATTTCCCACCTGCATCGGTATCACTCCACCCTATAACCACAGGGGTGTGCAGCAAACATTCACAATTAAAAAAAAATGGAATTCATACCTCAAATATGTGAGTTAATCTTGCAATATGTGTTATTACGTCAGTGCATTCAAGCATTATTTTAATGATGGATTTTTTATTTTGCTAACGAATTTTCAGTTGTGCAAACCTGTCAACCACCACACTGTGACATTGTTGTCATAAATTATCTCTAACCACAACTAGACAAGATAATATAAATTCAACAAGCCTACGCATTTATATCACAGCAATTTCAATAAAGACAAAGATGCCTAAACTGCAGTGGGTTGTTTTACTAGTCGAGTTGCCCAGCATTGTACAGTAGAAAAAGCAGTCACTGTAAGAGTTTACTCCTTGCACCACGCAGTCAGGTTGTAGTTGGGAAATGCCAATGGCAATGATGGATACAACTTCATGCCCCAAAACTTATGTGAACATTTGACCTTAGATCACATAACAATTGTAGAAAACATGAATAGCATAGCTAACAATTGTATACGTAACTATGAACTCCTATTGTTCCGAGTTACAAAATCTATGTCAAACATCTACATAAGATCCTTCATAATATCCCCACTCACTGGGGAATTTAAATTATTTTAATGAACAAACTATTCCCATGGGCCACCTAGCATGCCTATAAAATGTCAGCCCGATCGATACGTGCAAAACTGACAAAGATATGAACGAAGAGGCAAACAGATAAACAAACACAGGCACAAACTCTTTTATAGTATTACTGATAATGATGACATTTTCTAGAGGACACGTCCCTCTATCTCTCTTTACATCAGTTTCTCCACATCCTTCATATCTATCACAACTAATCTCTACTCTCAATGTCCACTGTGATAGACACTTGAGCAGTGGTATGTCTATGAGGTACTTGGTACGTACGGTACTGTTTGAGGTAGGAATGTTCAACAATGAGGTGAAGGAGTGAGTAGGTCTCATCACTGAGGGAATACAACCAGCCAAATCTGGAGGGATTGTGCTCAGCCAACATCTGCAATAGAAACAAAAGTTGTGTTAAAGACATGGCAGTCTTCTAGCAGGTCTCAGTACTGCCTCACAAATCCTCCCTCCAGTCTCTGTGCTGCCTTGCAGATCCTCCCTCCAGTCTCTGTATTGCCTTACAGATCCTCCCCCCAGTATCTGTATTGTCTTACAGATCCACCTCCAGTCTCTGTACTGCCTTACAGATCCTCCCTCCAGTCTCTGTACTGCCTTACAGATCCTCCCTCCAGTCTCTGTACTGTCTTACAGATCCTCCCTCCAGTCTCTGTACTGCCTTACAGATCCTCCTCCAGTCTCTGTACTGCCTTACAGATCCACCTCCAGTCTCTGTACTGTCTTACAGATCCTCCCTCCAGTCTCTGTACTGTCTTACAGATCCTCCCTCCAGTCTCCGTACTGCCTTACAGATCCTCCTCCAGTCTCTGTACTGCCTTACAAATTCTCCCTCCAATCTCTGTACTGCCTTACAGATCCTCCCTCCAGTCTCTGTACTGCCTTACAGATCCTCCCTCCCGTCTATGTACGTACTGCCTTACAGATCCTCCCTCCAGTCTCTATACTGCCTTACAGCTCCTCCCTCCAGTCTCTGTACTGCCTTACAGATCCTCCCTCCAATCTCTGTCCTGTCTTAAAGATCCTCCCTCCAGTCTCTGTATTGTCTTTCAGATCCTCCCTCCAGTCTCTGTACAGCTCCTCCCTCCATTCATTTCATTTAGCCCACCATCATTTAGGTTCGTTGATGTTTAAATCTCTAATGTTTCAGTAGTTTGGATAATATGCACAGTATGTAGTGAAACAAAAGTCATGGTTTTGGGCCTATGCACCTATACGAGTTACTAAAACATTGCAACCTCTTGCAACTACAATTAAGAATATTATGACAGTGGTTTACTAGGAAAACCTTGTTAAACACACATCATCTTAATTTCCAGGGCCGGGCCATACTGTTAGATAACCCTACATCATGAGGGTCTAGCAAAGTCTAGCAAAATTCACTCGCCAAATGAAAATATATTTGTATACACCTATTCTTATATTTACCAATACGATATGGTTATGCTGTTTGCGTCTAAACTCAACTTATGTAACATATTTTGACCTTTGTTTACTAAACTAGTCCTCTTTCTGGCAAAATAACATGTCTGTTTGAGACTTTGCATTGTATGCCAGCCTCCCTTAATGTCACAATAGTCTAGGTTACCCGATTATCATAGAACTGCGCACGTGCTTATCAGTCATGCTGATTAACATGTCAACGCTCACTCACTGGAGAAATGACCAGAATCTCCCACTTTTAGAACACATTCTGAGTAAACCAGTGGTGTGGTGTTCTTGATTTTAGTTGAACATGGTTAGTTTTTTTATTATCTCTTTTAGGTGCATAGCTCCAAACCATGACTTTTGTTTTATTTTAATAGATGCCCTTTTTGCAGAATTCTGACTGGGTCCAGTTGAAAATAATTTAATAGTTTGTCCGATGATTTCATCATAACTATATGACATGTTTGCATGAATGAACTGGCTGTAATGGATACTAGATAGGTTCGACTTTTTTTGCAAACTGAAATGAGGGGGAGGTAGCTTTAAATATCATAACATTTGGGAGTCCAGAATGATATTGACTCTCTGTTCTATTTGACATACCAAAAGTTAATCAACCACTCTTTAGGTTACAAGTGTGTATACTACATAGCCATAAATCACCCTTTTGGTTACAGGTGTACATACTCATACCTACAAATCACACTTTAAATTGGGCGATTTGCTACATACCCATAAATTACTCTTTAGATTATGTGATTTGCAACATTCCCACAAATCACCCTTTAGGTTGTGTGATTGGCTAAATACCTACTAATAACCCTTTAAACTCTAAAGGGGTAATTTGCTATGTACCTCCACATCACCTTTGAGATTCAGTGATTTGTTACATAACTATAAATCACCCTTTACTGTATCTGCGTGATTGGCTACATACCAACAAAGCATACTTTATATTTGAGCTCTACATGCCCACAATACCTTGGTTATTAGAGCTCTACATACCCGCAATGCATACTTGAGAGCGAGTCTCAGTGAAGACACTAAGTTATCTTGTGCAAAAAGTTCAAAGACTGAAGGTCGTAGGTCATCATCATTGTCAGCCATGGTCATCAACTGGCAGAAGTCAAATGATTCAGTCTACGTTACCATTGGCTGTATAAAATATAAAACAGTGACAGTCAAGTATGAAAGTACATGATTGGTGGCCCTCTAGTGCATGGCATGAACTAATAAATAAATACATACATGTGTATTACAACAGTACTGCACGCATGAGATGGTAGGCATATTGCCATTACAGCCACAGGAAACAGCCCTAGGCTAGAGGGATACTGTACAGAGAGGCCCGAGGAGCTGTCTGGGGGCTAGAGTAGACCAGAGTTAAACTCATGCAGTATAGGCTCAGGGATATAATGACTTTGTTTCTACGAGATAACTGATTGCATGTTGGGGGGGGCACCTAAAAGTCAGACAAGAAGTATAAAGGATGGGCAAACATTACAAGAATGCATGATATTGATATATCCTCACTCCCTCTTCATACACGTTGTTGTTATTGTTGTTGTTGTTTTTCAAGCGTGCATATATAGAATGTTACTAATCTGATCAATTGTGCAGTGCTATCGCATCTTCACAATGGTAGCGGTGCTATTTCTATTCGACTAATTAATAATTCTTACCACAGTGTAACGTGCATGGGTGTTTGTCTATAAATTTAAGTACACATGCACATCACACCATGATAAGAATTAACAATGACTATTAATGAGAAGTAGCACTGTAATTACCATTATGAAAATGTGTAATTGAGCGATAATGCTGCATAACTGAAAGATCGATAACAGATGTAGAGTTGTTATTTAACCTTTATTTTATATTTGTTAAATTAGTGACGAAATAAATCACAGTGTACACTTGGAAGCAAGAAAAGCAACATGTCACTACAACAACTTGACAACACCGCGCATGATGAGGGAGTGTGGATATATATGCATATTTGTAATTCTTGTCCGGCTTGTCCACCCCTTAGGTAGCTCCTAATTTTTGTGATTTAGATTGGGACATGTTATAATTGGTAATGGCATGTCAGCTTGAAACTTGTATCAGCTTGGCCTGGTGGGTTACGAGAGACAGACTCGACATGGATGATGGAGTCTGACAGCGAGTCAGAGACTTGAAAGCAACTTAAGTTTCATGTGCGTTCATAGACACCTGCACAATTTTAAGGCGCTAATTCTGACATTTAGCCTAATATTAATATGACTTCAAACAAAATGCAACAACGCATAACTTTACGTTGTTTAGTTCTCAGTTAACGGACCAAACTCAGAACACTTTTGATGGCTGATGCCCGTGCTCTTGATCAACAACCCCCGGGTGCAAAGGCCAAGTTTAATTTGGTTGAGTTCAAGGTCGTCGGTGAAGCCTATCACTTCCGGCTGTTCTGCCATATTGTTTTGATTTTGTTTTGGGATAAACTTGGTCTAAATCCAGTGTATGGTTCAGCCATCCTTTAAGCTAAGTATGTTTTTAAAGACTGTGCATTTTGACTCATCATTTTTGTATTGTTTCATGGGTATATTTTAATTATAGATGTGATTGCTATGAAAAAATTTAGTATTTTTGACCCGGGCACTTTGCGTCTTGCATAATAATTGTACCGGTTCCTCAACCTCGGGTGTAATGAATTTATGTATAATTGGGCTGCTGGACACAACATTTAATATATGTCGTGTAAGCAGTTGCGTATTTTATAGCTGCTTCATTTCATATGACTGACGTTTTCGTCATACTTAAATTGTGAAAACAAGTGACGGTCACGCCCCCTAGTCATGGCTTTGCCTTTGACATTTCGGCTTTCGCCTTGTCCCTTGATTTTCAGTTTTCACCATCATTATGACTATTAAATCTGTTTAAACATGTTAATGCATAAAATGTGAACTTCTAAAGAAAAAGCTCCATTGGTAAAGGTTGGCTATATGTTTTATTTAAGCCAAATTTAAGGCCCATAAAACATGGGAGGTGTGATGGGTTTTATAGAAATAAAATGAAGCCTGTGTGTTTGCCAGTTTGGATGTTTCTACTACCATTTGCATGTTTCAACTTTTAGATTGTATTGCATTGTTGTAAGATTTAAATAATCTAATGTAGCCCCCCCACAGTACTCAGATTAAAGATCAGAACAGTCCTCAGATGCATACGTAGCGGAACACACTGTCACTGCCCTGGCTAGTGATTTCAGTGCAAATATAGCGTGTGCAACAGAGGTTGTATACCTACCCACTGATGAAACAAGGAGAGGTTTGGTACTGATGTATGTATTTTGTTGGGATTCGTGTAAACATGTTATGCTCATCGTCAAAGGAGCATGAGCCATTGGCGTTTTCACAAAAATGTTGAATGTTTTTTCAGGTTGTCTAAAGTGATTTCAAAATGACGGACTCAAAGTACTTCACAACCACCAAGAAAGGTAAGGTCATTTTATTAGAGACATGAGAAATTATTTTAAAAGCTTCAATTGCAAAACAAAACGAGTCCTGCAATGTTGATATTTCATAGGCCAGGCCTGGAATTTGGTGGCAGCCACGCTTCAATGTGCCGCAATGCCCTGACAACTGGCCATAATGCCTTGAAAACTAAACAATGGTTCATAGCTAGACTGGCAGTGTTTAAAATACACTCCATTTCAATTAGAAAGTTGTCGATAGACGGCGATGTCATTGGCTGATGGCAACAACACCGTCTGATGGTAACGGATTCAGCTGACGGCAGCGTAGTCTGCAGACGGCAACGTAGTCTGCAGACGGCAACGTCATCAGCAGAAGGCAAAGTCGTTGGTGGACACCAACTCGGGTTTCTTCCTTATAGTATACCAATGTGTTTTTTACAACTGACTTTGCATCAGTTTGGCCAAATTCGAGCCCTTGTAGTAGTTCCTATTCAATATCCATAACTATCACTTGCCAAGCTTTCTCTCCAGGCTTTACATTTCCTTTATAAGGAAGAAGACATCGCGTGTCTAATTGATGATTGTTGTGAGTATGTATTTATTATATCTGTTTATATGGCTGTGAAACACCAGTGATAGCAAGGTTGACATAGAATGCAGAGAAATGACTCTGTTACAGGTGAGATATTTGAGCTGAGGGCGGAGTTGAACAGTGACAAGAAAGACCGGAAGAAAGAAGCTGTCAAGAAAGTGATTGCCAGCATGACTGTCGGCAAAGATGTCAGGTACTGCAACATCCTAGGATATTTATACGTTCTCCTTAGCTTTTAGTATACTCTTGTGTGCCGAATAAGAGTCCCTATCTGCGTATTTATTTGATGAAAAATGCCATCCTATAAGCATCTTATTTGGCACTATGCTATTATTAAAAATTAACATTTGTGCTAGCCTATATTCTCCGATAAATGTGGCAAATTATTCATGGTATAATTTTTAGGAGAGCAATAGCTCTCATTCCCTATTGGCATAGCTAGCGCTAATCAATCATCCACGGACCTGTTTACTACTCGCACTAAAATCACCTGCTCCCAACTGGAGCCTAAATGTGGCTCCCTCTGGCGGCTAAGTTTTCATCATTTCGAACGACAGTTGTGAATTTAGCGGGATCCCGTGCTTCTGAGGATCCTACTTTTTGATCCCGAAGCGTTAGACTGTTAGATTTCCATGATTAGATTTCCATGATTAGATGAATCGGTCAGAATCCTTAGTTATCGGGAGCTCGACATGGTATATTATTAGTTAAAACGTCATTATCACCGCATAAACTGAAATGGGCTTGCATATTCAATTCAATAAAACTTTAATGTCAATTTAAAAATGAAAATTCACCGTTCTTTGCAGATATAAAACGCGGATACTATATATGCGGTGACGCAACGCAAATATGCACAACGATTATGCATATTCGGAGGGAAAAAACCCAAAATACACTGCGATCCACATAGTTTACTAAAGCTTAAGGACACCTTCACGTCAAGTCAAGCAATTTAGCTTCGGCGCTAAAAAAGACAAATATGCTAGTGACTTTTTCGTACTGTACTATTATTTGGTTTGAACAGTCTGCCCCCCCATGCTGTGATTTGGCACTATACTATTATTAAATTTGACCGATTTGCCACCCTATACTTTTATTTGGCCTATACATTTATTTGGCACTCGAGAGTAAACATATTCAAATCATTTATTTACATTTAGCCAAATGTTTTTTTATAAATTGTACTACTGGCTGTTATCAAAGGAAATACAATTACACTGTAGATACATAAAAAAAATTTTTTATGTTACTCTGTTCGTTTGTGAAAACAGTTTGTTAATTTTATAAATTATTTTTGAAGAACAACGGCTGCTGCCCTGGTGTCTCTACATCTTGTCTATATTGATATGGTCATCTAACTTATTTAATGATCACAATTTTTATGAGCAGATTTATTCAGTGTCATATCAAAATGTATCTGTAAAAAAATCGCCAGCTGAGACAGTATGATGATAAATTAATGTAACATTACGTTATGTAACAATACTCACATACAAGATGTTTATCAAATCAATCTCTTTCTGCATCTAAAATATTGATAACTATATCCTGAGAGCCAACAGGACCTGTGACTTCTGACATTTGTAGGCCTGACCAAAGATTTGCAGGAATACAGTTATGTGAAATGTTGCATATCAGTCTTGTGAATAGTTATTGATGCAGGGCTCACATACTGTTGGATTTCAGCGCCCTGTTCCCAGACGTAGTTAACTGTATGCAGACGGAGAACTTGGAGCTGAAGAAACTCGTCTACCTTTACCTGATGAACTACGCGAAGAGTCAGCCGGACATGGCCATTATGGCAGTCAACACATTTGTCAAGGTCTGTCCGTGATGTCTTCAGTATTATTTAGCATCAAGCTGTGTCATATACTTTTTGCCTTCCTCAGATTGTGCACTACTAAAGAGACTTTACATCTTCAACATTGTTTAGGGCCAAACTGCCGTAATAACTGTTAATTTATTGTTTGCCTTCATAAAAATTTTTCGCTGATCCCTTTATATAATGGTTAGTGGAATAAGTTTCTGTATATGAACAGCAATTTTAAATTGTTCATGCATTTGACGGGACTGTTATTGTGAATATATGTATTGTGAATGTGTGAAAGACGGAATAATTATTTCTAAAAATGTGGATGACTTATTGTGAGCATGTGTGATTGTGGCAGGACTGTGAAGACAGTAACCCACTGATCCGGGCACTGGCGGTGCGCACCATGGGCTGTATCCGAGTAGACAAGATCACGGAGTACCTGTGCGAGCCACTGCGCAAGTGTCTCAAGGACGAAGACCCGTACGTGCGCAAGACGGCTGCCGTCTCTGTTGCCAAACTACACGACATCAACGCCCAGTTAGTGGAGGATCAGGGCTTCCTCGACATGCTACGAGACTTGTTGTCAGACTCAAACCCCATGGTATGTCACTACACACGACACTGATTGACACACCTAGTGTCGCACTCAAACTCCATGGCATGTCACCACACATGACACTGAATGACCACACTCCTAGTGTTTTGACATGCCTAGTGCATTTGGCTGTCATTGACACTCAAGTTGTGAACAAACATAACAAACTAAATATATTCTTCTCCCCCTACAGTTCTTCCCGCTCTCACCTACAGTTCTACCTGCTTCCCCTACAGTTCTACCCGCTCACCCTACAGTTCTACCTGCTCCCCCTACAGTTCTCCCCGCTCCCCCCTACAGTTCTCCCCGCTCTCCCCTACAGTTCTCCCCGCTCCCCCCTATAGTTCTCCCCGCTCCCCCTACAGTTCTCCCCGCTCCCCCCTACAGTTCTCCCCGCTCTCCCCTACAGTTCTCCCCGCTCCCCCCTATAGTTCTCCCCGCTCCCCCCTACAGTTATCCCTGCTCCCCCTACAGTTATCCCCGCTCTCCCCTACAGTTCTCCCCGCTCTCCCCTACAGTTCTCCGCTCTCCCCTACAGTTCACCCCGCTCCCCCCTATAGTTCTCCCCGCTCCCCCTACAGTTCTCCCCGCTCTCCCCTACAGTTCTCCCGCTCTCCCCTCCAGTTCACCCCGCTCCCCCCTATAGTTCCCCCCGCTCTCCCCTACAGTTCTCCCCGCTCTCCCCTACAGTTCACCCCGCTCTCCCCTACAGTTCTCCCGCTCTCCCCTACAGTTCTCCCCGCTCTCCCCTACTTGTCATAAATGGTACAGTAGTTACCAAAAATAGCAATCAAAGCACACAACAAACATTGCTGCTAGATAAAGCAGAACCGTCTGCTTGAACTATAAAAACATGACTTTGGAAAAGTTTCCGTGTAGAAATGCATGTACTGTATTCAACCTAATAAGCCTACAGTAAACTTGAAAAAAGGGCCATGGAAAAATGTCAAAGAATCTGTTCTTATAAGCGTACACCAAATTTATTCTCTAGACAATAAGGTAACTGTTTAACACTAGTGGTGTCATTTGGTGACTAGTGTAGAAGAACTAAAAAGTGGTGCCAACTGTTTAACACCTCATGGTTCCTGCTGATTAATAAAGGTGGCGTATACTAATTAGGGCATGTACGCTTAATAGGTCAAATTGGTTAAGGGGAGACACTCCTGGCGAAATGTTATTTATTTTTTCTAAAAAAGGTGTTTCCACTATATTCTGATAGCTTTGTATATTTATTATCTATAAAGTTCACTTTTATAGCAATTACATACCTCTAAATAACTTTTATTTATGGAAAAAGCATGCCTCTTTCAAGTAATAAATCTTGTTTTTCAAACTTTGAAGGCCGTTTTCTCAAAAAACGTGTTTTCTGCATTTTGAAAAAGGATATCTCTGAGTAATTATGCTATCCAAATAAGGTTTTGAATGTTGTATTCAGCATATTCTACTCTGCACAGTGACCAGAGGGATTTTAAAAATCGTCAACAGTTTGAAAGATAAACTTGTATTTGTTACCAAAAACATAGTTTTTTTTGCACTTTACAAAAAATAAAAACACATTTTAATAAATGCTCTGGTCATTGTACAATAGAATGTGTACTGGGCATGGATTTGCAAGAATTATAATCATGTGTCTAATGACGAATGGCAGTGTTTCTAAATTTGCCAGTATTTGCTAAAAATGGCAGACATTTTGTTTGTTTCCATAGAAACGGGGTCTGGCTGAAAAAAGTTCAATATATTTTTTACTCAATAAGACGCATTCTATACTTTTGGAAGAAAAATTTACGAATTGTACAAATAAAAAATTATCTTATCTACCTGCCATGTGTGACCTTAAATGCTGTTTGACAGATGACATGTTGTTGTTTTCAGGTGGTAGCCAATGCTGTTGCTGCTATCTCAGAGATTCTGGAGACGTCCCAGGCCGCACACCAGGTTCTGGAGATGAACTCTCAGATCATCAACAAACTACTGACTGCCCTCAACGAGTGCACAGAGTAAGACTATCACTTTCACAATCCACTTGTTCTTGTTCAGATAGCTACAAAACCTGTCAACATTTTAGTTTATTTGAAGGATCAGTGCATCATTAGTCCTTGCAACGATGCATATGAGCACTTTCTATTTTTATTCAATCTTATTATTGCAGAGGAAATCAATTATTATGTGTCGGAGTAAGTTCTTATAGGCATCTTATTGGTATAACTACTATAATTGTGCTTATTACTAATTTATTGTAACACCCTGTATAAACACTCATGTATTGTAAGTAGCTACTCTGTCAAACAAAATTGTAAATATGACTACTGATGTAGCAGATAATAACCTGGGCTTGACCTAGTCACTTATTGGTGGATGTTCTTCCAAAGTGATCCAATAGACAAACAGACCTCATGTATTCGTTCTTCTATTACTAGTAGTTTTTAGCCATTTCAACCATTGATCCTAAATTATATTTGAATTTTTAATCACCAGTCATCATAGCTGCTTATGCAACTATGATTGAAACAGATTAATTTTAGTTTTTTCGTCAAGCTAACTATATTTTGTCAATAATTATACAGTTGCAACCTGGTGTTATGCTATATACCCCAAACAGCACTTTTCCAGGGCTAAAGCAGGGGTTTTACTGACTAATAGTGAGTTTTACAGATGCCATCACCAGATCTGTGAGTCCAAGGCAGGTTACACATTTATGTGTAGGATCTTTTACTTCTCCTGGCATAAATGCCAGGTGGAAGGGACCAAAAGCTTTCAGTTTCTCTTCTGAAATACGTGGGCAAAGTGAGATGAATGAAATTGCAGCAGGTGGATTGGAACTCTGGTCCTCTTGATGAACAGTCCAGCACTCTACCGCCAAGCTACCATGCTCCCTAATGCCTGTGTTCAAAGTATCGGGGCATGTAACATGTTAATTAATGCCCAATATTCCATGTTGTATGCATCCACTGGAGGTGATAACATTATCTCCATTGGTTTACCAGAATGTGTGTATTCTTAGAGGTAACCTGCCAGTTTGTGTCTGTAGGTGGGGTCAGGTGTTCATCTTGGATGCCATTGCTAACTACACAGCGAAGGACGAGAGAGAGGCCCAGAGGTGAGGTTTAATGTCTCCCATTTATACAGCTCTGTATGGTGATCTAGAGGTACAATGTTCTCTAGTGTGTACACACACGGCCCCTTCATGGACTAACACACGAGTTGTGGTGTGCATGCTTGGTGTGTGACGTCACAAACGTGAAAATAAAAAAAAAGAAAATCAGTAAAAATTGTGTGTTCACCATCTAATTGTGATTTAGCAGTGCTTTGTCTCAATGCCACGTAATGTTACAGTTAAGGATTTATGCAGTTTTTGTACAAGAAATCTGAGATGATCGTTTGGTTGTGTAAAGCAAATTTATGCAGAATGACCCAAGAGCGATGACGACAGCACCTTTCACTGGGTAAATCCTTCTCTTGATGTTGGAGTACTTCCAAGTACCAACTGTGTGTCAGTTGTCCCTAATGTCAATATGTGTCATATTTGCTTGCAGCATCTGTGAGCGAGTGTCACCCCGATTGTCACATGCCAACTCTGCGGTCGTGCTCTCGGCCGTCAAGGTACGTGTTTCTTGGTTGTATACTCTGCAGTATTTTCCATATCTGTCTACACAGGGCACTGTTGTACACTGTTGTATGCTGCCCTCTAAGGCTCTTTCCTCTGCCCTTCCTGTTGCCTCTCTATCATTTCACCTCCCTATGGTTCTCCCCCAAAGGCTCTCCTCAGAAACTGATTTCCTCATGAATATAATCTCCCTAGGCCTGGATATTATGTTACAGCCATCTGCTAATGTGTGTCTAAGGATCTCTGTTGTTGATTGTCAGTGATGAAATGGTAATTAACCTCAGGTCATTCTCTGAAGTTTTCAAGCATATAACTCAAATGCATACAACTACCATGTGATCCAGAAATTTTATTTTTATAAAGTCCACTAAGAGCACAACATTAATTGGGGGATGGGAAAATTTTGTGGAGGGTGTGAACATTCATAGTGTAATCCTCACCCAATATATAATATTTGATGTGACACCATCCCTGACCCCGCTTTCACCCAAGTGACTACTGGGGGTAGTGGTTTCTTGCTGCATTCAAATGCACTCGTACTTCCCTTGAATACGAATTCATGACATGTAAATGAAGGTCACGAACCCCGGTCAACTCGTAATTATGAGTCGCCAATTGGACTTCCTTTTAAACATTTTTAGTTCTTCACTGGTAATTAGAGTTCACCGGGGTCGTGAACTCTATTTACATATAGTGAACTGGTAAACACGAGTGCACTGAAACGCACCATCTGTCTGCCCTAGGTTGCCATGAAGCTCATAGAGATGATGGAGCCAGACTCAGACTTTGTGATGATGCAAGTGAAGAAGCTTGCCCCACCCCTCGTCACCCTCCTGTCTGCCGAGTCCGAGATACAATACGTCGCCCTGCGCAACATCAACCTCATAGTGCAGAAGAGGTAACTTTTATAACTTCTTTGTTCGCAATGTGCAATAACAATGACTTCATTGCTAAAAATGCTTTGATAAATGCATTGTTCAGATTGCAGGAAAAATTAGTCCTATTTAAAAGACTCTGACCCTGCTTAATTAGCACTGTGGCTGCAAATGCTAGAAACACTGAAGCTCAAAGACTCTCCTCAGGAAAACATTCTTTCCCCATAACAATACACAAATTGTTGCAGTGATAATCCTTAGTTCTGTAGAATTAATAACAATAACATCTTTGGGCATCTTTGTAATTGTAAGATTCCGTACTTGTGTTCATGTGACTGCTACATCAGAAATGCTTAATTTATCTTAAAAACTTCTACTAAAACTACTCAATTCAAGACAAGCATATAATAGCCGCCTCAGCTACTTTAATGTTATGTTAATGTTATGTTATGCTGTGTTATGTTACAGACCCGACATTCTGAAACACGAGATGAAGGTGTTCTTTGTCAAGTACAATGACCCCATTTATGTGAAACTGGAGAAACTAGAGATCTTGATCCGTCTGACGAACCAGAGCAACATCGCCCAAGTACTTGCGGAACTCAAGGAGTATGTAAATCACCATGACAACCAATAATAAGTCTCATTCAGTCGCTGTTCATCGAGCGGCGGTGTAAGATACAGACATGGTGCTCGGATGTGTTGTAGTATTATTTTACAAGATTTAACAAGATTGCCTTTCACTTATCGAGAGTCCAACAATTATGCATCTATGTGTAACCCGCCCTTCTGAGATATTTGTAAAACAAATTTTTTTTATAAACATTCATTTTGCTAGCATTTACATAATGAGTAGATAATTTGTTCCATTCGTTTATCATGAGAATGAATACTTTCTGATATCTAATCTACCCTACAATTATATATAATATCTTGATAAGATGTGATATAGCCTATTTTTATTAAAACATAAGCTATTGTCAGATTGTGCTCAGAAATCAAATTGAATGTTCTTGATTCTTTTTAAAGTAATCTATTTAATTAAAAATATATCTTAATACTTTTTATGTATATTGGGTTTAATCTGACTCTGGAGTATTTCTAATGATATGTTTGATCGTAGTAGCACGGTTGGTATATGGAAGTGCTAGTTCATGTTACAATGGCTCTGTGTGGTAGGTATGCGACGGAGGTGGACGTCGACTTTGTGCGCAAGTCGGTGCGTGCGATCGGCCGCTGTGCCATCAAGGTGGAGCAAGCAGCGGAGCGGTGTGTCAGCACCCTCCTTGACCTCATTCAGACCAAGGTCAACTACGTAGTGCAAGAGGCCATCGTCGTCATCAAGGTGAGACCATTGTTGTCAGCAAAGTGAAACCATTCCTGTTCTTTGCCCCATGTCTAGCACATGTTCACTCATGGTTTGTCTTGCTGCATGAACCAGAGTGTCACTGTAGTTGATTCAAAATGCTAGGTATACATTGCTAAGCTTTTGTTGCAAGTTGTGTGTATTAGATTTTAAATGGAACAATCATGCAATGTACGTTGGTCCGCAACTCAACAAAACTCAAGTCGCGTGTTGATTTGACTGACGCAACTGATTTGATAATTGTATCGTGGCAGTAAATGTTGCGTAATGTGCTCCGGTCTATGATGTCACATCTCGCTGAATCAAGCAGTGTACTCTTGCTCACAAACTTGGTTATGGCAACATACAGAAAACATCACTTAGTGCGTGTTGTGTTCAAGCCAAATAAAATAACTATGAATGTGGCATTGCACACACGAGTTGTGGGAACTTTTGTTGTGCAATGTGTAGTGACATGTCCGATAGTCGTGGAATGTGTGCTGACCAAGATCGTTGCTAGTCCTACAAACACATGATTTGCAACAAAAGTTTAGCAACGCCTAGCATAAAGGAAGACAAATATTTGACTTAAGACTTTTATTGCTGTGAGTTTATGAGTTGTGTTTGTTGTAGGACATTTTCCGCAAGTATCCCAACAAGTATGAAAGCATCATCTCTACCCTGTGTGAGAACCTCGACACGCTGGACGAACCAGAGGCCAGGTCAGTGGTTGTCTGAAACATGAATAAACCAAAGTTTCACAGTTGTGTTTTGAGGTTGTTGGCGAACATAGAGCAGTGGTTGATGAACATAGAGCAGTGGTTGATGAACATACAGCAGTGGTTGATGAACATGCAGCAGTGGTTGATGGTGTGGTCAACAGTTTACTGGTCGTGACCGCATTCACATCTTGATTTATTTTCTGAAGCTCCATTTGTACATCAGATGTATCGTCCATGTATAGTTCTGATGCAATTGATGGTGGTCCACTGGCCTCGATGCATGTCAGATCTCGGAGGTTCCGTTGTAGGGTCCAGGACAAGGTTCTTGTTTCTGATGTCTTGATCCTCACTGTTCTCTCTCCCACCCCCTCTCTACCACCCCTCTTTCCCACCCTCTCTCTCACCCCTCTCTTTCCCACCCCTCTCTCTCACTCCTCTCTCTCCCACTCTCTCTCTCAGTCCAGATAGGCAGTCACCAAGTGAGATGTGGTGGTTCTGGTTTGACGTCATCCATACTGGCCTGTTTGATTGTGCTAGACAGCCACAGTTGTAGTTATATTTAGTACCAAGAAATTACTTCCCCACACACACCTAAGGAGTTCATAATATCATTTCTAGACAGCAGATAGGTAAATTGTGCTGATGCTTATGCGACTATTTTGTATGATTGCTGCTAAACTATTTGCAAAAACAGTAGATTTATTGGTAAATAAATAACTGTCCATGTTAAAAAAAACTTATATTAATAACAAAATCTCAATGACAATACCATTGGTAGTTTCTGATTTATTGTAACTGTTTGTTGATTGTTGAGAAGTATGACCCCATAATCAGCATCATCAGAATCATCTCTCCTATTATGTAAGTTACATACTGCAGGGCCTCAGTGATTTGGATCAATATGTCAGTTACATGTTGCAGGGCCTCAATGATCTGGATCATTGGTGAGTATGCGGAGAGGATTGACAATGCTGATGAGTTGCTGGAGAGTTTCCTGGACGGCTTCCAGGACGAAAACACACAGGTAGGAGTCCATCTGTGCATGCGTGTGTGCATGTGTGCATGCATTCATGGTGCTTGCTGAATATAAATACACATGTAGGATTCTTACTGAATGCTTGCATGCATGTGTGCTCGTACATGATTATGTGCATGATAATAAAAGTACACAGATAAGATTCTCACTAAGCGTACTGTGTGTTTGTAGGTGCAGCTCCAGTTGTTGACGGCCATTGTCAAGTTGTTCCTCAAGTGTCCTACAGACACTCAGGAGTTGGTGCAGCAGGTTCTCAGTCTCGCCACCCAGGTGTGTCACCCGGTGTCTGATTAAATCACTCTTGTAACCACTTCCACACATCCTTGTTCAATATCGTGCTTAATGACTCTGGTTTACTGCGCCTCTGTGCTCGGGTCCCCGAAGGTTTTAGGCGTTGTAGAAGTTATATTTTTATTAATTTGCCAGCAACGTGTCAAGTGGAAACTGCCAAAGATACTGTAAAATTACATGTGTCATTGTCTTGTCGATGTGTCAGAATCCAGCCCATCAGAATTATAACCAACATGTCTCAATTTTGCCATTCACACAACATGTAGCAGATGCTTCTATGGCCAACCTATTGTGAAAACTCCTTATAAGTTCATGACCAGTCAGTTACCTTGTGTGACCACACTGGTAGTAATGCAAGAGTGTGTGCAGCACAGTCGTAGCTCTGCGGTTGAGCTTTCAATGGGATTCGAGTCTACTTGTGGATGTTTAAAAACTTGGGCCTGTTTTTTCACCCCACTTTGCATCTGTATAAACGAGTACCTGGCAAATGGCAATAGACAGTGATGGGATTCTACTGATGGAATTATAAGAATGAACAGCTTTTGAGCAGCAATTACAGCGTGGCTGAATGTGTCAATTAAAAGTTGAAATGATGTTTGCTTTGCGTGAACAGATCTGCCGGGGGCAAAGGTTAATGCCCTCTGAGCAACCTAATGTTGTCGAGGCGCGGTAGAGATTTGAATGCTTTGCATTGCTCTCTCGTAGGACAGTGACAACCCGGACCTCCGAGACCGTGGCTACATCTACTGGCGGTTGTTGTCGACAGACCCGGCGGCGGCAAAGGAGGTAGTCCTGGCTGAGAAACCCCTCATCTCTGAGGAGACGGACCTCATCGAACCCACCCTCCTGGACGAACTCATCTGCCACATCTCTACACTTGCCTCGATCTACCACAAACCCCCCAATGCCTTCGTGGAGGGCCACGGTTCACAGCCTCTTAGGAAGGCTCTCCCTCCTCGCGGTGCCTCGTGAGTACCTGCTAACCCGTCTTTGAGGTCATTCGTTTCAAATGCAGGCATTTTCTCAGATGTTTATATCCATGTGATGACTGTCAACCCAGCATTTGTCAACACAACAAATTAAATAAGTACTTTTTGATATCAAGAAAGGTTTCAGTAAACGTTGACTTACTAAGAGATATATTGTGATTCAGTTTGGCAGAGCATATTAATGCGTACAATCACTTATTGTGTCCCTCTGTGAACTTTTGTAATATCTCACAAAGTTAAATTATTTAACATTTAAAATATACATTAATTGTTTATTAAACTCTTCACCAATGATATTCATTCACTATGGCTATACCTGGCTAACATTTTCAAATTACAAAGTAATTAAGATGGTACTTGATGAGCTATGTTAGTAGCCCTATTTCTTAAAACTTGAATTTTGGCGGGAAAAATGGTATATCGGAAAAAATTGCGAACTAATGTCCAAATGTAGACCTGGAATTAAAATGAAGCGCCCCACTTGCTCAGGGCTGATACCCAAGAGGATCTTCCCGCATCAGAGGTCCTTGCTGCAACGGATGCCGTTCCCATGCCTCAACCTACCGTCATTCCTGGGGTCGACTCGCTCACTGGTGACCTGTTGAACCTTGATCTTGGCCCACCACTCATTCAACAGCAGCAACCAGTGATGGCTCAGGCTACTCAGAATGCCCCAGTCATGGATCCATTTGGGGACGGACTTGAAAATCTGGTAGGTAGGAGCAGTGTAGTGTGCATTGTGTTATGTTTTACTACTAGTAGTTTGTATAGAAATATTTTTATAAACCTTTTTGTTAGTCATTTGTAGCAATTATTACCCGGTAAGTATCAGTCATTGGGGCCGATAATGGAGTTGCGCCGTAGGTGACATCAGTGTTTCGCACAACATCTGCTGTGACTAAAAAGTCTGATTTTTGAGTTGCAGTCTGCACTACAGATGGTACAGATGTATAGAGTTAGATGTAGCCTTTGGCCTGTGGCCTTTCTCTCGGACGCTCTCTTCTCCATCTACAGTTCGTGTCTTCTTTCTTCTGCCTTCCTCATACCAGTCCGCACAGCCTGTCGCCAGTTGTTACAGTCTGCTGCAGCAGATTCCTATGACTCAATGCTAATCTGAGCAGATTTGTTATATATTGTTTGCAAGCATCCCATAACCGCTCACCATAGAGAACGTCCTTTGGAATACATCCATCGACAGACCTGGCCAAGCCAACACAGACGTCGCTGACTTAGCAGGGCGAACATGTTGGGATGTTTGCACACTCAAGGACTTCCTTGTTTGGTGTGTGTTCCTGCCAGGTGATGCCAGGTACTCGTCTGAGGCATCAGATATGGAAACTGTTGAGGTGTTTTTCCTGTTTCACATATGTTGTCCATGCTATCGTAGAGGAGGATTGGTGCAAGGACGCAACCCTATTTCACAGCATTGCGAATTGGGCCTTCGATGATGATCCATCGTACTGCACTGTGCCATGCGTGTCTTCATGGAATGAGGTAACCATGCTCAGCAGCTTTGGCGCACATCCGATCTTCTCGATTCTATTACTACTGACTGACTAACGCGATGTATAGTGGTGGTCTTCTCTGTTCCCTATATTTTTCTTTAAAGTGTTGCAGCCAGAATAACATGCTTAAGGGGATCTTCCTGCTATATAGCCGTATTGTGATTCTCGGTAGACAACGCATTGCCAATTTCTGCAGTCTGTTGAACACAACACAATCTACTTCATTCTTTTAAAGGGTGACAATGTTGGCATCACACATGTCTTGAGGCTGTAGAGTCAATGGCCTTACTGAACTCTTCCACAGTGGGTTGGCCGTCGAGCTTCCCCGTGACTGGCTGTCTCCTGACACCATTCCGGAGCTGTATGTGTGACAGCAGTTTCTGTGGAGTAAAGCTCTTCCTGGTTTGTGGCAGTCAATGAGAATCTCGCCTGTCAGAGATTTTATGTATGTATTTACAATATGCCAGCCAGTCAGAGTAATTGGTGAATGTTGACTACATATTGTGTGAATGCGTGTGTCTGTTCATACATGCATACATTATTATATATAGTTGGCTGCACATACAAATATAAAAATATGCAGAATGTACAGAGTATACAGAACTGTGTGTGAACTCTATTGTGTCACAGATCACTAGTGTGTAGTTCATAGACACCCCATGTGTCATGTTGTGTCACTAGTATGTAGTTCATAGACTCATGATGAGTGTGTTTCAGCTGGCCGGTCCAGCACAGTCTGGCGCCCCAGACAACCTTGGAGGGACAAGCACCGTCGCAGGACTGGGGGACATCTTTGGCTTGACACAACCTCTCTCATACGTTCCACCACAAGAGGTGATGTTATTTCCTGTTAAAACTGCTTCCACAATTCTATGTTTCACGTTTTGGAATAATTTCACAAAAAACAAACCTATCTAGTATCCACTACGACACGCCGGCTCATTTGTACAATTGTGTTTAGTTTCAAAATCATCAGAACAATATTAAATTATTTTCTACTGGGCCAAAATTTATCAAAATAGGGCAACTGAGGTCCGTCTCTATATACCATAGCATCAGGCTATTAACACTTGTAGCAATCTGTTCTAACGATAAAAGTTCTTTTGATGATTATAACAATTCTGAGTTAGAAGGAGTGATAGTGTACCATTGAAATGTGGTGTGTTGGTTGCAGGTGTGGCTGATGGCAGCCAAGGGCAAGGGTCTAGAGATCTCTGGCACGTTCTCCCGCAAGAACTCCACTGTTGTGATAGAGCTCAGTCTCACTAACCACGCCATGCAAGCCATGTCAGGCTTCGCCATCCAACTCAACAAAAACAGGTGAGACGTCCAGGTGGACTGGAAGGGAAGACAACCTGGGCCTTTAGGGTACAGGATAGGTGGGATCTGGGCTACTTGTAAAATCCTTCAAACCAGTCAAGACATCACATGATGTGAATGTCGACAGCCATTCATGAATGTACTGAACGATAAAGCTGGTCTTTATAAACAGACAATGGTCAAGTTGTATTAAAAAATTATGGTTCATTAAGACACATTTGTGTGGTGAGGATATAGTATATAACATGAGGTTAGGGTAACAGTTATCAGAGTTTAAGGTTGGTTGACTGGACAGTGTTTGGTGTTGTAGCTTTGGACTGCTGCCCTCGCAACCACTCAATGTGCCTGCTCCACTGCTGCCCAACCAGTCCATCAACGTGGCGCTTCCTCTCGCCACCAACGGACCAGTCCAGAAGATGGAGCCACTTACAAATTTACAGGTAAGCATTTTGTCACGAAATATCGTTTTCTGTTTGTGTTCGTAGGTGTGGATTTCCCTATTATAGATTTGTTTTTTATTCTTTCTAAAACTGTTGGTAAGTTTGTAACTTTGCCGTCATAAATCTTCATGACATTGTCTGCGCCACGGACTACACTCCTATGTTATCATGAGGACCTAGGAAAGTGTTCCCACATCAGCAAAATAAACAGAGTTTACCATGACATACCATGTAAACCAACTGCATTGTCTAAACACTTCATAAACTTCTTACAGTAACAGAAAATGTATTTGAATGCACTTACGCATTTAAATACATTTTCTATTATTTTTTCTACAACTTAGATCTTCGAGGATACATCATACTGCTCTCTTTTGGCATTTTGCCTTGCAGTTATTTGCTTGCAGAAGCACTGTCTCATGTCAGTTTATGTTTCTTAATTGGGAAACCCCAACTGGCTATTGCCCTGATGGTTGTTCAACTATTCTAAGAGCACCAGGCATGACCCAGCAGTTCCCTGAATTTTGCATGAGGCTTCCTTAGCCTCAACCAGTGACACTGTTAACAGTGTGTGTTTGTATATGGTTGTCTGTAGGTGGCAGTGAAGAACAACATTGACATGTCCTGCTTCAGCTGTGTCGACAGTGTGTCTGTGTCTGCATGTAAACACATTATTTCCGTGTCTGTAGGTGGCAGTGAAGAACAACATTGACGTGTCCTGCTTCAGCTGTGTTGACAGTGTGTCTGTGTCTGCGTGTAAACACATTATTTCCGTGTCTGTAGGTGGCAGTGAAGAACAACATAGACGTGTTCTGCTTCAGCTGTGTTGACAGTGGGTCTGTGTCTGCGTGTAAACACATTATTTCCGTGTCTGTAGGTGGCAGTGAAGAACAACATAGACGTGTTCTGCTTCAGCTGTGTTGACAGTGTGTCTGTGTTTGCGTGTAAACACATTATTTCCGTGTCTGTAGGTGGCAGTGAAGAACAACGTTGACGTGTCCTGCTTCAGCTGTGTTGACAGTGTGTCTGTGTGTAAACACATTATTTCCGTGTCTGTAGGTGGCAGTGAAGAACAACATAGACGTGTTCTGCTTCAACTGTGTTGACAGTGTGTCTGTGTCTGCATGTAAACACATTATTTCCGTGTCTGTAGGTGGCAGTGAAGAACAACATAAACGCGTTCTGCTTCAGCTGTGTTGACAGTGTGTCTGTGTCTGCGTGTAAACACATTATTTCCGTGTCTGTAGGTGGCAGTGAAGAACATCATTGACGTGTCCTGCTTCAGCTGTGTTGACAGTGTGTCTGTGTCTGCGTGTAAACACATTATTTCCGTGTCTGTAGGTGTCAGTGAAGAACAACATAGACGTGTTGTACTTCAGCTGTGTTGACAGTGTGTCTGTGTCTGCGTGTAAACACATTATTTCTATGTCTGTAGGTGGCAGTGAAGAACAACGTAGACGTTTTCTACTTCAGCTGTGTTGACAGTGTGTCTGTGTCTGCGTGTAAACACATTATTTCTATGTCTGTAGGTGGCAGTGAAGAACAACGTAGACGTGTTCTACTTTAGCTGTGTTGACAGTGTGTCTGTGTCTGCTTGTAAACACATTATTTCTATGTCTGTAGGTGGCAGTGAAGAACAACATAGACGTGTTCTACTTCAGCTGTGTGGTGCCCATCCACATACTGCTTATGGAGGACGGGGAGATGGAGAAGCGAGTGTTCCTGGCGACGTGGAAGGACATCCCGGCTCAGAATGAGGTTCAGTACGAGATCAAGGATGTCCAGCACAGCGGAGGTATGGCATCCATGGCCAGCCAATTGCATGTTTTATCGTTTCTCAGGATTCATTGCAAATTGTTTTTCAGAATTTAGTTGTATTGCAAAGCTGCATTAAACTTGCAGTCGTTCGTCTGCTTTCCACACACCACCAGCTGCATTAAATCCAAGATAATTTGCAATTTAGTTACGTAAATCTTGTGAGGTTGTCTCTGCGTTGCAACAGTTACAGCCAATAAGGCAAACACTTCCAAAAGCACGGTCAGACATTATTGTAAGTCACAGGTTTACAATTCTGTGACAGAATGCCTCTGGACAATTCTGGACTGCACTACAACCAACCTGTCAGAAACAGGGGTTGATGCTAAAAGGTTGGGGTGCATATTATACATTGATTATACTGTGGCTATATTTGAGCAAAAGGTCAGGTTGTGCATTATACACGGAAAATGGTACCACGCACAGCTGGAGTTGCTAGCATGTTGTTTCTGTTGTAGATACGGTGTCGCAGAAACTGAGGAATAACAACGTGTTCACAATCGCCAAACGCAATGTCGAGGGCCAGGACATGTTGTACCAGTCAATGAAGCTCACTAACGCCATCTGGGTGCTGGCAGAGCTAAAGATACAGCCAGGAAACACAAACTTCATGGTGGGTAGACTAAATCTCTCCCACTAATGTCATTTACTGTTTCTGTCAAAGCAGTTCCATTCTTCACACGGACTAGTTGATTCACCAACTTTCTCACCAATTCTTTATGTCTCAAACTTGCAAATTCGACTCGTCTCCGTCTGATTTGGCCAAGATCTTTGGTGTTTCCAAGTATAATTCCCTGTTGTGTGTGTCTAGGTGTTGAATGTTACGATGCAGTCGTGTGTAACATCCATCCAATCTAGCGTAATGAACATTAATTCCTGTAACTTCTTTCCCAGAGACAAATAATTTGTGAAAACATGTTGGAAACTAGTTTCTGATTTTGGAACAAACAGAAATATTCTTTAATGGAAGGTGTCCATCAGCCTTTTTGTGACTCAAGTCATGTCCATCTTGTATTTTGTACTGTTGCCACTGAAGTAATGTCCATCTTGTATTTTGTACTGTTTCCACTCAAGTCATGTCCATCTTGTATTTTGTACAGTTGCCACTCAAGTCATGTCCGTTTTGTATTTGTACTGTTGCCACTCAAGTCATGTCCCTTTTGTCTTGTTGCCACTCAAGTTATGTCTATCTTGTATTTTGTCTTATCTCTGAAGTCATGTCCATCTTGCCTTTTGTCTCTCAAGTCATGTCCATCGTGTTTTATCTCTGAAGTTAGTCTTTCTTGTATTTTGTCTTGTTGTAGTTGTCTCTCAAGTCGCGGGCCATGAACGTCTACCCGAGCGTCCAGCAGGCATATGATGCTATCCTCCACAACGCATAGTCAAGAATTCAATGAACTATTTATCACCATAACCATCATATAGTGTAACATTCCGTCACCTGTATGTGTTCGTGTAATCATCTTATGTCTTTGCCACGTCCTTGCTTGGTGCAAAGGCTAGTTCTAGTATTCATTGTGTACAAATGGAAACTTGTCGTAGATCCTGTTGATTTGCTTCCAGATGGTAAAAATAGCATAAAATAGAGGTCTTGTTTTATGCCAACCTGGAAATCAAACTTGCAGATTCCTCCGACATAGACGCTATATTGACAAAAATGTGGCCAATAGGGTAAGGAAATCAAACTTGCAAGTTCCTCTGACATAGATGCCAGTGCTTGGGCATTTCGAGGAAAATGTGGCCGATATAGGAATTGAAATTGGTGTAGCGTATCAAATAGGAACGTTATTAGGTGTATGTATTGTGAATAATAAATAGGTGTGTACAAAGAATTTTGTTTGTTGGTCTACATGGTTCTCTGGTTCTCGGCATGTTTGGTTTACCTCGGCAGTAACTTGCATCTATGTTCTAATTGAACTGATAATGTACACGTCTATCAGCTGTTGGTCTCTGTTATTTGTGAGAAGTTTGAATTCAGTACTGTACATAGCTAGAACAAACTTCAAGATGAAACCGTTATCATTAATAATAGCCATGCATATTAATCCGTTCTTCGATAATCCTGTTTTCGGTAATCTGCATGCTTTTTATGTGAGATTTATTACTTCACACTGTAAATTGCATCAATTAGTATTGGATTACTCCAGCTTCAGATGCACAAAATTTCGGTAATTGCACATCACTGTTATATTGTTTGTTAATCAAAGTCCTTTTTGTTAATCTGCAAGCTTTGTTAATCCGACCAAAACACTTGGTAACATAACCAAAGTGCAGATAAACGAGATATACATTTGTTAATAATTATAAGTTGTGCGGTTTTCCTTGTGGGTCCAACTTCCATCGGGACCCGATGGAACTAGGATCAGCTTCATTCATCCATTTGTTCAAACAAACGCTCAAATTGTCACCTGCTTCTTAAATAATGAACTTTATTTAATAACGAAACATACACAGAGCATTGTTTGAACAGTTCCACTGAAATACACCTTTGGTTGTTTTTGTTCCAAGAGCAGCAGTACATGTAAAGTAGTATGTCAAAACATACAATGAAGATATCGCATTTGAACTTTATTAAAATAATTTTCGACAATTCACGTTAATGCTTATTAAAAGCTATTCAACTCCTCAATGGTCTTTGTACAGTTCTAGATCATAAATTAATCTCTGGGCCGTTTCAAGTATTTAATAGAAAATTGAGGCCAGGCAAGAAAAGGGAAAGTAGGCACAAATAACAATGCACTGGTGATGTTTACTGAGCAAGAACAAAATATATCGCATAAGAAATCCTACAGTGGGCCGTATTGTGTTAGACGTTTGTTCACATGTATCGTACAAAAAGTAAATATGTGGGGTAGCAGCTACAAGTAAGGTTACAGATGATGCATGTTGTTCATCCTTTGAGAGATGACATCCCTGCTCTCATGATCTCGTCCACCAGTAGGAGATTGTTGGCAATGATGGTACTAAAACAGAGACAGATACACCTTATAAAGAAGCAGACTTTCACTTTATTTTAAGGGGAATGTACAACGATATTCATTGGTTCACTGAATGACATACTTAGGATACTTAGGGATTGCGACACTGAATTTATCAGTTTTATTTATGCTAGTTTATGACATGTAGAGACCACTTTATTGCAATTAACGACAGGCAAATCTTCAAATTTGAAAGTGAAATAGCTTTTCAGTTAGTTAAAACCCTGTTTGATACAATTTATGTTGGTAAATATACCACAGCAATAAAGAATAAAACATGAAACACAATACTGTTAACTTAGATGAAAGTTGAGATAAACAACAAGAATTGGGGGCATTTTTTAAGTAAATAAAATTCATAGAATTTGGGCATTTTAATTATATGAAATCGCCAAGGCCACAGTTTTTTTATTTTTAGGTTTACGGATTTTTACAGTCATGTCTAACATCGGAGGGAAAAAATAAAAATAAACAAATGTTTGACTGTCATGTCAAACACAAGACAGGTGAAAAAGAGACAAGAGAGATGAAGGGGAAAGGGTTAATCAAGGCCAGTTTTTAAGTTTTGTATGCATTATTACAATAGTGTTTAAGGTAGCTGGGGCGGATATTATATACTTGTCTTGAATTGGTTAGTTTCAGTAGAAGTTTTTGCAGTTTTTCACTGATTTGGTTATGTTACAAGATTTTTTTTATACATTTTTGTAAATGTAAAAAATAGCCTCAAAATGCAAAATAATTTCGTTTTGAGAAAATCCCCAAAGAAATTAATGACATACATATAAGTATGACAGTGTCACTGATAACTTTAAGATATATTTTGGTTAACATAAATGAATTATGTCTGCTACACCACCGTGAATGAATTAAGCAAGTTGGATGACAGCTCAAAGTGGCAGTGATTTTTGTTGTACAAACCCTTCACCAATCGTAATTCGATATTGTATTATGTTGCTTACATGTAAGAGGTGTTCATACGCCAAATTGCAACATCGTAAGTATTGTAGTTTTTCTTAAATAAGAAATTAAGCATAATTTCCTGGTTGTTAATAAAAACGCAATCTCAACAAATGTTTGTTTTTGTGTTGAAATTTAGTTTTTCACTGGCGTTTTACGTATTGTTGACAAAACATGGCCATTTGTAATATTGACACGTCCCCTTAATTTGCCGCCACAATCCGGCGAGGTCACCAGGTCACATATACGTTGTAATTTACATTAGCGTTAAAGGCACAATAAACTACATTTGCGTTGATATTTGCTGGTTTAAGGACATGATTTAGTTAGATGGATATAATATTGATGTGTACTGGAATCACAGTAACCAGACGATAATTTTATGGTCCGCTTTCATGGAGAACGCATATTGCTGGTTCGAACATCGTAGCAACACGGCGGAACACGTTACAGCTTGACCACAGCCCGGGGCCTACGGCTACGCCTGGAAATAGTCTGTCTATATTTCGTTTTGAAACTTACATGACTATGAAAAAGCTTTTTCTCTTACAGAACATTATTCACACCAATTTTGCACGAGACAGATCATTTGTATTGTGTATTAACAGTCGGAGAACAATGAGTTGTCTGCGTAGTAATGCAGTACAATGCTACAGTGAAAGGCGTTCCCCGGCGTGGTGAATATTTTTGGTGTCGCAATGCTTCTCTGCTATTCGATTTTTGTGAACATTTCTTTTTTCAGACATTATATTTGATTTTTATAGATTATTAGTAAAAAAAAATGTCGCGTGAGAATGTCGACGGGACATTAAAAATCAAAAACAATAAACCATTTTTTAAATTCACCAAATTGTGGTCGGTGGATCCGTAAACCGAAAAATAAAAACTGTCGCCCAACTAGCTCTCCATCAATTAACCAGTGAAAATTGTTTACCTTCCATTTAAGGTGGCTGGGGCAATTATTCTACACTTGTTGTGAACTTTGTAGTTTCAGTAGGTGATTGTTATTGAAATGCTATAAATATTCCAGATTATGTTTTTGTGATGCTGCATGATTTTAAAAACGTCACTGATAAAATCGAGGTGGATTTTGAACAAATTGAAGCTGCTGGAACACTGAACAAAACACTTGAAGTTGCTGGAACACTGGTGGACTACCAACATTAACACTGTGGTGTTAGCCCTGGTGCATCCAACACTGGTGGAATGTGTGACCACCAACATTAACACTGTGGTGTTAGCCTGGTGCATCCACTGGTGGAATGTGTGGACCACCAACATTAACACTGTGGTGTTAGCCCTGGTGCATCCAACACTGGTGGAATGTGTGGACCACCAACATTAACACTGTGTGTTAGCTCTGGTGCATCCAACACTGGTGGACTGTGTGGACCACCAACATTAACACTGTGTGTAGCCTGTGCATCAACACTGGTGGACTCTGTGGACCACCAACATTAACACTGTGGTGAGCCTGGTCATCAACACTGCCTGTGCATCAACACTGGTGGACATCCAACACTGTGGTGTTAGCTCTGGGCATCAACACGGTGGACTGTGTGGACCACCAACATTAACACTGTGGTGTTAGCCCTGGTGCATCCAACAACACTGGTGGACTGTGTGGACCACCAACATTAACACTGTGTTAGCTGTGGTGGACTTAGCCACCAACATCTGGTGCATCCAACACTGGTGGACTGTGTGTTAGCCTGGTGCATCAACACTGGTGGACTGTGTGGACCACCAACATTAACACTGTGGTGTTAGCCCTGGTGCATCCAACACTGGTGGACTCTGTGGACCACCAACATTAACACTGTGGTGTTAGCCCTGGTGCATCCAACACTGGTGGACCACCAACATTAACACTGTGGTGTTAGCCTGGTGCATCCAACACTGATGGACTGTGTGGACCACCAACATTAACACTGTGGTATTAGCCCTGGTGCATCTCATGAAACAGTACTCACCACGAATGAAGGATTTGTCGTTTTACTCGGTAGTTATCAACGATTCCTGCATCAAGTGGTATGAGTGCTTCACCTGCAACACAGCATTTAACTGGTCATACCACAATATAGAGACAATCCAAGGCATCTGGTAGGACCTTTCCTGCATTGATTTGTATATTAATGTAGTTATGCTCAATTAAACCTATCCTGGTTATAAAGTAGTGTATTTGGGGGATGTTCACCCAATATATTTGGCAATTTTGCAAAATACACCAAAAAAATTTATCTTGCATTTCCAAATATGAATTATTCATTTCATATTGCCATGATACAATCTGTATTTGGAGGTTTAGCCACATAATAAATTATTATAATTACGTGTGGTTTTCAAACTTAAATTAAGTTTTCAGCAGGTAATGTTTAATGATCCCTCAATTTGATTATTTCATTAATCTAGTTTCAGTATAATTTTGTGAAAAAGCAACCCTATCTAAGACCCACTACAACAGGTTAGCTGGTTTCTGCAAATATGTTATTGAGTTTCAGTGAAATCATTGGACAAATGAATAAATTATTTATGGCCAGGTCCAGTAAAAAATCTGCAGAAAATGGCAAAAGTGGCTCTGGTTGTTCATACTTTCACAAGTTACCAGATCTAATGATCACAGTCAATTTCTTCGATGATTTAACAAAGGTATGCACTCTTATTAAACCGACTGCACATAATACTTTAAACTGTTCACATTAGAACATAAGCAAATCGGATTCCTGATGGGCTAAAGGAATTGGGGAGGCAGTTTTAAGGTATGTGACTGGACACTGACCGGTCACTATGTCCAGTCCGACAGGCTGACTGGCAGCCACATATTCCTCTTGTAGTTTGACAATTGTGTCCTGGGCATCGAGTCCAGAGTTCTGAGCCAGCACTTTTGGGATGACCAGCAGGGCGTCAGCGTACGCCTGTACACCTGCAGGCACAAGAGTGGCAGTGTCACAACAGAACAACATCTCAAAGTCTGTCTTTTCCATCACGATTTGTACAAGCAGCCAAAACTAACATCTCACACATATTTCCTCATGAAACAATTAGACCTAAGGACCACGTACTGTCTTATATAAGGTCATCATTATTTTATATTAAGTGGTAACAATGACATGTGTAAAGTTACAATATTCTTTAAATTGTAACATTTCACTTACAATCAATCTAATTGTGATTAATTTGTGTAGACGTACATTGTTTCAATAAACAGATGAAGGGTTTGCAAAATCAATCCTTGTGATTGGCTGAAAAGATCATGCATTGTCAACATCACAAAATCAAACCTTGCGACTGGCTGTAAAGATCATGCATTGTCAATATCACAAAATCGCTGTCTGTAATAATAGAGTAAAATCTACCTTACAGTTTTACAACATATACCCAAAGACAGACACACTGTCTTGTCACATAAACAATGCGGTAATACCCCAGTCATCACTGTGTCACTAACCTAGTCGGGCCCGCCCCTTCACGGTGTCCTTGAACTTCATCAGGGCGGCATGGGCAGCAATCTCAAACGCCCCCGCTCCAGGAATGACGCAACCTGACAGACGGACAGACAGGTGAACAGACGGACAGACAGGTGAACAGGAATAAAACATGCAAAGATCCAGGATGAAAAATGGAGTTCAAACAAGTTTTTAATAATCAAGGCTACAAGTCTGAACTACACAGTCACGAATGCGACAATAATTTGAAGCATGTGCCTACATCAATTGCATTAGTTGCAATGTGTGACTTGATGTGTGGTCATTACGTTACTACCATCATTTATTCAATCTGTGGACAGATTATCGTCATATTTAAATACTCTAATAATGAAAATAAATTAATAAATGTATTATTAAACAAAAAATGTTATCATCACGATATCTGACAAATGCTTAGCATGATTAAATCCGCCATCTGGTGGCAAAACAGATAGCAACATATAATGTTACTACATTCCACGAGGTGTCGAATGTCCGTGGGTCAAATACCAAGCATTTCTGAATCAGCACCAGTGGCCAGATTGGATCACAACGCGCCAATGAGAATTGGTAGAAGTTCACACCGGTACGACCTTTAACTGACAACTACCATTAACATCGACCAATTCAATTGACAAACTGAACTTGGAACAGTTGCTATGCAATTATGTTCAATAAATTTCCACAACACGTTTATTTTTGTATTTTAATTAGTAGAAGTGTGTACGCTCCTAAACAAAATATTTTGCGCCTATTTGTTTTACCTTACTTTGACAGCGCAGTGTTCCTGGCTCAGAATGTTAACATGGAGGCCTGACAGTACTTTGGCAGCGCAGTGTTCCTGGCTCAGAATGTTAACATGGAGGCCTGACAGTACTTTGACAGCGCAGTGTTCCTGGCTCAGAATGTTAACATGGAGGCCTGACAGTACTTTGACAGCGCAGTGTTCCTGGCTCAGAATGTTAACATGGAGGCCTGACAGTACTTTGACAGCGCAGTGTTCCTGGCTCAGAATGTTAACATGGAGGCCTGACAGTAACTCAACGCATTGAATTCAATGAACTATTTATCACCATAACCATCATAGTGTAACATTCCGTCACCTGTATGTGTTCGTGTAATCATCTTATGTCTTTGCCATGTTAACTGCTTGGTGCAAAGGCTAGTTCTAGTATTCATTGTGTACAAATGGAAACTTGTCGTAGATCCTGTTGATTTGCTTCCAGATGGTAAAAATAGCATAAAATAGAGGTCTTGTTTTATGCCAACCTGAAATCAAACTTGCAGATTCCTCCGACATAGACGCTATATTGACAAAAATGTGGCCAATAGGGGGAAATCAAACTTGCAAGTTCCTCTGACATAGATGCAGTGCTTGGGCATTTCTGGAAAATGTGGCCGATATAGGAATTATCAGAAATTGGTGTAGCGTATCAAATAGGAACGTTATTAGGTGTATGTATTGTGAATAATAAATAGGTGTGTACAAAGAATTTTGTTTGTTGGTCTACATGGTTCTCTGGTTCTCGGCATGTTTGGTTTACCTCGGCAGTAACTTGCATCTATGTTCTAATTGAACTGATAATGTACACGTCTATCAGCTGTTGGTCTCTGTTATTTGTGAGAAGTTTGAATTCAGTACTGTACATAGCTAGAACAAACTTCAAGATGAAACCGTTATCATTAATAATAGCCATGCATATTAATCCGTTCTTCGATAATCCTGTTTTCGGTAATCTGCATGCTTTTTATGTGAGATTGATTATTTCACACTGTAAATTGCATCAATTAGTATTGGATTACTCCAGCTTCAGATGCACAAAATTTCGGTAATTGCACATCACTGTTATATTGTTTGTTAATCAGTCCTTTTTGTTAATCTGCAAGCTTTGTTAATCCGACCAAAACACTTGGTAACATAACCAAAGTGCAGATAAACGAGATATACATTTGTTAATAATTATAAGTTGTGCGGTTTTCCTTGTGGGTCCAACTTCCATCGGGACACGATGGAACTAGGATCAGCTTCATTCATCCATTTGTTCAAACAAACGCTCAAATTGTCACCTGCTTCTTAAATAATGAACTTTATTTAATAACGAAACATACACAGAGCATTGTTTGAACAGTTCCACTGAAATACACCTTTGGTTGTTTTTGTTCCAAGAGCAGCAGTACATGTAAAGTAGTACGTCAAAACATACAATGAAGATATCGCATTTGAACTTTATTAAAATAATTTTCGACAATTCGCGTTAATGCTTATTAAAAGCTATTCAACTCCTCAATGGTCTTTGTACAATTCTAGATCATAAATTAATCTCTGGGCCGTTTCAAGTATTTAATAGAAAATTGAGGCCAGGCAAGAAAAGGGAAAGTAGGCACAACTAACAATGCACTGGTGATGTTTACTGAGCAAGAACAAAATATATCGCATAAGAAATCCTATAGTGGGCCATATTGTGTTAGACGTTTGTTCACATGTATCGTACAAATAGTAAATATGTGGGGTAGCAGCTACAAGTAAGGTTACAGATGATGCATGTTGTTCATCCTTTGAGAGATGACATCCCTGCTCTCATGATCTCGTCCACCAGTAGGAGATTGTTGGCAATGATGGTACTGAAACAGAGACAGATACACCTTATAAAGAAGCAGACTTTCACTTTATTTTAAGGGGAATGTACAACGATATTCATTGGTTCACTGAATGACGTACTTAGGATACTTAGGGATTGCGACACTGAATTTATCAGTTTTATTTATGCTAGTTTATGACATGTAGAGACCACTTTATTGCAATTAACGACAGGCAAATCTTCAAATTTGAAAGTGAAATAGCTTTTCAGTTAGTTAAAACCCTGTTTGATACAATTTATGTTGGTAAATATACCACAGCAATAAAGAATAAAACATGAAACACAATACTGTTAACTTAGATGAAAGTTGAGATAAACAACAAGAATTGGGGGCATTTTTTAAGTAAATAAAATTCATAGAATTTGGGCATTTTAATTATATGAAATCGCCAAGGCCACAGTTTTTTTATTTTTAGGTTTACGGATTTTTACAGTCATGTCTAACATCGGAGGGAAAAAATTAAAATGTTTGACTGTCATGTCAAACACAAGACGGGTGAAAAAGAGACGAGAGATGAAGGGGGAAAGGGTTAATCAAGGCCAGTTTTTTTAAGTTTTGTATGGATTATTACAATAGTGTTTAAGGTAGCTTGGGCGGATATTATATGCTTGTATTGAATTGGTTAGTTTCAGTAGAAGTTTTTAAGATAAATTTACAATTTCTTCACTGTTTGTACATTACATAGTATTTAATATTCCAGATTAATAACATTTGCAGTTTTTCACTGATTTGGTTATGTTACAAGATTTTTTTTATACATTTTTGTAAATGTAAAAAAATAGCCTCAAAATGCAAAATAATTTCGTTTTGAGAAAATCCCCAAAGAAATTAATGACATACATATAAGTATGACAGTGTCACTGATAACTTTAAGATATATTTTGGTTAACATAAATGAATTATGTCTGCTACACCACCGTGAATGAATTAAGCAAGTTGGATGACAGCTCAAAGTGGCAGTGATTTTTGTTGTACAAACCCTTCACCAATCGTAATTCGATATTGTATTATGTTGCTTACATGTAAGAGGTGTTCATACGCCAAATTGCAACATCGTAAGTATTGTAGTTTTTCTTAAATAAGAAATTAAGCATAATTTCCTGGTTGTTAATAAAAACGCAATCTCAACAAATGTTTGTTTTTGTGTTGAAATTTAGTTTTTCACTGGCGTTTTACGTATTGTTGACAAAACATGGCCATTTGTAATATTGACACGTCCCCTTAATTTGCCGCCACAATCCGGCGAGGTCACCAGGTCACATATACGTTGTAATTTACATTAGCGTTAAAGGCACAATAAACTACATTTGCGTTGATATTTGCTGGTTTAAGGACATGATTTAGTTAGATGGATATAATACTGATGTGTACTGGAATCACAGTAACCAGACGATAATTTTATGGTCCGCTTTCATGGAGAACGCATATTGCTGGTTCGAACATCGTAGCAACACGGCGGAACACGTTACAGCTTGACCACAGCCCGGGGCCTACGGCTACGCCTGGAAATAGTCCATCTATATTTCGTTTTGAAACTTACATGACTATGAAAAAGCTTTTTCTCTTACAGAACATTATTCACACCAATTTTGCACGAGACAGATCATTTGTATTGTGTATTAACAGTCGGAGAACAATGAGTTGTCTGCGTAGTAATGCAGTACAATGCTACAGTGAAAGGCGTTCCCCGGCGTGGTGAATATTTTTGGTGTCGCAATGCTTCTCTGCTATTCGATTTTTGTGAACATTTCTTTTTTCAGACATTATATTAGATTTTTATAGATTATTATTATAATAGATTATTTGTAAAAAAAAATGTCGCGTGAGAATGTCGACGGGACATTAAAAATCAAAAACAATAAACCATTTTTTAAATTCACCAAATTGTGGTCGGTGGATCCGTAAACCGAAAAATAAAAACTGTCGCCCAACTAGCTCTCCATCAATTAACCAGTGAAAATTGTTTACCTTCCATTTAAGGTGGCTGGGGCAATTATTCTACACTTGTTGTGAACTTTGTAGTTTCAGTAGGTGATTGTTATTGAAATGCTATAAATATTCCAGATTATGTTTTTTGTGATGCTGCATGATTTTAAAAACGTCACTGATAAAATCGAGGTGGATTTTGGTTAACATGAACAAATTGAAGCTGCTGGAACACTGGTGGACTACCAACATTAACACTGTGGTGTTAGCCCTGGTGCATCCAACACTGGTGGACTCTGTGGATCACCAACATTAACACTGTGGTGTTAGCCCTGGTGCATCCAACACTGGTGGACCGTGTGGACCACCAACATTAACACTGTGGTGTTAGCCCTGGTGCATCCAACACTGGTGGACTGTGTGGACCACCAACATTAACACTGTGGTGTTAGCCCTGGTGCATCCAACACTGGTGGACTGTGTGGACCACCAACATTAACACTGTGGTGTTAGCTCTGGTGCATCCAACACTGGTGGACTGTGTGGACCACCAACATTAACACTGTGGTGTTAGCCCTGGTGCATCCAACACTGGTGGACTCTGTGGACCACCAACATTAACACTGTGGTGTTAGCCCTGGTGCATCCAACACTGGTGGACCACCAACATTAACACTGTGGTGTTAGCCCTGGTGCATCCAACACTGATGGACTGTGTGGACCACCAACATTAACACTGTGGTATTAGCCCTGGTGCATCTCATGAAACAGTACTCACCACGAATGAAGGATTTGTCGTTTTACTCGGTAGTTATCAACGATTCCTGCATCAAGTGGTATGAGTGCTTCACCTGCAACACAGCATTTAACTGGTCATACCACAATATAGAGACAATCCAAGGCATCTGGTAGGACCTTTCCTGCATTGATTTGTATATTAATGTAGTTATGCTCAATTAAACCTATCCTGGTTATAAAGTAGTGTATTTGGGGGATGTTCACCCAATATATTTGGCAATTTTGCAAAATACACCCAAAAAAATTTATCCTGCATTTCCAAATATGAATTATTCATTTCATATTGCCATGATACAATCTGTATTTGGAGGTTTAGCCACATAATAAATTATTATAATTACGTGTGGTTTTCAAACTTAAATTAAGTTTTCAGCAGGTAATGTTTAATGATCCCTCAATTTGATTATTTCATTAATCTAGTTTCAGTATAATTTTGTGAAAAAGCAACCCTATCTAAGACCCACTACAACAGGTTAGCTGGTTTCTGCAAATATGTTATTGAGTTTCAATGAAATCATTGGACAAATGAATAAATTATTTATGGCCAGGTCCAGTAAAAAATCTGCAGAAAATGGCAAAAGTGGCTCTGGTTGTTCATACTTTCACAAGTTACCAGATCTAACGATCACAGTCAATTTTTTCGATGATTTAACAAAGGTATGCACTCTTATTAAACTGACTGCACATAATACTTTAAACTGTTCACATTAGAACATAAGCAAATCGGATTCCTTATGAGCTAAAGGAATTGGGGAGGCAGTTTTAAGGTATGTGACTGGACACTGACCGGTCACTATGTCCAGTCCGACAGGCTGACTGGCAGCCACATATTCCTCTTGTAGTTTGACAATTGTGTCCTGGGCGTCGAGTCCAGAGTTCTGAGCCAGCACTTTTGGGATGACCAGCAGGGCGTCAGCGTACGCCTGTACACCTGCAGGCACAAGAGTGGCAGTGTCACAACAGAACAACATCTCAAAGTCTGTCTTTTCCATCACGATTTGTACAAGCAGCCAAAACTAACATCTCACACATATTTCCTCATGAAACAATTAGACCTAAGGACCACGTACTGTCTTATATGTCATCATTATTTTATATTAAGTGGTAACAATGACGTGTAAAGTTACAATATTCTTTAAATTGTAACATTTCACTTACAATCAATCTAATTGTGATTAATTTGTGTAGACGTACATTGTTTCAATAAACAGATGAAGGGTTTGCAAAATCAATCCTTGTGATTGGCTGAAAAGATCATGCATTGTCAAGATCACAAAATCAAACCTTGCGACTGGCTGTAAAGATCATGCATTGTCAATATCACAAAATTGCTGTCTGTAATAATAGAGTAAAATCTACCTTACAGTTTTACAACATATACCCAAAGACAGACATACTGTCTTGTCACATAAACAATGCGGTGATACCCCAGTCATCATTGTGTCACTAACCTAGTCGTGCCCGCCCCTTCACGGTGTCCTTGAACTTCATCAGGGCGGCATGGGCAGCAATCTCAAACGCCCCCGCTCCAGGAATGACGCAACCTGACAGACGGACAGACAGGTGAACAGACGGACAGACAGGTGAACAGGAATAAAACATGCAAAGATCCAGGATGAAAAATGGAGTTCAAACAAGTTTTTGATAATCAAGGCTACAAGTCTGAACTACAGTCACGAATGCGACAATAATTTGAAGCATGTGCCTACATCAATTGCATTAGTTGCAATGTGTGACTTGATGTGTGGTCATTACGTTACTACCATCATTTATTCAATCTGTGGACAGATTATCGTCATATTTAAATACTCTAATAATGAAAATAAATTAATAAATGTATTATTAAACAAAAAATGTTATCATCACGATATCTGACAAATGCTTAGCATGATTAAATCCGCCATCTGGTGGCAAAACAGATAGCAACATATAATGTTACTACATTCCACGAGGTGTCGAATGTCCGTGGGTCAAATACCAAGCATTTCTGAATCAGCACCAGTGGCCAGATTGGATCACAACGCGCCAATGAGAATTGGTAGAAGTTCACACCGGGTACGACCTTTAACTGACAACTACCATTAACATCGACCAATTCAATTGACAAACTGAACTTGGAACAGTTGCTATGCAATTATGTTCAATAAATTTCCACAACACATGTTTATTTTTGTATTTTAATTAGTAGAAGTGTGTACGCTCCTAAACAAAATATTTTGCGCCTATTTGTTTTACCTTACTTTGACAGCGCAGTGTTCCTGGCTCAGAATGTTAACATGGAGGCCTGACAGTAGTTTGACAGTGCAGTGTTCCTGGCTCAGAATGTTAACATGGAGGCCTGACAGTACTTTGACAGCGCAGTGTTCCCGACTCAGAATGTTAACATGGAGGCCTGACAGTACTTTGACAGCGCAGTGTTCCTGGCTCAGAATGTTAACATGGAGGCCTGACAGTACTTTGACAGCGCAGTGTTCCTGGCTCAGAATGTTAACATGGAGGCCTGACAGTACTTTGACAGCGCAGCGTTCCTGACTCAGAATGTTAACATGGAGGCCTGACAGTACTGCAGGTTATCAGGCCTGACAGCACTGCAGGTTATCAGGCCTGACAGTACTGCAGGTTATCACTCGGCACAGATACTCAGAATAATCACAACATACCATCTTCAATGGCATTCTTGACCGCCCTCAGGCCGTCGTGCAGGGCGTCCTTGATCTGGACGAGGGTGTGTTTGTTGGGGCCCTTGATGAGCATCGTCACCGAGTGAGGGTTCTTACACTCTTCCACGTATGTATACTTGTCTTCACCCTTCACACATACAAACGTTACACATTTACTTCTATTGTTGCATGATTTCTTCCAACATTTTCAAAACTCCAGAGAAAATAATTATAAAGCCTGAAAGTGCAAGGTTCTAATTGCAAGGTTCTAATTGCAAGGTTCTCATTGCAAGGTTCTCATTGCAAGGTTCTCATTGCAAGGTTCTAATTGCAAGGTTCTCATTGCAAGGTTCTAATTGCAAGGTTCTCATTGCAAGGTTCTCATTGCAAGGTTCTCATTGCAAGGTTCTCATTGCAAGGTTCTCATTGCAAGGTTCTCATTGCAAGGTTCTAATTGCAAGGTTCTCATTGCAAGGTTCTCATTGCAAGGTTCTCATTGCAAGGTTCTCATTGCAAGGTTCTCATTGCAAGGTTCTCATTGCAAGGTTCTCATTGCAAGGTTCTCATTGCAAGGTTCTAATTGCAAGGTTCTCATTGCAAGGTTCTAATTGCAAGGTTCTCATTGCAAGGTTCTCACTGTAATGTTCACATTGCTCACCACAATTCACTTAACACAATATTAAACACTTCTATTGCACTAAAATCCTCGGGAGACCCAAGCTAGGCAGCGCACCAAAACAAAAGGGGTTAAGTAGTTTCTAATCTATAAGCAGTTGGATTGGTACGCTGGGGAGCTATGGAGGATAAGCAAGTTTAAACAGGTGAGTTTTCAAGTTATGGCAAAATGTTGCTATATTTCCCACAGACTTAACACTAACATGGAGTGAGTTCCACAGAGTCGGTGCAGCAACTGAAAAAGCTCTAGACATTTGTCTTAACACTGGGAACAAAAAGTAGATTAGAATTAGATGATAGAAGCTGTCTAAGCTGTCTTGCAGGAGTGAGCAGTGAATGTAAATCTTACCTGTATTTAATATGCATGGAAATAAATTCAATAAAAACTTGCCCATGAAAGAACTTGTGGTAAATTTGTTAACTGCATATGTGAATTAGTTACTTAATGCAGTAAGGCCTACTACAAAACCATTAGATCATAGAATGGCCTGGATTAACCAGTGAACTAAACACAATTATTAATCTCTTGAAAATAAACACAACTTTTTTTGTCAATATTCTATACATTTTTCTACATCATTTTTAACACAAAGAATTTGCCAATAATCCTAGAATTAGAGCAGCATTTGTCCATGAAACCCTAGGATTCAATGGATTACCACAGGTTGCCAGATGCTGACTGTGTACTCACCAGGATGTGTTCATACACAAGGCCAGCCTCGCCCAGACAGCTTGGGTCCATGTCCTCGAGAGAGTTCATCGCCATACCACCGCAGGCCAACACCAGACTGAAACAACGAACACACACAAATGCACATAAAGCTCTCGCTGTATAGAACAAGAATCTTAACCCTTTAGTGCGCAAAGCACCCGTAACTGTCTGTGTGCGGACCACCCGCAGACACCAACCAAGACTGGTTCACATAGGGTTCCCCATGAAAGGCTGTCCTGTGGCATTTAAATTAGCCAATCATTTCAAAAAGAGGTCGCAGGTTCAACAGGATGATGATGAAGCACATGGAATCACCATCTTGGACACAATTACTTTGAACCGACGTTTGCCAAGAGTTTTTTGAAAGTGCATCGAATCGAGTTTGTCAAATTGGTGTTCGACAGTGATTTCGAAGTCAACAGTATCGGTCGTACCCTCTGCATTATCACTACATCGTCTGAAGACAAGCAATGCATCAACGAGATGGGGGTTGGAAGCTGACCACCCGATGGAGTCATATTTAACATGTTGGTCGCGGCACGGTTCATCGACAGTTTGAGCGTTTCTTTGAGCTGTATTTTGTTTGTATGATCATACTGCTAAGGCCTAATCACATTTGTGAAAAAGTTTTGTTAACCGTCGCATTGTTTATATAACTTTGAATCGAAACAAAGATATTCCAATTACGTTTCACAAAACTGGTAGTCATCTTGAAAATTGTGATATTTGCGAATGTTGTCACTGACAAAAAAATTTATTTGAAAAGTAACCATCAGAATTGGACAATTGTTTTACTGGGGCAAAATTAACATAAATGGCACCTTTTGCTTCACAGGACTGTCTATGGTAAGTGCAGTGGATGATTTTTGTATGTTGACGTTTTCTTATTCTTTGTCATTCAGTGAATTTTGCTTCATTTTCTGAAAATTAATTGATTGTAACAAAGCAATTTTTATACCGTGTATAGTGTAGTTAATTTCAAATAATTGAATGCATCAGATGTCGAGGTATCATCATCTTAATGCAAGCAACCAGCGACATCAACTACAAATGGTGACCATCTTGAGATTCCTTGCCCCCAGGAGGGCAAGGAATAGAAGAACCAGTAAGATCTGCCTAGCACAGAATTAAAAGGAACAATTTGAAAATTCCTGTTTTGCCCTGCACTGTTGGTCATCATCCATCGTACCGGACATATGGAACAATTTGGTCAAACTCCAGTATGTTCCATGTAACGAGTGTCCACTGTGCACGATCCTACACATAAATCTAAATTACCGAACACTATTAAAACTGTTATGAAATAAAGTACAACTATTATAATCACTATACTTAATGGTAGATTTTAATTCCAAACATTTAAAACACACATACAATGTATATATGTTATAAATGTTCACACAATTCTTTCAGTGTAATAAAATGTCATTGGATAATAGCGCTATATTTTCCTACAATTACAAACCCAACACCACATAACTGCATGTGTCTGCAAGAGGGTGCCACTTACCGCTCCATGTTCCTGCGCTTGGCTCGGCGCAGGGCGAGAATGCCCTCCTTGGCTAGCATGTCCAGAGACATGGGGTCAATGCCCTGCAACAAGTGCACCATTTGAACACTATTGCTTTGTAGTTGTAGTGTTGATATATTGGCAGAGGTTCATTTATCAAAATCTGTATGTGTGCGTGCGTGCATGCATTGGCCTGCATCACTTTATAATGGTATATAAGAAGAAATTGTGTAGAATGGTTCTGTGCTACCATCAAGTCAATAGTGTTTTGAGACAAAACACATTATTCACCACGCCATTAACTCAAAAACCAAATAACAGTTTTCCTATCTATCACTTAACAAGCAACAGAAAACATTATTTATCTAAAAACTCTTCATATAATATTAATAATTACATCACAACATCGACAACTCCACACCTATGAGAAGTATCCACACCTATGAGAAGTATCCACATCTATGTGAAGTATCCACATCTATGTGAAGTATCCACATCTATGTGAAGTATCCACATCTATGTGAATTATCCAAACCTACGCGAAGTATTCGCACCTTCCTTCATTAAATAACTTGCCCTTATCTCAGACTATAAAGGGACTTTGTGACAATGTTCCTAGTTAAAATTCTAATTTACGCTGCCAGAAGGCTAGAGATCAGCCAAACATTCACACTGCCAGGAGGCTAGAGATCAGCCAAACATTCAGGGAATTGCATAATTTTTGAATTATAAAATATGAGTAAGTAAAATAATTGTAGCACAACTCATCAAAATTATTTGAAAAGTTGAACGATGATACATTGTGCCAAATCATTGTCAACAAATTTATTTGTGTCAAACCACATTTTATATATTCATTGTGACAAATCATAATTGACAGATTAGTTGTGACAAATGACAGATACATACCTTCTGATTGATGACGACGAAGCCACGGTTGTTGTCAGCACACACTTGCTTCTTGAGTGCGATCACCTTTCGCACGCGTGCATCGGTGAATGCGCGCTCGGCCTGCACCAGTTTCTCACGTTCTGATGCGCTCTTGTAGAAGAAACCTGAGTTGACCTCGCTGTATCGAACCACAAGTCACAACAATCAATAACCGACATATCGCAGTAGTAAGTTCACAAATACTAAACAGTGTAGACTGGATAAAAGAATTCGTTCTCACAGAGTATCATAAATTAATGGAACAAATGATCCACAGATCATGTAAATCCTAGCAGCGAGAATGTTTAAAAACAAAATTGACAAATATCTCGGAAGGGCGGGTTACACATAGGTTGTTGGAATCTCGATAAGGGTCCACTTGCCATCTGGGATTTTGGCTTTGTATGGCAGTCTTGTTAAATCTGTTACATATGGCGTCATGACAGAGGTTACTGTAATACACTCATACTGACCTCTTCTCATACTCGAGGGAGACATTGCAAGTGAGGATGAAGGCGTTCTCCACTTTCTTGGGCATATCTGGGTGGCGCGCTCCGTGGTCCATCACCAGGCCCTGCACCAGACTGCAACAACACATGACAATGTACAGAGTGATTTAGCATCAGGCCCTGCACCAGACTGCAACAACACATGACAATGTACTGGGTGATTTAGCACCAGGCCCTGCACCAGACTGCAACAACACATGACAATGTACAGAGTGATTTAGCACCAGGCCCTGCACCAACACATGACAATGTACTGGGTGATTTAGCACCAGGCCCAGCACCAGACTGCAACAACACATGACAATGTACTGGGTGATTTAGCACCAGGCCCTGCACCAGACTGCAACAACACATGACAATGTACAGAGTGATTTAGCACCAGGCCCTGCACCAGACTGCAACAACACACGACAATGTACAGAGTGATTTAGCACCAGGCACTGCACCAGACTGCAACAACACACGACAATGTACAGAGTGATTTAGCACTAGGCACTGCACCAGACTGCAACAACACACGACAATGTACAGAGTGATTTAGCACCAGGCACTGCACCAGACTGCAACAACACATGACAATGTACAGAGTGATTTAGCACCAGGCACTGCACCAGACTGCAACAACACATGACAATGTACAGAGTGATTTAGCACCAGGCCCTGCACCAGACTGCAACAACACATGACAATGTACAGAGTGATTTAGCATCAGGCCCTGCACCAGACTGCAACAACACATGACAATGTACTGGGTGATTTAGCACCAGGCCCTGCACCAGACTGCAACAACACATGACAATGTACAGAGTGATTTAGCACCAGGCCCTGCACCAACACATGACAATGTACTGGGTGATTTAGCACCAGGCCCTGCACCAGACTGCAACAACACATGACAATGTACTGGGTGATTTAGCACCAGGCCCTGCACCAGACTGCAACAACACATGACAATGTACTGGGTGATTTAGCACCAGGCCCTGCACCAGACTGCAACAACACATGACAATGTACCCAGTTGTTGGTGACAGTAGTAGCAAATACTTATTAACCCATTAGACCCCACGCCCCCGAAAGTCTCCAACCTTGTTTTCCCCATGGCGCCTGCAAGTGTCTGCTGGGGAAAAAGGCTGTGGAGGTGGCGTCATCGGGTGGATTGATATGAAACTAAAACTAGCGGAATTCTACATATCTTAGCTATGAATTGTGGGTAAAATTAACATATGGTCGTATTGAAAGTTTCAAGGATAATCGCGTTTGAAGTCAAGCACTGGTGGGCTTTAAAAATGGCCATTTCTCGTAGAACAGAAGCGTTCACTGCAAATGAAGTTTGCTCGATTTTAGGGATGAATCTTCGGAGGAAAGTGCTTCTGAGATGGACGTGGAGGCAAGATTTATATGTGGCTCAATCTTTGATTGAGTGAGCGATCACCGTCTTATTCAGCTTGACGACTGTTTCAACACTGACATTGTGTTTTGTGCCATTTACTATGCTTAGATTATGTGGTTAGTGGTGCATGTTGTTATATTATTAATAAAGCAAATGAGTAAATAAAACAGAAAAACCTGGCACGTCAAGCCCTGGCCTGGGTGGTGCCTGGATGGGTGGTGTTGTTGCTTTGCCTTTGGACATTGTTGACAATTTTATTATATTGACGGTGTCAGTGGTCTTTGTAATTAATTATTTATCTATATTTCAGATATTAGTAAACTAAAAAAGTCATGTCATTATTGGCTGCTTGTAAAAATTATAATTTGACATTGTTGTGCTGGATATGACATGTGACAAATGCATCAAATTTTTTATTCTTATTCTGTTTTCATTACTGTAGCTGTTTGTTTGTTTCAGGTGGCAAGTAATACTAGTGATGACATCCCTGATGAGAACTCCAACAACTCATTGTCATCACAAAGAGCTTATCAGTTGTGTCAGGAAAACGGAGTGAAACGGCCATCTGGACGTGCAATTGAGACATGCTTTGGATATCTGACATGCAATGTGCATTTGTGCAAAATTGGATTCTTTGTGCAGTATCATGCATAGGAAGAACATTTCCTTGTGTGGAACCAGCAGTTTGTGATGTTATTGTAATAAAATAAGACTATCATGTCAAACTTCACTCTCAATATTTGTTAAAAAAATGTATTTCCGAAGTTCCACACCTCAGAATGACAACGTATAACAGGCTTATATACACCACAGTTACATCATTGAACAGATAATTCAATTTGCTTCAAAATAAACATAACTTGCAATTATAAGATATCAATACTTTTGAAGCTACAGCTTAAAAACTACAAGCATCCATAATTTTCAAAATCTGCCCCAGTTGCCTCGGGAAAAATTCAATGTGCAGAAAAATATAAACACATTATACACAGAGCAGCAGGCCTGGGGTAGGTAATAGTAATACGTAATAGAAATGATTACAATTGTTCAAGTAATAGATGGACCAGAATGCAGTGTAATAGTAAACAAAGTAGTAATTGAGCTATTACAACTGACCATTTCAATCACACCAAAAATTAAATTTCATTGAAAATAATCAGACCAAAAAATTATGTATGTTGACATAACATGACTTGTTAACATTTCCAATTTGGAACCTTTTTTGTGGTGATAATATGGTTTAGTATCCGCGAATTATGACAATCATTGAACTTTAGCACTACTAGCAGGAGACACTGTGACAGTGTGACTGCTGCATGGCTAATTGGTCATTTGAAGCCAGGTCCACCAGCCATCTATCCTTTTCACACAAGCCTATTCATTCATTCACAGGCAGGATATGGTTTCCAGGATTCCAGTACTAAAGAGAGTCTTTAACATCTAAATCAACATAGTTTGTAGAAAAATTATCTCAGTATTGTTGTATGCAAGAGATTTTGTGTCGACATTGATCAATTGACACTAAAATAAACAGTTGATTTGCCTCCAAAATAAAGTATAAACTGTCATCTAAGTATTTGTTAGTTTTTATAAAATGTGCACATACTATTGATGATACACCCATCAGTTAATTTGATTCTATGTAAGTGATTAAGTATGTAAAATGTTTAATTGAAAGAAAATAGTTCCAATGAAAATTTAATAGCAATATTAAAAACAGTAATAGAAAGAAAACTAAGTAATAGTAATCTATTACATTGCAATGTAACAGACCCCAGGCCTGTATACATTGAAAACAGATTAAAATGTACAATTATTTTGTAGTATTGTGTACTCTAGTGTGTAATATTTCTCGTAGGGTGCAGGCAGTTCTGGTTAGCACATCATCATTACTAAATAATTTTATCATTCACACTGTCAAAAGCTGGATCCTTATTTGGTAGTATAATCCATCTGTCATTCATTAAAATACAAAGGGCCATTCATTATGGTTGGTATGCTAAGACTATCAAGTTGTTGTTATGCTGTACAATGTCCTTGTTAGACCAGTCTAACTACCGAGTGAGTAATGTGACGTAGAAACTGCTACAGACCTCGTGTCCATATCAGTCTTGTGTTGCATCTCCTGGATCTCAACCATGTGGAGATCCAGAGGCTCGCTGGGACGCTGGATCGCCAAAACCGCATCTACAACTTGCTGCAAACACACGACACACTTCAATATCTCTGTTGTGGCTGCACAAGTACTTGCATCTGTAGAGGGGGTAGTAACACAGAGACATGGGCAACAGTTAGACTAGAATGCAGTACCACAACTACAAGTACTAACTAGACATCCAGAGAACCACGCCACAGTCTGATAACTACGAACCAGTTGATTCAGTGCCCCATCTTATACTGGCCACAACTGTAAACCATCTACACTACCCACAACACCTTACTGCTGTAGCAACATTGACTTTACGTCTCAATTTGCATAATATTATTATGTATCCCGTTTCCAAAAACCAGTTATTAAATACATCGAGACATACCTTCATATATTACACATCATGTCATATAATTTAACTGGTTCATCACAAGTCTAGTGTAACAACGTATTTCTCAATTCGCTGAAGTCGCCAATAGTACGATATATACAACAATGATGACACAGAACAGTGCTGACCTCTGCCAGCATGTCAGCAAGCTCTGAGTAGACCTTGGTGCGGAGAGATGTGCGTGCCACGTTCACAAGAATCTCCCGGTTCATCTCCTTCTGCACTTTCATTTCATCAAGCACCTGTGACAACAACACACAACTTGTCAACAACATCAACAATTCATAACTTATCATAAGGGTGCCGACTGAGCACATGCAGGCAGTTTTGTGTTAAGACGGCCGATTATAAATGGCATGTGATCACTGGTGGTTACAGCAGGAACGACAACATTTTTATTGGTTGACCGATGTATTTCAAGTTTTGTGTAGCGGAGGAGGGGGGCCCATGGCTAAAGGAAATCAGTTTTGTGCAGTGCTGTAGGTCAATGTGAAATATGAGTGTGTCTGAATCCCCACAGGACACGTGGTAACACGTTTATTTATTATCACAGCCAACTGAATGTTGATTTCATAACGACTAAACTGTTTCAACAGATCTAATCTGTTCAAATTTGCAAGAAGCACACATCCGACCAAATTCTACTGCCACATATTCATAACAATTCATAATATTTTGACACGTCACTCCAGAATGGATTTTAGACTGATTCTGAACATGCACTTTGAGATAGGTTGAGTGGCTTTAAAAGCAAGTCACGTCTTACATACTGTAAGACCTTAATTTAAAAAACCAGTACATACGGACATTGTAATGCTATTACGGTGGAAATTGTAAAGGTTATTTGACTGACTTGCAGTGCCTTTGTCTTGGCCAGATCAAAGCCTTCGGTCACCAAGCGAGGATGAAGACCCTGAAACAAGTATAGGTCAACACTAAAACAACTCAGTCTCACAATATGGTCATTCAAAGTACAAGCAACAGGAAAGTGATACTCACTCACATGTAGCACTGATTACAATCTCAACTGAAAGATGTGCAGCAGACTGGTATAAATAAACAGAAACTTGAAAATGTCCTATCGACGTGGCACTGATCAGGTCATTTGTCCAATAAAATTATCATCAGAGTGGTCATGTGTCCTATCTTTTTTTTATCACTGCAGACACTGAGAACAACTTTTACCGAACTATGCAGCTCATTCATTAGCTTGGCTTCTTGCTATTCGGTTATATTTAAAATGCAAAGTACTTCGGTTACTAAGCATTACGGGTGCTGTTTTACACATTTTTTTTCACTACCCGCTAAGCCGCTAGGGGTGCTGCTAGCACCAACTGTCCAGGGGGTGCTTCATTAGTGCAGTCACTTTACACCAGGTGGCTTGCTCGAAATACTTCTTCGATATACCAGTTCTTCTATTAATTTCAGTTATGCGATCTCAGCCAGTCTAGATCTTGCTGGTTTCAAATTTGCTTGCTGACTTCCTGCAGATCTTCGTCGAGGGCAGTTTGCTTGCTGACGCCTTCACCAGCAAGCAATGTCAGCGGATGTGAAATACTGGTCTATAGGCAGCCATGCAGGGGCTTCACAGGACATGCATGCACACACAATAAACATTAGGGGCGCCGTTTTACGAAAATTTGTGATCGATATATTGGCGATAAATTTTTGGTGCCTCTCTGTTTTAGTATCTATGAGCATCTTCCATGGTAGAATGTTTTATTGTTTTTGTGGAGTCAGGACACTGTGTTCAATTGATTTCAGAGGTTAAGGACATTTTGTCCTATTACTTTTCAGTGTGGATCACTGCAGTTCCTTATGAATTGCTAGTTTTATTTACAAACCTGCAAAGTTGTATATAAATAATGGTACCTGGCAAGAGAATTTTTCTCGGTTAAAACACGGGTTCCCAACTAGCACTGGGGAACCCACGGGGTTCAATGGGGTCCTTGGAAAAATAGCTAAATTATATTACAGCAGCACATTATGTATGAAACACAAAGCTGGGGCCGCAGCCAGACATTTTGATTGGGCTTGAATTGAGTCAGTTTGAGAACCCGAGCCAGAGCATTAAAAAAAATACAGGTTTTGACTTTATGCTCAAATGTGCATGCCCTTGTGGGTCTCGGGCCTCATGCACACCACAGATACGCTGCAGAGAAACAACAAGAGGAACAAACCTCAGCGATGTAGATGTCGGCCTGTTTGAGCAGATCCCCAATGATGAGTACGTTAGACGTCGTCCCGTCACCTGTGATGTCATCCTGCGCCGTGGCAACGCGTGCAATCAGCGATGCTGTTGGGTGCTGGATTTGCTGCACAATGACAAAATACAATTGACAATCAGCATATCTGTTGATTAAAAACTAAATCGGAAGAAGAAATAACGCCCATAGTAAATTGTTATGAATTTGTTTGAATGAAACTGACATAGGGAGTAGGGACACGTTTCAAAATAAGGCAAATTCAAATCCGTTTCAAAAAGACAAATTCCATCTGAAATGTGCTTCAAAAAAGGAGTTTAATTTCACTGTTACCTAGCCAGCGAACGTGGTTCAATCTATTGGACAATCAGACAACAAAAGGCAGGCAATTTTGGTTGTGCGTCAGTTTTCTACAGCTGTGATCCAATGAAAGAAACAATGATATGATCACACAAAATGTACTTTCCATACTTCTAAATACTATTTACTAGCAGAGATGCCTGGCTTTGTATGGGAGAAGACTGTATGAACTTATGACTCCTTGCACTACCTAATCAAGATTTGGTAGGACAGTGTCTATCGCAATGACAACTTCATGCTCAGCTTTCCTACCGTACAAAGGAACTTATGTGGATATTTCACGTTGATCGCATATGTAACTCTGAACAATCGTACAAAATATGTGTAGCATTGCAAACAATAGTACGTAACAACAACTCAAATTGTTCTCTAATCTAATAAGTGAAATGTCGAAATAGATTCTTTCTTAATATCCCCAAACCCTTGAGAATTTGGAATTTCATCAATGCAAGAGCAATCTACATGGCCCCCAGGCATGCCTACAAATTTCAGCCCCATATATGCTGACAGAGATGCCAGGGAACATACAGAGTCACAACATCTTGACAACCAACTAATGGTTTATGGTGAACATTTGTTGGCGTCTTATGCTCCAGTGGGACTCCAAAGCACTGTGGGAGTGAAGAGAATCAGTGAGTGTTTGAGTGCGGACAGTAGGATGATTTGACTCATTTATTTGACTGTAAATCATCTGGCAAATAGACACACCTTTGCTTTATTTACCTATTTTACATCACATCAGAATAAAGAACACTATATCACCTATATTAAAGTCTTAATTGTAGCCAAATAAAATTTACAAAGGCCTTAAAAAAATTATGTTGTACTTTTGAACACACGAGGCCTGAACCAACTGCTGATCCGCATGCTGTATTTAAACGGTCTAGGCCTACATGGCGGTTGTGCTCATGCTTATAGTTTGGCTTTGTGCTGTTTTAAAGATATAATTCATCCTCTATTTGTTTTAATGTTGTCTATGCAAACTTGAATTTCTGTTAAAAATAATTTTGTTTCGAAACACTGATATATGGATTCTGCACGTGTTGCGCAATCACGCAATTTCTGTTCGAAAAAGGTGAATTTCGTTTCAAACCATCAGTTCTGTGAATTTCAACATTCACGGAAAATCAGTGTCACTACTGGTACTGCCACAGTGCCAGATATTACCAACTAAAACCTACCATTTCATGAAGAAGAACATTTCCGTCTTTTGTCAGTTTGATATCGCCCGATCCAGATACCAACCTGTAATAAAATGGCAGAAAACATGGCCTGTACTTTTCATTTCAGGATACTGCTTGCACCAACATATATGTACGAAGAGATAATGTTGCCTTGTTGGTTACCGCTACCCTTGCATGAATCCGGTTACATACATTGATGACATCGAGTAACAGAACTGCACTGTCAGAACTAGTCAACTCGACCCACTGCTACGTCACCTATGACCTGTCTCAACTAAATAGATTATAAAACTAGAGTAAATTTTTTAATTAGTCATGTAGATCATTCCATGAAGAGCACTCTTATTTCATAAATTAAACAATTCAATGTTTTTGTGTAAATGTTCTTTTCAGTTCTTTCCAAAAACATTTGCATATACCTGCAGATTATCGAAAGTTTTCAGAGTTACGTAAGAAAGAGCACACATCATTTAATCAATCATTATTTAAACGGAAATTTATTCTACGAAATCATTACACATGTAGAAACACGTGTTTCTAGAACAATCTGACAGTCATGGCGACGACGACGCATGGGCCCCTCGAGAGCTTTAGTATTTGATATTTTAACTAACTTACATCTTCATGGTGCCTTTCGGGCCGAGGTTCGTCCTAAGAACATCTTGTAAACCCTTAGCTGCACTTATATTTACAGCCAAAGCCTGAGCGGCTCTTGCAACTTCTGCTTTAGGATTCAATGCTTTGATCGCCGACATGTTTGATTTCGCTCGTGCACGGACCCTCGCAACGCCACCTGTCAGTAAAGCACAACACTAACTGAAACATGTATAGTCGAATGTTCGATACACATCTCCACACTACTATGATGCATGTACAATAAGTAAGATTTCAATGTGTTATTAATATTATTATTATTATTAATGTACATACATAACCAGCAAGCCTTATTACGGCACTTATAGTACAGTGCAACAACAATAAAAGCATAATTACTTAAAACAATATATTACTTGTATTAATATCGTAGCGCAATATTATTGTTATTGTTATTAATTAAATAAATGTTTATGAAAGACTAAATAGCATAGCATTATGCTGCATAAGTTTGTAAATCCAATGTAGCTTAGTAATTAATTATAATATATAAAATATGTATAATAATAGTACCAGTAATAAAACAGTCAAAACTAATAGGTAATTAATATAACAGAAAGCAGTAGGTGGGAGGTTGGCCCTAAAATGGGAGGTTGACCCCCAAAAACAGGTGGAAGATGAGAGCTTGGTTGAAGCGCCTTATCAAAAATATCCATAGTATTCTAAAAAATCCATATAATTATATATATATATATATATATATATATATATATATATATATATATATATATATATATATATATATATATATATATATATATATATATATATATATATACCAACTGTTCACAACTGAAGCTTATCGAATTATGCCAAGCTTGGCAGCGCACCAAAAAAAAAAAAAAAAAAAAAAAATATATATATATATATATATATATATTAGTCTACATACCACATTACCTGTACATTCAATGCCAAAAATTGCCACATTGCCTGTACATCTATATTGCCTGTACATATACGTGTACAGGCAATATTTTAACCTTCCACACACATTCCCCTAGTGGAAATATTGACGTTTTTCTTAGTCACATGCATTTAATAGGTGCTTTTTTGCGGAATTTTGCAACTAATTATGCATTGTAGCCTTTATTTTCATATTTACACGAACGGCAGATTTGTGTGCTGATACTTTTTGTGGTCGATATTGCCTGTAGTATATGCGTTGGGCAATATTGCGTTATACTAGCGTAAACTGTGTGTGTACTTGATATTATATTGCATGGTTTGCAAACTACAACCTTCATTGAAATGTTGCGCGAATAAAACTAAGAATTTGACGTATTTTATTTTTTTGTTAAAATTTACCGCATCAAGACAAATGTTCGAGTTTTTCCAAAGCGAATTATGCGCATGCGTCGGTTCGTAGGAATATAGGTCACGCGTCATATTTTCCGGTCTTGGCGTTTTCGTTTGTTTCGCGAATTCGTCAGCAGAAATGTCGTACGGACAACGATTGGTAAGTTTCTGATCTTATGAACAGTAGCTGTGATGATGATATATTACAATTAAGCGATTATGCATATATTTCGTAAAATCTAACCTATAAATTTAACGTGAAACGTTAAACATCAGGGGCCGTTTATTTAGATTTTCTTCCGCGGTTTACACAAGTCTGTTGTTATTAATTGTGCTGATAATGTACAATGGCGAGATAGTGAACTATAACCACGTCTTCAATTACCGAACACAATTATTTAATGTGCAATAAATTAAATAATGTCGACAACTTCAGTATTCAGTAGCCTAGGACTAGGTGTAATGAAAAATGTAGCCGCGATGTCATGTTTATGCTCGTTGGCGTTGCCCATGTTAGGGTCATTTTGATCTATTTAATACAATATGCCATTACAAATCTTCGACCAAGATATTGATATTCAAAATCATTAACAATTATTTTATCGATTAAGTGCAACCAATTTGTTAGAAAAGTTGTTTTTGAATGAAATATTTACGATTATCCAAAGATGAAAACATGGCACAAAATTGCTACGCTTGGTCGAACGACTTCGCCAAAAGACGCCACTCATTACTAACGCTTTCAGAAACCTCCCAACATGTCCAGACGTTGAAAACAACATTTAATGTGTACATATCTCTCGACCCTTATTCACTTTTCCCGATAATTATTATTGATAAAAATGATTTAGCTTGACCTATTTTGATGTATCATGAAGACAGTAATACTGAATAGTATTATGTTTACACATCATTTGTCTAAACTAAAGCACTTGCTTTTAACAGGCAGCGTTGATTTGTTTAAATCATTCCAATTTGTTAAATCAATAATTTTGATTACAAATTAGTCCTATTTGTTCCTTTGTACTAGGTATCATTCCATTGTTGTCTTGATATGTGTAAAATTTGACGTAATTGTCTAGATTATCTTGTAAAATTTGTTTGGTGATATGGTGACAATTTGAAGATTCAAATTTTGTATAACAAGGTGTTGATAACATGTTCTATATTTACGCTGTGTCAGTTCCCAGGCACCTGTAGGCTATATACATTTTCTGTTGAGCAGAATCTAAAAAAATAAGGTAAAATTGTATAGAGTAATGTATAAAATTTATCAGTGTCTATCAAAATATTTGTATCATCTGTTATTATTGTCCATCGTATGGTAATAATAACCTACATGCACAAGTATGCATTTTATAAAAAATATGTTATGTGCTTGATATAATGTTGTATAAACAAAATTATGATTGGTGTTCGTGACATTTCAGAAGAAATCTCCCATTGAAGAAGCGCTTTGGTTATGTCAGTTGGGGTCTGAGAAGGATGGCTTTAAGACCGGTTTGTATTTTCTGCACATCATACATCACCTCAGCATCTATTCCAGCTGGTCATAAATACAACCATACTGAAATCAAATGTTTATTGAAGTCTTAAACAGCATTGCTGTGTATACACCTCCTCTCACAAAGGACAATAAATGAATGGAACAAATTGTCTGCAGATTGTGTAACTGCTAGCAGCGTGAATATGCTTAAAACCAAGGTTGACACATCTCAGGAGGGTGGGTCACATTTACATGAACACATTTGGATTGTACGATAAGTCAATGGCTTCCTTGTCCACGCTTCCATCCGGCCTTTGGCTTGGATGGCAAATCTTGTTAAATTATGATAAAACTGATACAACACAGTGATTTACAACTACAATAAAGAAAATTGCACCAGTGGTTTATTAAAGGAAAACATTGATTCCATGTCTGATTGTAACATTACTTTGCTGCAATCATGTTTTTATTTTATTTACCGCACACATTTATATATATATATATATAATGTTATAATTATTAGTGGAATTACATTAACTAACAGGTAGATATAAAAAAATTCTGTACTTGTTCTGTGTCAGATTTTGGAACAGTTGCAACGCAAGATCACCTAGAGGGCAGTTTCCTGCAGGAATATGCAGGGAAATTGCTTGGCAAGCAAAAAGCTTTAGCTGCACAGAAAAAGTAGAAAGGAGGGTACAACATGTACCACTTCTTTGTTCAAGAGAAGGAGTTCTGGTAAGTTCATATGAATTACAATGTACTAATGATTGTATGTGATTAGTTAATGGATATCATCATGTCTTGTAAGAATTATAAATTATACTATTTATTAATTCCTCTGTTTTCAGGCATATGGTTATTAAGTCCTTACTTTAGTGTCTGTTACTATATTATGTATTGGCTTAATCGAATCTAATGTCGACGCTACTGAGCCATCACACAGGAAAGGTAGACTGGTGCCATATGAAAAGAATGGGAATGCTGTTGAGCGGGTGGTGGTAGATAGAGGTGTACCATATCTCTGCATTTACGTTGATTACTTGAGCCTTAAGCATATTTGTGTGTTTGTCTGTCTGTCTACAGATAGTATATATAGGCTAGCTGTTCCTGTGTGTTTGCTTAATACTAAAATGTTTGCCCATGGCATTTTTAGGCTTTGGAGGGTCTTCGACTGCCACAAATGAGCAGCAAATGGAGCCATTTAGAGGTGATTATAATATCTTCATTTGACATTTAATCTGTATATGAAGTGTCCAAATTGCACATGACATAATTCTACCAACGTATGAGCAATCATGTGTTTGCTTAATACTAAAATGTATGCACATGACATTTATAGGCTTTGGAGGGTCTTCGACTGCCACAAATGAGCAGCAAGTGGAGCCGTTGAGAGTTGATTATAATGTCATTAATAATAATCATTATATGAAGTGTCCAAATTGCACATTGACATAATTCTACCAATGTATGAGCAATCATGTGTTTGTTTAATACTAAAATGTATGTACATGACATTTGTAGACTTTGGAGGGTGTTCGACTGCCACAAATGAGCAGCAAATGGAGCCATTCAGGGGTGATTATAATGGCATCAGTTGACAGTTAATCTGTATATGAAGTGTTGTTATTGTACCTGACTTAGTTTTACCAATATAGGTGATTATAACGTCTTCAATTTGGGACATCCCTTATGAAAATCCTGGCTGTGTTTTTATATTCTACCCTTTAATCTGACAATAACTATTTTGTACATATATGGAATATTATGTCACGTAAGTAATATGTATAAGGAAATTTATAAATTAAAATGGCATCATAGGCATATAAAAAGGCCTACAATATGACCGATCGATGATGCAATTTTTTTGTGAATCTATAATGCTAAAATATATATACTTGTATACCTTGAATTACTTTTATTATAAAATGCTTCCCACAAGTCACATTTGTTGTTTTCCCTTGCAGCTCCGGAAAGGCCACACACACGGTGGAGTGAGGAGGAGACCATACTAAACACATCATATTTTGAAAACAGTATGACTGAGAGTGATTACCTGGTCAGTTATAGTAATTTTATACAGCAGATAAGTTTTCCTCTTATTTAGGCACAATATATATTATTGTAAAATGAACAGAATGCATTATTTTGGGCCTATGATCTATTAAAGTTAATAAAACATAACTAATAAAGTTTCATGCAAGCGTTTTACTATTAAACACATTTATTTCATGGACTGGTGGAAAATGTCTTTACTAACAGTTTGCATTGATATGGGTGATAAGAATGCTGCACCATGAAGTTTGATGATGCTTGGATGATTTCTTTCAACAGGAAAGATCGAGATAGAAGCATTAAAAAAGAATCAAAAGATACAACACAATTGGACCATCGTAAACACGAAATTAAGCAACACGAAAACACTGAAGCAGTAGAGGATAACGAAGAGACTCGATCGCTTAACACCAGATTTGTAGTCAAACCATGGTATGATGGTATTGGTGGTATGCAAGCCATGATGGTATGCAAACCATGGTGGTATTGGTGGTATGCAAGCCATGGTGGTATTGATGGTATGCAAACCATGGTGGTATTGGTGGTATACAAGCCATGATGGTATGCAAGCCATGATTGATTAGATGTATTGGGCCTATACGGTAAAGATATTGCCTTTCCTTTTGCTTTAAGAATGTGCTATGAAACTAATGAGCCTTTGTGTATGTCATTACACTTAGCACCAATCGAAATGAATCATTTTAGAGCTTATACACTTGAATTGCATCAAATGCTTTGTTACATAGACTGACTAATCAGCAACTACCATTGGTTATACATGTATATATCATACATATATATACATGGAAGACAGTTCGTAAGAAACACAGGACTGTGCCTACCAAGTTAGTGCAGAAAGGGTCAGCAATCATTGGCAGTGCAAATAATGTGGCAATATGAGCTGCTAAACTGTCAGATCTCTGCTGGGCAAATGTATTTGCTTCACGCCTTGATCCAAACTTAACAGCTGTGCTGCTGAAGGTATATCTGGACTCCTCGTTGACCCTTGACATTGTGGTAGAAAAGGTAAAGTCTACTGAGATGTACAGTTTTTTCATATTACCTGCCCACTTCCAAAGGTATTCTTGTCTGCAATGCTATTGGTGCTTACATCTGGTGGTGGAGAAATCATACCCGAGAACACAGGCATGATGGCAAAAACAATGATGTGAAACTATCAGCTGCTAGTAGGAACAATGTTTCAGACTCTCAGTGATGAAAGTTATTTCATGTAACTGTAGGGGTTTGCCAAATAATGCCTCAAAATTACATCACAGAGTGTGTGCTGGACATATTGAATAATGATGACATTGATATTGTATGTCTCCAAGAAACTTGGTTCAGTAAACAAGATCTTGGATCTTTAAATACTCTGGACTCAGATGGTCATGACACAGGGGCAGCTACAGTAAATTATAGGGATCGCCTATGCAAGGGCCATAACCCAGGAGGAGTGGCCATACTGTGGCGCACTTGCCTTGATATGCATGCAGCATGTTTAAATCTGGATATTGACTGGCTAACTGGAATAGAAATTAACTATAATAACCAGAAATATGTTATACTATGTGTATAAATGCCCTATGAATCTCATGATCATGAAGACCTCTTTTTAGAACATATTGATACTTTAAAAGCAATAATAGAGGACCTGAACACTACATGCATTTCTATAGTGGGGGACTGGAACTCAGATATAAGTGACATTTCTATAGTGGGGGACTGGAACTCGGCTATAAGTGACATTGAATCAGTTTTGTGATGAGAATAACTGGTTGTCTAGTGAGCTGTTATTGCCTGCCAATACCTTTACTTATTTGAGTGAGAGATGGGATTCAACCTCATGGTTGGATCATTGTGTGTCAACCAGTGACGGTCATGATGTGATACAAAATATGTTTTGTACAATTCGTGTACATCATAGCACATTCTTATGCGCATTTAAGTTTCCTGGAGCTAGTGCGCGAGGTTGGGGGTTCCCAATCCATGAATGTAAAAAAATCAGCTGGGGCCAATTTAGTGACAACTGTATTAATGGTTATGCCAAGGCAACAAAAAATAACACAGAAAATATAAATTTACCACATGATGCTATTATTTGTAATAATGTAAACTACACAGACGATGCACATATATCTGCGATAAATGTTCTTCATGATGATTTAATAGAACTCATGTCAAATGCTAGTGATGAACTGGTGAGTCAGCAGGGTGATAGGCGAGACCATATAAATGTAGACCTGGCTGGAATGGCCATGCCACAGATCTCCACACTGCTTCTAGAGAATGTTTTGTAATGTGGGTTGATGTTCATAAACCTAAAAATTGTCCTGTTTTTTAACTCATCATCATCAATCATCTAGGACAAGGTTTTAATATGAGATGTTTTATTAAAAATCATGAGAGTTAACTCAGGAAGGATTCATTAGCAAAGAAGTTGTCACAGAGTAAGCCAGAAGACTTCTGGAAAGGGATACGACAAATTAACAATTATAACAAACCTCTACCTAACAATGTTGAGGGTATTTCAGGGAAAGAGGAAATTACTGAGTTATGGAGATCTCACTTTAAACAGTTATGTAATTGAATTAGTGATATAGATCTTCAACAAATGAAATATGATGTCAGCTGTACAAATGATATAGTTGTGGAAGTAAGTGAAGTTGAAAATGCTATTAAACATCTGGATATAAATAAGACGTGGTATGGATGGCATATATGCTGAATGCCTTAAACATTGTGATAAGTTCATTGTGGCTTTACTTGCAATGTGCATAACTGGCTTTTTGTGCATGGATTCTTACCTAATTCTTTGTTATCTATTGTGCTTGTTCCAATTATCAAAGATAAATGTGGCAAGATTTACAGTAAAAAAATTATTGACCTATTGCATTAGCAAGTATTATGTAAAAATATATTGTTGGATAGAATGTCGGTTATGCTATCTATGTCCAATCAGTGTGGCTGAAAAAACATGGGACAGATGTGTATTTATGTCTTAATGGAAGTTATTGACAGGCACATCAGTCTAAATGGGTAAATGTTTATGTGTTTTCTAGATGCCTCTAAGGCTTTTGATAGAGTGAAACACTATATTATTTAAGAAGTTGATTGACAGGGGTGTGCCTAGATACATTGTTAGACTGCTTATATATTGGTATTCAAATCAGACTATGTGTATAAGATGGTAATGTGATTCAAATATTGTGTATACATTCATGCTGATACTTGATGCCCTTATAATAAGCTGGTGATTGCAATAGTGAACAGTGGTTTAAAGTGGCTTTCGAGAATATGACGACATTGGATAAAGATGTATATACATAATAGTTTTGATTGAGTCTACATGGCCCCATTGTGCAATGTTTTTCTTTATATGTACATATGTATATGCTGCACAGTTGAGTCTGCAATAAAGATATTGAATTGAAAAAATCAAATATATATGTGTGTCAGAGTTTATTGTGTCAGAGGCAATGTTTTGTGAACATGACATAGTCAAGCCAGTGAATGGAGGAATAGCCATGTCCATCTGTCTGCATTGAAATGTCTCGCAAACTAGATGAGTTACAGTTTGCTATTTGTCCATTGGTATAAATTAAAGTGCACAAAATGTAATATGGATTGTAGCGAGACGAACTTCACTACATGTTTGATAATCCCTTCTTTGCAGATTCATACCAGATAACTATTTAAATGGCAACAGTCATGTTAAGTTACATGTCAACAGATAAAGCAAGGAAAATGTATCATTTAGCAAAATTTTTTAAAATCATTTTAGCTGCATTAAGTTGATTCAGCATATGATGGTTCCTAAATGAAGTGATCTACAGTAAGCATGTTACTATGATTCTATGTGGTACACTACTGTCATCGCTTTCCATGCTGATGTTAAAAATGCATTTGTGCAGTAGATCTACGTTAGTTACCATCTCTGTGTGATGACATGTAATTAAGAATTTCATTATTTAGTCTGGTAGTTATATATTATGTAATATGTAAGTTACATAATTTTTGTGTTGATAGTTTGCATTTTGGAACTATACATTTTGGAACTATCCATTTTATACATGTCAGTCACACCTTTGTGGTCCAGATCTACAAATAAAGTTCAAAGATAATGATCATAGGCGTAAGAGGCGGGCACCCCCAAAACAAAACTTTAGTAACAAGGATTTCACCACCAAAAACAAATTAATTGTTAAATTAAACAAAACAACGGTCTAGCACTGACGGAAAACCGACAGATAACGGTGAAACAAACAGAAAATTTAATAATAAATATATTACAGACAAAAACTGATGTGAGCACTCCCCCGGCTCAATCTCAATATACATGAAAAGGAAGCATGAATATTCAGGCAAACGGCCCTCCCCTCCCCAAACTGAGTCGATCCCGCTTGCCTATGATATTGATGTAAAGATTTCGTTATTTTATCGCTGCATTAGACCGTTTCATATGCATACTGCAGTAGCCATTACATCTCCGTTCTATAACTTTGCATGGTAAAGCATATACGTGTATTAAATGTACCTATAACTACACGTACTGTTTTGCTTTTTTACATTAATTTCTGTGCAAAGTTGTTCCGAATAAATGAGATGTCTGCACGTGTATTAGTTTTTATTTTTTAATACAACTGTTTTATTTTTTTAATGTGTGCTGATGTTCCATGTTTTTAGATAACAAATATAGGCCTTCTACAGTCCACGTATAATATTATAATATATCAATGTTAATATTAATTAATGACTGTTAATATTAATTAAACCATTCATTAACCACATTTTTGTAGAAAAGGCCTGCTTTTAAACAAATTGCAGTAGACGTTTTAAATGTTGATGACAATTTATTAATAGATCATATAATTAGTCAATAGTGTTACTTTTTTATTATATTCAGTTATTCACACTACGAGTATATAGTAGGTATGAGTACTGCCTGCGTACTGGCTACTGAGTGACTGTGACTGTAAGTGCTCCACTTCAGCCTTCCTTAGCGTTAGACTTAGTCTTAGAACTAGCACTGTCGGCAACGCAGTCGTATTCAACTGCTGCTTACCTTACACATTATACTCAGTAAGCATTAGAGTTGCGTAACTAGTATGGCAGTCTGATGCCGGGGTATAATGTCGCATTGTCGATTATGACAAGGGATAAAGTGTAAAGTAAGTACAATTTCGCGCTACACTCTACAGAAAACACAAGCGCCATTTATTTTCATGAAAAAACTGTGTCGCAGGTCATAAAAGGTCAGCCAGTGGACGCTCATTGGTTGTAATTTTATATACGTGAAATCACTAGATTGCCTGTACATATATCAACTGTACAGGTAATATGGTTTTTAATGAAAACAACATTACCTGTACATTAAATTAGTATACTTATAAATATGCAATTGAAATAAAAACAATCACCTATATTTATAAAAAAGGTTAACTGAAATCATACTGGCCATAATTTATGCATATTCGACCGTGAAAATTCATGTAATTTTCGTCATTACAAATGTACAGGTAATGTGGTATTTTTAGGCACTGTACAGGTAATGCGGTATATAGTGTTATATATATATATATATATATATATATATATATATATATATATATATATATATATATATATATATATATATATATATATATATACCAACTGTTCACAACTGAAGCTTATCGATTATACCAAGCTTGGCAGTGCACCAAAACAAAAGGGATTTAAAAGCAATTCATAATCGATAAGCAGCTTCAGTTGTGAACAGTTGGTTTGGTACGCTGGGGAGCTATCCACCATCCAAGCTAATAAACGTCAGCGGTGATTGTTTCACTTAATATTCTATTAAATGTTTTTATCATGGTAAACAGTATTAGCAATTCTTTTCAACAGTTCATTTATTAATAATTTAAAGCACGGTTATAGTACTCGTTTTGCTGTCGTTTTTCCAGTCGGTGACAGAAAGTTTACACAATACAACCTCCGCGGGCGCAACCATTGTCAATAGAAAGTCTCACATTATTAACATTTAATGCTTGTTGTTGACACATATATAGCCAGCCTTAGTAAAAATGTCTATATATAATTTTCAAAGAATATTGTAAATGATTTCTGCGGAGACAATTATATATAGATTCAGAAAAAATAGGGCCTAGTCTATAAAAGTTTGTGGAATTTTCTTAGAATGTACTGTATAAGTTATATAGAATATTCTATAGGATGTTTGCGACATTTATATAAAATTCATAAATATGCTATAGGATTTGTAGAATTATATAGTTTTCTGTACAATATTACACTATATTCTGTATAATGCTATTAAATTCTATGAAATTCTAAAAAAATATATGAAAATGAATAGAAATTGTAAAGGTAAACAAATTATACAGTATCTGTAGTATTTCATAGTTTTCTATTCACAGTTCTACTATTCTTTGTATATAATTCCATATAATCCAATATAATCTATTGTAGAATACATTGATTTTTTTATATAATTTTATTTATTATTGCATTGTACTATTAGCGCAGTTATAAGGCTTGCTGGTTATGTATGTATATTAAGAGTTACATATAATAATAATAATATTAATAACACATTGAATTCTTACGTATTGTACATGCAGCATAGTAGCGCGCAGGTGTGTATCGGATATTTGTCATATAAATGTTATGGAAATTTTGTAGAATTTTTTTTAGAAATTTCATAGATTTTTGTTAAGGCATCTGCCCTCTTTCAACACCAATTAAGCCCTCTTAATGAAAAAACAAGTGAACGGCACCAGCGCCTTGCAGATATGTCGGCTAACCAAACCATCTGGCGTCCGTTTCGTCTTCCTAATTATTGCAGTCTCTGACGCAACACGCAGGCGTATGTTACTTTACCCCAAAATTCCATAATCACTACGGACAAAATCCCACAAGATACAGGGGAAGGCAGTGTTAGTTGAGCCACTTGGATAGTTGAGCCACCCATGCTTCCCGGGAAACTACAGCAGCGACAGTTACGTGGTACCAAACAGTGATTGAACATGTTATTAGAACACAATTGACGTATAATAGGTTACGTTTGTCACAGCGGACACAACATGTGAGCAAAAAGTATGTTTTTTGATGTTTTTCAAAACTTTTTTGTAATTGTAATTAATGTCTGCTGGTGTGTAAACTGTCAACGCACATGACCAGACTTTATTGTTTGCGCGCTTACAATTATTGGTTTAACTATGTGAGAGAAGAAGATTATTTACATAACTTCGCGCATTAATGAAACGTTAAATGTGCTCTTCCTCCTTGTTCCCTGCTGTACAGGGGTGAGGGTCAGGTACAGTCTCTTCCTCCTTGTTCCCTGCTGTACATGGGTGAGGGTCAGGTACAGTCTCTTCCTCCTTGTTCCCTGTTGTACAGGGGTGAGGGTCAGGTACAGTCTCTTCCTCCTTGTTCCCTGCTGTACAGGGGTGAGGGTCAGGTACAGTCTCTTCCTCCTTGTTCCCTGCTGTACGGGGGTGAGGGTCAGGTAAAATATTATCGAGCCACTCTTTCTGTTCTTTCTTTCCATAGTTTTCTATCGGCTGCTCCCTCTCTCCATCTTTCATCCTCCCCCGATCTTCTCATGTCCCTCCTCACGCAGTCCTCCCATCTCAGCTGTGGTCTTCCCCTTTTCCTGCGTCCTTGATGTTTTTCCACCTCTGCTCTCTTTGCTAGTTTGCTTGCATCCATTCTTATCAAGTGGCCTGCCCATCCTGCTTTTCACCAATCTTCCTGTTAGGCTGCATTGCATCCCAACCTCTTTCCTTAGGTCGTTCATCCTTCTTCTGTCCACCCTCTTTGTTCTTGTTATTCGCCGAACCCAGTTATTCTCACACACTTGCAGCTTGTGTTGTTGTTGTTCTGTCAATGCCACTGTCTCCAGACCGTACAGGCATGCTGGTGTAACACACGTTCTCAGAACTTTCCCTTTCAGCTTTTTAGAAAAGTTTCTGTCCAACATGACTCCCTCTGCCTTTCTCCAAGCATTCGCTCCCGCTTATGTCCGACCTCACACTTCTGCCGCTTAATGCCCATCCTCCGTAACCATTCCTCCAAGGTACACAAAGCCATCCACTTGCTTGATCTCCTTACCATCCCACCTGATGTTCAACTCCTCTCTCTGGTGTCCAACCCACATCACTTCTGTCTTCTCTAGGCTCATTCGCAGTCCGTGCTTCTCGAACACCCACTTCCATTCCTCCAACACTTCCTGTAGGTCTTGTTTGCTTTCTGCTATTATGGCCAGATCATCTGCATACATCATCTTCCTGAGAATATCCTTCGTGCTGATCTTCCTGCTGATTATTTCCATCACCATGATAAACAGTAAAGGGCTAAGGGCACTTCCTTACCTCAAACCGATGTTAACTAGAAACTCTTCTGACAACCCAGATCCAACCACAACTCTTCCTTTTGTTCTCTCATACATTGCTTCCACCATCTTCTCCAAGTCCACAAATTCCACTGCCATTCTCCCTTGCATCTCCAACCCCTTCTCTACCATTTGTCTTAATGCAAACATCCCATCAGTCGTCCCTCTGCCCTTTCTGAATCCTTGTTGTTCTTCACCCAATTCTTGCTCTACTTTCTTTCAGATCCTCACATCCAGGATCCTCTCTAGCAGCTTCATGATGTGACTTAGAAGTGTGATTCCTCGGTATTTCCCTGGGTCTTGCACATCTCCATTCTTCTTCCATATTGGGACTATTAGCCCTGTCCGCCATTCCTCTGGTACTTTACCTTGCCTCGTACATGTATTCAGCAGCCTCTTTGTCCAGCTGATTCCACTCTCCCCCGCTGCCATTACCATCTCCACACGCATCTCATCGATACCAGGTGCTCTTCCCTTCTTCATCCTTTTCATCCCGGTTTGTATCTCTGTATCCGTAATATCAGATAACTCCACTTTCCCCTCTACATATGATGGTAATTCCAGATCTTTGTTATTTCTTTCCTGGTTCAGTAGCTCCTCGAAGTAGCTTTCCCAGACCTTCAGCACTGCCTCTTGTTCTGTCACTAACTTCCCATTTCTATCCTTCATCACCGTCCCACCCTTCACGTCCTTACTATTCTCATCCCTGTCTCGGGCCATTTTGTATATCATCTTCTTTCCACCATCCTCATCTAGCTTGCTATATACATCTGCTTCCATATATCTCCTCGGTTTATCAATAGCTCTTTTTGCCGCTCTCTTCTTCTGCCCATATGTGTGTATCATCCCTGCATCCGGTTCATTTCCTCTCTCTTTGGTCTTCTCAATTTCTTTCCAGCTTCCTTCTTTTCGCATACTGCCTCTGCAACCTCGCTTGTCCACCATCCTTGGTTACTACTCCTTGACATTCCGCCCTTTCCCGATGTTCTTCACATAGCTCCTCTGCAGCTCCCATAAATGCTTCTTTGTACTTTTTCCATTCTTCCTCCAAACCACCAGCTTCTTCACTGAGCTCTTCATACTTAACCGTCACCCGCTCCTTGTATTCAACAGCGACGTCGTCTGTGCATCTCCACCACTTAATAGTCCTGCGGCCCACAGTCTTAGTTTGTTTCTTCTTCTGCATACGCACAACGAACACCACTGGCTTGTGCTGTGTGACATGCTATCCAGCCACAACTTTACAATCCTTAATCTTCCATAGCTGCTGCTTCCAGACTATCACTATATCTAATTATGTCTTGTGCTGTCCACTCCTGTATGTGATCTTGTGGCTCTCTCGCTTCTGCTAACCCATTTCTCGCCACCAGCTCCACCAGAGCTCGTCCCTCTCTATTCCTCGCTCCCCATCCATACATGCCAACGCTCTCCTCTTCTGGTTCCACTACTCCAACATGTGCATTGAAGTCTCCCGCAATACACAACATCACCTCCAGCTACACCAATCCTATCATCCTCTCCAAAGCATCCCTGAACTCCGCTCTCTCAGCCTCCGTCCTTCCCGTCTGTGGCCCATACACTGACATAACACACATCATCTGTTTCCTAATCATCAGCCATGCCATCACTGTGCGCCCCTTCCATCTCTCCACTCTGACCACCGTCTTACTGATCTCTTCGGATACAATGATGCCCACTCCGTTACTTCTTCCATCTCCTCCTGTGAGCAGTAGCTTGTACCCTCCCATCATCGTCCTTGCTCTGTCTCCCTTCCACTTAGTCTCCTGGATGCATAATACTTCCAGTATCCTTCTTTCCATCATTTCCACCACCTCTACCCCTTTCCCGCTCATCGTCCCCACGTTCAGACTGCCTAGCCGGACTTCAAATCTAGATCGCTGCCGGCCTGGCGATCCCCTTGGTCTTCGCTGTCTTCTCGCCACCAGCCAAGGTAGACGGCGCGTCGGTTACCCCGGACGCGGTAGCCCTCTCACTCAACAATATTTGTACTATCATTATATTTGTGACATCTTAGCCACTCAGCAGCGCTGCCCTGGCTGACCTGCTGTTGCGGTTTTATGTCGGAGTTTTCCTTCTCCTAGATCACCTGCCTACCAAGGCACATGAGCGTGATCTACCCAGTACTATTTGCCCATAGTTGGGGGTTGGAATGGTGCAGCACCAGGACGTGTCCACACGCTGGTGGGCCCTGCACACTGCACCTTTAAGGCTCCAACCTGCTCCGAGATCCCTAGCACATTCGCCTGGGACCGCAAGGTGCCCAATATCCGGAGTGTACCACGAGGAGGTTGTGTTAGTGTCTTGTCTATGGAGAGGCTATGTACCAGCAGGGGAGACTTACGCACTCGGCTCATTTTTCGCTCACAGGAGCTATCTGGCAACTGTAGCTGAAAGCGAAAGTATGAAGAACACACTACACACTACACTACAATACTATTAGATAAGGCATATATATATATATATATATATATATATATATATATATATATATATATATATATATATATATATATATATATATATATATATATATATATATATATATATGCCTTATCTAATGTTTTTGTTTGCCAGTTCAGTGTTTTCACTTTCATTCTTATCGGACTACATGCTTTGAAGTCAACATAGCATGCGAAACACACGGGCGGTCAGAAGAACAACTGCATTATTTATTTATTCCCTCCATTAATATTTTTCATTATGTTTTCGATAACGTGTTTCCGGTCTTTATGTGTACCCAGCTAATGCAGGATTTGACCCTAGGAGAGAATCCCGGTGACATATTTCGTCGTATAAATGACAATATATATTAGCTAGTAAGGCAACATATTCATTAAAGCAACATCATCATCATCACAATCGGCGGTGCCTGGGAAAGAGTATGACGTCTGCCAAGAGTCGATCGTGGGTCTTTAGGTGACTCTGGAGCTCGACTCTTGTTATGCACATGTTGGCGCAGTGGGGGAGGATGTTCCGGGTGGAAGTGAGGCCTTCAGTGTGTCTTTGAATCGCTTTGTCTGGACGCCAAGTGTTCTCTGATAATGGCTCAGCTGAGAAAAGAGGACTGTCAGGGAAGTGGGAGTCGGGCATTTTTATACAGTGGTCCGTCTAGCGGAGCTAAGAGGACTCTCAGGGAAGTGGGAGTCGGGCATTCTTTATGGTCTGTCTAGCGGAGAAAAGAGGACTGTCAGGGAAGTGGTAGTCGGGCATTCTTATACAGTGTTCCGTCTAACGGAGTTGATGCTGGACAACCATTGCAATGTGATACGTCTATACATGCAGAAAGCCATATTATGTCGGACATGCATAACAAATCGCATCGTTTCCTCTTTTAAAACCAGTCCAATTATCAGCATCAATAATGTACACGGGTTATTTTTGTCGATGTAACACAGCAGTGTTCAAATGTAGAACATCAGTCTAAAAAACGACAAGTATTGATCGAGTAGTTCATGTTTCACATTCACGTTCACGGTGACGTGAAATTGGCTGTCTTCGCAGAAGACGACATAGCCTTGCGCTATACTGAACAATATATATATACCTGTTAGCGTGGTCGACCTCAGTCCCGGTGAACAACTGGGCGACCTGATGGCTGATAAAAATTAAACATTAAAAACTATTATTACAATGAATACACCATGCCAACGTATTATCTAAACACAATTATAATAATTCCAAATGGAACACACGGCTGTGTGGATATGCCCCGCGCTGCCAGTTGGTGAAAATAAATAATGTTTTCGTAAATACGGTTTATGATAGTGAGGTTTATTTGCGATACGGCAACAACAATAAAACACGGCTTGCAATGGCGTCTACACACGTGTATGCGTGTAGTCTTGTGGGTGTGCCTTGTTTTTCAGTAGAAATGCAAAATTAGACTAGGTTTAGTTTTTGATGCCTGTCTTATAACCATCCCTGATCTTCCAGACGATCTTCGAAGATGGATTCGCACACGCGGATTGTATCCCCCAAAATCTGAGTCGAAACCCAATATTGTGATAAAGCCAGTCTTGTGAGAAAGCCAGTCGTGTGAGAAAGCCAGTCGTGTGAGAAAGCCAGTCGTGTGAGAAAGCCAGTCGTGTGAGACATCCTGAAAAGAGTAAGTTTTCACCATTGTACTGTAACCGATCCCATAACGCTTTGCGCGGCTGAGTTTTCCTAGGAAACGACGTAACAATGCTGGCATAACAGTGCTGACGTAGAAGCGCTAATAACATGGCGACTGGAGCGTAAAACGTCACCCACCATTAACAGTCTACGCAACTATGTGATCGACGCCGCATAACGACAATCTTACACAAGTATTGTAAGCTCTGTGCGAAAGCTATATATTGCAGATGCAACGAGAATGAGTAATGGTAGTTGGTTGTGTATAACTATTTAATTATTTATACTATCTTAACAAGTTAATGTTTACTATAATCCAGCAAGTGTTTGTATATGTGAAGGGGAATGCGGATAAGATCGCGCACCTATAACGTTCAACTGCGCATAAAAGTGAAACAACGTAACGAAAACTATAATTTAGAATTAGAATTACAAAAGAAGGTCAATACTTACAATAGTTATTGAATGATTAGTCAACTTCTCCAAATGCGCGCTGTTAAACTGTCAGCCGTCTAAACAAAAAATTATTTGATCCGCAAAGCATGCCACTAACCTTTGTAGGAGAGACCGGGATTAGTTGTATATTGGGACAAGAATCGTTTTACGAAACCATAGCACGCAAGCATACATATGGAAATACCATCAACAGTAGTTGGAAGTCCACCAACAGACACACTTTCCAAAAATCGGGAGTTAAAAAGACGAAATTAATAAGGTGTGGACAAAAATAACTTTTTAATCATCTAAAACCTAGGTCATTACATGGGTCTTACCCCACCACAGCAACATCAGTGTATAGGTCATTACAAGGGTCTCACCCACCACAGCAACATCAGTGTGTAGGTCATTACATGGGTCTTACCCCACCACAGCAACATCAATGTGTAGGTCATTACATGGGTCTTACCCCACCAACACAACATCAGTGTGTAGGTCATTAAATGGGTCTTACCCCACCACAGCAACATCAGTGTGTAGGTCATTACAAGGGTCTTACCCCACCACAGCAACATCAGTGTGTAGGTCATTACATGGGTCTTACATCACCACAGCAACATCAGTGTGTAGGTCATTACAAGGGTCTTACCCCACCACAGCAACATCAGTGTGTAGGTCATTACAAGGGTCTTACCCCACCAGAGCAACATCATTGTGTAGGTCATTACATGGGTCTTACCACACCACAACAACATCAGTGTGTAGGTCGTTACATGGGTCTTACATCACCACAGCAACATCATTGTGTAGGTCGTTACATGGGTCTTACATCACCACAGCAACATCAGTGTGTAGGTCGTTACATGGGTCTTACCCCACCACAGCAACATCAGTGTGCAGGTTATTACATGGGTCTTACCCCACCACAGCAATATCATTGTGTAGGTCGTTACATGGGTCTTACATCACCACAGCAACATCAGTGTGTAGGTCATTACAAGGGTCTTACCCCACCACAGCAACATCAATGTGTAGGTCATTACAAGGGTCTTACCCCACCAGAGCAACATCAGTGTGTAGGTCATTACAAGGGTCTTACATATCACCACAACAACATCAGTGTGTAGGTCATTACAAGGGTCTTACCCAACCACAGAAACATCAGTGTGTAGGTCATTACAAGGGTCTTACCCAACCACAGCAACATCAATGTGTAGGTCATTACAAGGGTCTCATCCCACCACACCAACATCAGTGTGTAGGTCATTACAAGGGTCTCATCCCACCACACCAACATCAATGTGTCGGTCATTACATGGGTCTTACCCTGCCACAGCAACATCAGTGTGTAGGTCATTACATGGGTCTTACCCCACCACCACAACATCAGTGTGTAGGTCATTACATGGCTCTTACCTCACCATACCAACATCAGTGTGTAGGTCATTACATGGGTCTTACCCCACCACAGCAACATCAGTGTGTAGGTCATTACAAGGGTCTTACCCAACCACAGCAACATCAATGTGTAGGTCATTACAAGGGTCTTACCGCACCACAACAACATCAGTGTGTAGGCCATTACACGGGTCTTACCCTGCCACAGCAACATCAGTGTGTAGGTCATTACATGGGTCTTACCCCACCACCACAACATCAGTGTGTAGGTCATTACATGGCTCTTACCTCACCACACCAACATCAGTGTGTAGGTCATTACATGGGTCTTACCCCACCACAGCAACATCAGTGTGTAGGTCATTACATGGGTCTTACATATCACCACAACAACATCAGTGTGTAGGTCATTACAAGGGTCTTACCCCACCACAGAAACATCAGTGTGTAGGTCATTACAAGGGTCTTACCCAACCACAGCAACATCAATGTGTAGGTCATTACAAGGGTCTTACCACACCACAACAACATCAGTGTGTAGGTCATTACACGGGTCTTACCCTGCCACAGCAACATCAGTGTGTAGGTCATTATATGGGTCTTACCCCACCACAGCAACATCAGTGTGTAGGTCATTACATGGCTCTTACCTCACCACACCAACATCAGTGTGTAGGTCATTACATGGGTCTTACCCCACCACAGCAACATCAGTGTGTAGGTCATTACATGGGTCTTACCCCACCACAGCAACATCAGTGTGTAGGTCATTACAAGGGTCTTACCCCACCACAGCAACATCAGTGTGTAGGTCATTACATGGGTCTTACCCCACCACAGCAACATCAGTGTGTAGGTCATTACATGGGTCTTACCCCACCACCACAACATCAGTGTGTAGGTCATTACATGGCTCTTACCTCACCACACCAACATCAGTGTGTAGGTCATTACATGGGTCTCATCCCACCACAGCAACATCAGTGTGTAGGTCATTACAAGGGTCTCATCCCACCACAGCAACATCAGTGTGTAGGTCATTACAAGGGTCTCATCCCACCACAGCAACATCAGTGTGTAGGTCATTACATGGGTCTTACCCCACCACAGCAACATCAATGTGTATTTCATTACATGGGTCTTACCCCACCACCACAACATCAGTGTGTAGGTCATTAAATGGGTCTTACCCCACCACAGCAACATCAGTGTGTAGGACATTACAAGGGTCTTACCCCACCACAGCAACATCAGTGTGTAGGTCATTACATGGGTCTTACATCACCACAGCAACATCAGTGTGTAGGTCATTAGAGGGTCTTACCCCACCACAGCAATATCAGTGTGTAGGTCATTACAAGGGTCTTACCCCACCACAGCAACATCATTGTGTAGGTCATTACATGGGTCTTACCACACCACAACAACATCAGTGTGTAGGTCGTTACATGGGTCTTACATCACCACAGCAACATCATTGTGTAGGTCGTTACATGGGTCTTACATCACCACAGCAACATCAGTGTGTAGGTCGTTACATGGGTCTTACCCCACCACAGCAACATCAGTGTGTAGGTCATTACATGGGTCTTACCCCACCACAGCAACATCATTGTGTAGGTCGTTACATGGGTCTTATATCACCACAGCAACATCAGTGTGTAGGTCATTACATGGGTCTTACCCCACCACAGCAACATCAATGTGTATTTCATTACATGGGTCTTACCCCACCACCACAACATCAGTGTGTAGGTCATTAAATGGGTCTTACCCCACCACAGCAACATTAGCGTGTAGGACATTACAAGGGTCTTACCCCACCACAGCAACATCAGTGTGTAGGTCATTACATGGGTCTTACATCACCACAGCAACATCAGTGTGTAGGTCATTACAGGGTCTTACCCCACCACAGCAATATCAGTGTGTAGGTCATTACAAGGGTCTTACCCCACCACAGCAACATCATTGTGTAGGTCATTACATGGGTCTTACCACACCACAACAACATCAGTGTGTAGGTCGTTACATGGGTCTTACATCACCACAGCAACATCATTGTGTAGGTCGTTACATGGGTCTTACATCACCACAGCAACATCAGTGTGTAGGTCGTTACATGGGTCTTACCCCACCACAGCAACATCAGTGTGTAGGTCATTACATGGGTCTTACCCCACCACAGCAACATCATTGTGTAGGTCGTTACATGGGTCTTATATCACCACAGCAACATCAGTGTGTAGGTCATTACAAGGGTCTTACCCCACCACAGAAACATCAGTGTGTAGGTCATTACAAGGGTCTTACCCAACCACAGCAACATCAATGTGTAGGTCATTACAAGGGTCTTACCACACCACAACAACATCAGTGTGTAGGTCATTACACGGGTCTTACCCTGCCACAGCAACATCAGTGTGTAGGTCATTACATGGGTCTTACCCCACCACAGCAACATCAGTGTGTAGGTCATTACATGGCTCTTACCTCACCACACCAACATCAGTGTGTAGGTCATTACATGGGTCTTACCCCACCACAGCAACATCAGTGTGTAGGTCATTACAAGGGTCTTACCCCACCACAGCAACATCAGTGTGTAGGTCATTACATGGGTCTTACCATACCACCACAACATCAGTGTGTAGGTCATTAAATGGGTCTTACCCCACCACAGCAACATCAGTGTGTAGGTCATTACAAGGGTCTTACCCCACCACAGCAACATCAGTGTGTAGGTCATTACATGGGTCTTACATCACCACAGCAACATCAGTGTGTAGGTCATTACAGGGTCTTACCCCACCACAGCAACATCAGTGTGTAGGTCATTACAAGGGTCTTACCCCACCACAGCAACATCATTGTGTAGGTCATTACATGGGTCTTACCACACCACAACAACATCAGTGTGTAGGTCGTTACATGGGTCTTACATCACCACAGCAACATCATTGTGTAGGACGTTACATGGGTCTTACATCACCACAGCAACATCAGTGTGTAGGTCGTTACATGGGTCTTACCCCACCACAGCAACATCAGTGTGTAGGTCATTACATGGGTCTTACCCCACCACAGCAACATCAGTGTGTAGGTCATTACATGGGTCTTACATCACCACAGCAACATCAGTGTGTAGGTCATTACAAGGGTCTTACCCCACCACAGCAACATCAATGTGTAGGTCATTACAAGGGTCTTACCCCACCAGAGCAACATCAGTGTGTAGGTCATTACAAGGGTCTTACATCACCACAACAACATCAGTTTGTAGGTCATTACAAGGGTCTTACCCCACCACAGAAACATCAGTGTGTAGGTCATTACAAGGGTCTTACCCAACCACAGCAACATCAATGTGTAGGTCATTACAAGGGTCTTACCACACCACAACAACATCAGTGTGTAGGTCATTACACGGGTCTTACCCTGCCACAGCAACATCAGTTTGTAGGTCATTACATGGGTCTTACCCCACCACCACAACAGCAGTGTGTAGGTCATTACATGGCTCTTACCTCACCACACCAACATCAGTGTGTAGGTCATTACATGGGTCTCATCCCACCACAGCAACATCAGTGTGTAGGTCATTACAAGGGTCTCATCCCACCACAGCAACATCAGTGTGTAGGTCATTACAAGGGTCTCATCCCACCACCACAACATCAGTGTGTAGGTCATTACAAGGGTCTCATCCCACCACAGCAACATCAGTGTATAGGTCATTACATGGGTCTTACCCCACCACAGCAACATCAATGTGTATTTCATTACATGGGTCTTACCCCACCACCACAACATCAGTGTGTAGGTCATTAAATGGGTCTTACCCCACCACAGCAACATCAGTGTGTAGGTCATTACAAGGGTCTTACCCCACCACAGCAACATCAGTGTGTAGGTCATTACATGGGTCTTACATCACCACAGCAACATCAGTGTGTAGGTCATTACAGGGTCTTACCCCACCACAGCAATATGAGTGTGTAGGTCATTACAAGGGTCTTACCCCACCACAGCAACATCATTGTGTAGGTCATTACATGGGTCTTACCACACCACAACAACATCAGTGTGTAAGTCGTTACATGGGTCTTACATCACCACAGCAACATCATTGTGTAGGTCGTTACATGGGTCTTACATCACCACAGCAACATCAGTGTGTAGGTCATTACATGGGTCTTACCCCACCACAGCAACATCAGTGTGTAGGTCATTAAATGGGTCTTACATATCACCACAACAACATCAGTGTGTAGGTCATTACAAGGGTCTTACCCCACCACAGAAACATCAGTGTGTAGGTCATTACAAGGGTCTTACCCAACCACAGCAACATCAATGTGTAGGTCATTACAAGGGTCTTACCACACCACAACAACATCAGTGTGTAGGTCATTACACGGGTCTTACCCTGCCACAGCAACATCAGTGTGTAGGTCATTACATGGGTCTTACCCCACCACAGCAACATCAGTGTGTAGGTCATTACATGGCTCTTACCTCACCACACCAACATCAGTGTGTAGGTCATTACATGGGTCTTACCCCACCACAGCAACATCAGTGTGTAGGTCATTACAAGGGTCTTACCCCACCACAGCAACATCAGTGTGTAGGTCATTACAAGGGTCTTACCACACCACAACAACATCAGTGTGTAGGTCATTACACGGGTCTTACCCTGCCACAGCAACATCAGTGTGTAGGTCATTACATGGGTCTTACCCCACCACCACAACATCAGTGTGTAGGTCATTACATGGCTCTTACCTCACCACACCAACATCAGTGTGTAGGTCATTACATGGGTCTTACCCCACCACAGCAACATCAGTGTGTAGGTCATTACAAGGGTCTTACCCAACCACAGCAACATCAATGTGTAGGTCATTACAAGGGTCTTACCACACCACAACAACATCAGTGTGTAGGCCATTACACGGGTCTTACCCTGCCACAGCAACATCAGTGTGTAGGTCATTACATGGGTCTTACCCCACCACCACAACATCAGTGTGTAGGTCTTTACATGGCTCTTACCTCACCACACCAACATCAGTGTGTAGGTCATTACATGGGTCTTACCCCACCACACCAACATCAGTGTGTAGGTCATTACATGGGTCTTACCCCACCACACCAACATCAGTGTGTAGGTCATTACAAGGGTCTTACCCCACCACACCAACATCAGTGTGTAGGTCATTACATGGGTCTTACCCCACCACAGCAATATCATTGTGTAGGTCATTACAAGGGTCTCATCCCACCACAGCAACATCAGTGTGTAGGTCATTACAAGGGTCTCATCCCACCACAGCAACATCAGTGTGTAGGTCATTACAAGGGTCTCATCCCACCACAGCAACATCATTGTGTAGGTCATTACAAGGGTCTCATCCCACCACAGCAACATCAGTGTGTAGGTCATTACAAGGGTCTCATCCCACCACACCAACATCAGTGTGTAGTCATTACATGGGTCTTACCCCACCACAGCAACATCAGTGTGTAGGTCATTACAAGGGTCTCATCCCACCACACCAACATCAGTGTGTAGGTCATTACAAGGGTCTCATCCCACCACACCAACATCAGTGTGTCGGTCATTACATGGGTCTTACCCCACCACAGCAACATCAGTGTGTAGGTCATTACATGGGTCTCATCCCACCACAGCAACATCAGTGTGTAGGTCATTACAAGGGTCTCATCCCACCACAGCAACATCAGTGTGTAGGTCATTACAAGGGTCTCATCCCACCACCACAACATCAGTGTGTAGGTCATTACAAGGGTCTCATCCCACCACAGCAACATCAGTGTGTAGGTCATTACAAGGGTCTCACCCACCACAGCAACATCAGTGTGTAGGTCATTACATGGGTCTTACCCCACCACAGCAACATCAATGTGTAGGTCATTACATGGGTCTTACCATACCACCACAACATCAGTGTGTAGGTCATTAAATGGGTCTTACCCCACCACAGCAACATCAGTGTGTAGGTCATTACAAGGGTCTTACCCCACCACAGCAACATCAGTGTGTAGGTCATTACATGGGTCTTACATCACCACAGCAACATCAGTGTGTAGGTCATTACAGGGTCTTACCCCACCACAGCAATATCAGTGTGTAGGTCATTACAAGGGTCTTACCCCACCACAGCAACATCATTGTGTAGGTCATTACATGGGTCTTACCACACCACAACAACATCAGTGTGTAGGTCGTTACATGGGTCTTACATCACCACAGCAACATCAGTGTGTAGGTCGTTACATGGGTCTTACCCCACCACAGCAACATCAGTGTGTAGGTCATTACATGGGTCTTACCCCACCACAGCAACATCATTGTGTAGGTCGTTACATGGGTCTTACATCACCACAGCAACATCAGTGTGTAGGTCATTACAAGGGTCTTACCCCACCACAGCAACATCAATGTGTAGGTCATTACAAGGGTCTTACCCCACCAGAGCAACATCAGTGTGTAGGTCATTACAAGGGTCTTACATCACCACAACAACATCAGTTTGTAGGTCACTACAAGGGTCTTACCCCACCACAGAAACATCAGTGTGTAGGTCATTACAAGGGTCTTACCCAACCACAGCAACATCAATGTGTAGGTCATTACAAGGGTCTTACCACACCACAACAACATCAGTGTGTAGGTCATTACACGGGTCTTACCCTGCCACAGCAACATCAGTGTGTAGGTCATTACATGGGTCTTACCCCACCACCACAACATCAGTGTGTAGGTCATTACATGGCTCTTACCTCACCACACCAACATCAGTGTGTAGGTCATTACAAGGGTCTTACCCCACCACAGCAACATCAGTGTGTAGGTCATTACAAGGGTCTTACCACACCACAACAACATCAGTGTGTAGGTCATTACACGGTTCTTACCCTGCCACTGCAACATCAGTGTGTAGGTCATTACATGGGTCTTACCCCACCACCACAACATCAGTGTGTAGGTCATTACATGGCTCTTACCTCACCACACCAACATCAGTGTGTAGGTCATTACATGGGTCTTACCCCACCACAGCAACATCAGTGTGTAGGTCATTGCAAGGGTCTTACCCAACCACAGCAACATCAATGTGTAGGTCATTACAAGGGTCTTACCACACCACAACAACATCAGTGTGTAGGTCATTACACGGGTCTTACCCTGCCACAGCAACATCAGTGTGTAGGTCATTACATGGGTCTTACCCCACCACCACAACATCAGTGTGTAGGTCATTACATGGCTCTTACCTCACCACACCAACATCAGTGTGTAGGTCATTACATGGGTCTTACCCCACCACACCAACATCAGTGTGTAGGTCATTACATGGGTCTTACCCCACCACAGCAACATCAGTGTGTAGGTCATTACAAGGGTCTTACCCCACCACACCAACATCAGTGTATAGGTCATTACATGGGTCTTACCCCACCACAGCAATATCATTGTGTAGGTCATTACAAGGGTCTCATCCCACCACAGCAACATCAGTGTGTAGGTCATTACAAGGGTCTTACCCCACCACAGGAACATCAGTGTGTAGGTCATTACAAGGGTCTTACCCCACCACAGCAACATCAGTGTGTAGGTCATTACAAGGGTCTTACCCCACCACCACAACATCATTGTGTAGGTCATTACAAGGGTCTCATCCCACCACAGCAACATCAGTGTGTAGGTCATTACAAAGGGTCTCATCCCACCACACCAACATCAGTGTGTAGGTCATTACATGGGTCTTACCCCACCACAGCAACATCAGTGTGTAGGTCATTACAAGGGTCTCATCCCACCACACCAACATCAGTGTGTAGGTCATTACAAGGGTCTCATCCCACCACAGCAACATCAGTGTGTAGGTCATTACAAGGGTCTCATCCCACCACACCAACATCAGTGTGTAGGTCATTACATGGGTCTTACCCCACCACAGCAACATCAGTGTGTAGGTCATTACATGGGTCTCATCCCACCACAGCAACATCAGTGTGTAGGTCATTACAAGGGTCTCATCCCACCACAGCAACATCAGTGTGTAGGTCATTACAAGGGTCTCATCCCACCACAGCAACATCAGTGTGTAGGTCATTACAAGGGTCTCATCCCACCACAGCAACATCAGTGTGTAGGTCATTACAAGGGTCTCATCCCACCACCACAACATCAGTGTGTAGGTCATTACAAGGGTCTCATCCCACCACAGCAACATCAGTGTGTAGGTCATTACAAGGGTCTCATCCCACCACAGCAACATCAGTGTGTAGGTCATTACAAGGGTCTCATCCCACCACAGCAACATCATTGTGTAGGTCATTACAAGGGTCTCATCCCACCACAGCAACATCAGTGTGTAGGTCATTACAAGGGTCTCATCCCACCACAGCAACATCAGTGTGTAGGTCATTACAAGGGTCTCATCCCACCACAGCAACATCAGTGTGTAGGTCATTACAAGGGTCTCATCCCACCACCACAACATCAGTGTGTAGGTCATTACAAGGGTCTCATCCCACCACAGCAACATCAGTGTGTAGGTCATTACAAGGGTCTCATCCCACCACAGCAACATCAGTGTGTAGGTCATTACAAGGGTCTCATCCCACCACAGCAACATCATTGTGTAGGTCATTACATGGGTCTCATCCCACCACACCAACATCAGTGTGTAGGTCATTACATGGGTCTTCCCCACAACAGCAACATCAACATCAACATCATCAGCTTAAGCTATCTTATCGGATTATATAATATAAGTAATACTAGGCTAAGTATACTCACTATTGCAATTTACTAATTGGTAAATATCAATTGCACATTAGTGCTCCAGATGATTCAAAAATAACGACACATCTGCACATGTCCACAGTGAACAGTGCCTCAGTTCTATGACAGTCATAGACATAAATAGAACACCCGTTAGTGCCACAGTGGAGCATGATTATGTATGTTATAGTGACAGTCTCCTGGACGAGCACACGAACTAGTAAATGGTGCTTGGTAGTGAGCGGCTGCTGGCTTTTCGGTGGCACTGATCACAGACACTGCAGAGTTGAAACAAACACTCTACACTATCTAGCATTGGGCCATGCATAGTTGGAGTCCAGTATAATGACTTAACACTTTTCTAATGAGTCTACATCGATATAGTTTGTTACATACATTTAATTATTAAAGATATTAATATGATTCAGCATTATAACCAATAAACAGTTACAGGGAACAACTTATGCATGATCAATTAAACCCTAGCTACTGCGTGGCTGTAGGTAGCAGTGAAGGTCATTAACACTGCTAGCCATCTCTACTAGTGGGCAAGTCGTTCTCTATCAAACCTGCTGGCTTGAATCGGCAGGAAAGTCATTTGTCATTTCTCATGCCTCTCCTCCTATACTAGACACTTGATATCAGTTTCATATTTTCATTAAAGTTTGCTGTATATTATGATAACATGGAATATGATGCATTCTATAATGAAACAGTAATTATAATGTTGTCTCTACATAACTAAAACCCACTAATCACTACTCATTCCAGTCCCATTACTGGAGGTTGAGTCTGGCACATGTGCTCTATAGTAAGGACACAAGCTAGATAAGGTCATGTATACCCTTGATAATAAAACTAACCACAACTCTAAATATCTACTAAAAATGTTTAGTAAACACACACTAAATGATACACAACGTCTTCATGTTTCACATCATGGTAATATTATAAGAAAGGAATATAATTTCTATATAATATAAATTCGGTGACACTTGTGATAATGATGCCGTAAGAAAGCAGAAGAATGCTGCTGCATCCTCGTGTAGATCAATGTAGACCTATTTCAAGTACTCTTTGAACGTTCGTATATGACTTGGCCGCCAGCACTGGTACACGGCAAGTACGGCACACATCGCAACATCCAGTTATGAAATGAAATTGGCAATTCATATGTCAGTTCTACGACGTAGTGTCCCCGTGGGCGCGGTGCGTGCGCTTAATTGACACGGTCTATGTATAATTAATGACGGAGACAACAGAGCCGTTGTCACTGACACGGGACGACATAGATCACTGCCAGCGACACCCACAGACGGACGGACAGTCGACTAGCTGTTCTGTTGGCGCTGGCATTTGTGGGAATAAATACCAAATTAGTGGCAACATCCGAGTGAAAGACATATTCTGACGGCATTGTCACTGGTGAAAATTATTTATTGTTCTGCGACAGTTGCGACATTTGTGACTCTGCTGATGTCAGCGAGTTCCCGCGAGACAGCTCTCCCTAGCGGATAGCAACCCACCGCTGCCAACAACAAACCGACTCGAAGAGCTGTGATCGCGTGCCGTCCACAGACCGACACTGCGCACTCCGTCGAACGACAGAGCCACTTTGTCAGCCAGTACACAGGTAAGAACGGTTCTTTTATTATTTGGCGACTTCCCTAAAAAAATTTTTGCGCAACACAACAGAGTGGCAATTCGTGGGAAAGAAAACGCCAGTTTGCACAGGTTCCCATTTGTCTGGCGACACCATGGCCCACAATAACGCTCAACTAAATTGTGTGTACATTTAGACGAGCAACATGTCTAGACACGGTAACATAGATCTTGACTTGCGCCAATCCCGATTTCAGCTATGACGACAAATTGAACACAGCCTCTGCGCTGTAGCTTAAGGCAAAGTGCGCCGATGCGCATCCGCATAGTATCCGTAATTAAAAAGACTATACACACAATTATGCGTTCTGAAAATGTCTGAGCGTATTCCAAAAACCAAAACAGCACACCAGATTGCTTCAGGGCATTTCCCCCATACATACTGGTGGGACACTGTTCCCAGCCCTTTTATTTGTCACATAATCCTTTTACTTACCCTTTTACTTCCCCTTCCTATTTTTTCCTGTCGCAATAAGTGCCGCTTACTGAATATGCACACGGATTTTGTTGCCACTGCATTTGTAATGAATTTCTAGGTACAGAAAACGCACTGTCAATTGTAAAAAACACAATTTTCCACAAGACGGCCACTTGTTGATGGACAAAATCTCGTAAAGGCAAATGCCATGTTAAAAAAGGTACAACTTTCTTTAAAAAAAATACAATGCACAAAGGGAGGTGGCGGCGAGGCAATCGGTGGGGAAGGAGGTGTCGTGGACCCTTAGTATAAATATATATATATATATATATATATATATATATATATATATATATATATATATATATATATATATATATATATATATATATATATATATATAGAACTAATTTGTCTACTTAAATTTTCCATAGATTTGTGCAGAATTTGATACAATTCTACAGAGCATAGTACAATATTGTATAGAAAACTATAGAATACTACAAATTCTATAGCCATGTCCTCAAACATCCTATGGAATATTCTATGAACAATTATACAGAATATTGTATACAAAATCTGTAGAATATTTTTTAAATTTTACCCAGTTGTGTCCGCAGAACCCTTTATAATGTTCTATAAACATTATATTATAGATTTTTTTAGACTTTGTATTTATGTCGACTCTATTTCTGTCTGTTTCGGCCTAGCTCTCCACTGAAACAGTCGACGAGTGTTAGAACAAGTTCAGTTCCCCCCCGAGCTATGCACGGTGCAAGGTACCGTCTAATACGCAATAGTAACCACTTAAACTGTAACATTATAGCAAATAGGCGTTTTGTCGTGTTCGGTCTGCGAAACGTATCAATGAGAAACACATATACACCATGCCTGTGTGTAATACGCGCCCGGTTAAACCCCCAGGTTGTTTGCAAGTGGTGACGTCATCAGACAGCAGCAACTTCAACTATGAGCCGAGAGGAGAAGACCGAGTCGCCAGGACTACCCAAGATTAAGGTAACTACAAGGAGGGTGTGGTCGCGCATCAATGAATTTCATACTGCAATTACAGTCAGACATATTTGGTTCGCCTACTGCAAAACATAAATTATTCCTCTTCTCCTTCTTCTCCTTCTTCTTTTTCTTCTTCTTCTCCTTCCCCTTCTTCTCCTCCTTCTCCTCCTCATTCTTCTCCTTTTCCTCTTTCTTCTTCTTCCCTTCTTTCTCCTTCCTCTTATTCTTTTCGTCTTCTTCTTTCAGCATAGCTCATGGCATTGTATTAGCCTCTTATATTGTACTATTATTATATTTTACCATCTATTACATATTCTCTTAAGCATATACAAACAGTATGTATGAATTATACAGTTAGTTGTTCTATTTAATTGTATGTATCATAATATGAGGATTTTCTTGTTTTTGTATTACTGGCGTTATACTTATACATACTAATATTGTACAGGTTGTATCGCAATACGCCCTACATGGTATCCTAGGGATCACTGGAGTTCCATATCAATATCATTCTTAATTAGTTAAACATTCTTTGTACCACTGCAACTAAATAAATGTATTATTATTGTTATATTATTATTGTCGAGTCATGGCACTGGTGCGTGGCAGCGAGCAGTGTAGCGCTGGTTCGTGGCAGCGAGCAGTGTAGCACTGGTGCGTGGCAGCGAGCAGTGTAGCACTGGTGCGTGGCAGCGAGCAGGGTAGCGCTGGTTCGTGGCAGCGAGCAGGGTAGCGCTGGTTCGTGGCAGCGAGCAGGGTAGCACTGGTTCGTGGCAGCGAGCAGGGTAGCACTGGTTCGTGGCAGCGAGCAGGGTAGCGCTGGTTCGTGGCAGTGAGCAGGGTAGCGCTGGTTCGTGGCAGCGAGCAGTGTAGCACTGGTTCATGGCAGCGAGCAGTGTAGCACTGGTGCGTGGCAGCGAGCAGGGTAGCGCTGGTTCATGGCAGCGAGCAGTGTAGCACTGGTGCGTGGCAGCGAGCAGGGTAGCGCTGGTTCGTGGCAGCGAGCAGTGTAGCACTGGTGCGTGGCAGCGAGCAGGGTAGCGCTGGTTCATGGCAGCGAGCAGTGTAGCACTGGTGCGTGGCAGCGAGCAGGGTAGCGCTGGTTCATGGCAGCGAGCAGTGTAGCGCTGGTTCGTGGCAGCGAGCAGGGTAGCGCTGATTCGTGGCAGCGAGCAGTGTAGCACTGGTGCGTGGCAGCGAGCAGGGTAGCGCTGGTTCGGTTCTGTATTGATTATAATGTGTCGTATTTGAGTTGTTTACCGGGTTCGTGTAGACCATAAATTGGTGCACATATGAATAAATTAATGATATCATTTGTTCTGTGCTGACAGGGAGAGAAGACAGACAGAACAGAGGAGGTACTTTCTAAACCGTTTAGACTGACTGTTGGCTAACTGTTGTGTTCTACAACGTGACGGCTTAGGAAAATAATCAATTCTTCTTTCCTAGCGCCGTCATATTTGATCTATTTGCATATGTAATTTGGTGTCCAAAAGTTATCTGAAACATTATTTTTCCCGCGGTTAAATTAGCTGGTCTATTTGATCTAGGCGTTAACTTTAAGTGTAAATTCGTTACAGATCCTGACAGAAGATGGCAGCACTACCTCAGTAAAAAGCCACGACTCGGGTATCAGCATGCTGCCGGCAATATCACAGACGTCGCCGCGCAACGTTCACCCTGGGTAGGTTCATCTCCACCATCGCCATCACCCTTCATCGTCTCATATAGTCATCCGGAGGACGGGACCATGAACATTGTTCACTTCGCCATAGGTGACCGTCCTGCATGTTCAAGGTCTTAACTGTTATCTCGAATTCAAACGCGAGTAGTTTTGACTAAGTTAAGTCTTGTCTCCGGGACTTCTCAGTCCAGGCTTTGATTGTCATGGTCGCATCACCTCTTTACTTCTGGGACACCGTTACCATTGGACGGTTGTTATTGGTAGTGACTTTCACACGTGAAGGAATGTCGCCATATGTTTATTTACCTATAGTTTATCATATAAACATATGCGGACACACGCAGGGGTCTGCCTGTTTGCCTGTTTCTCTGAATGGTTTCTCTGAATAATTCTCGGTTCGACGCGATAATTGACAACATAATGCATTTCCGAAGTTGTGTACATCATAACACGTCAAAAGTACCTAAGTCATTATAAAATAAACCATTTGTATTAGTATTATCACATTTTAATGCTAGGTGTTTTAATAAATAGTAGAAGTAAACGTGTTATTGTTTATTCTCTCTGTTTTAACTCCAAATGTGTTTATGTGTGAAATGCGATAGCCGGCAGAGTGAGTTGGGGGCAGGAAGTGAGCATTTATGGGTAATTCTGGGCATATTTGCATAAAGAAAACATGGAAGCAGACAAGACTCGTGTCCCCCATTGTTTCTTGTTGAGCGGGTAAATTGTTTATCAATAATACAGACACATTTATTTAACCATCTATCCGTCTGTCGTTCTGTCCGTCTGTCCGTCGCCCGGTCATTCGGTCGGTCGGTGGGTAACCACTCAGGGTAATTATGCCACTTTATTTGGTAAACTATACCAATGTGCTTCTGTTTTGTGCACAGAACGAAAGTGAAGGTGAAACTGATAGAGCAACTCCTCGACAAACACACCTGCATCGTGTGTAGCGGAATCCTGCGCAACCCTGTCAGGTTCACTGCTTGCGGACACAAATGCTGCTTGACATGCCTCGCGGATTTACTCATGTAAGGATCAAACCAGTTTGAAAAAAGAAATTACGAACTGTCATTTGTATTCGTGATTTTCAGATTTTTTTCATTGTTTTCTATTGCTTTTGTATTACAGAATAGTTTTTTCAGTAAAAACTACCACCAGTAGACAACTTACTGTTGTTGAGCAGAATAGCTTTCGTCCGTGTTGTGTTATGATTAATACTATCATATTTATGACGTACCACCAGCAACATAAATTGCGATACTGTTCTACTCCAGTAGTAAAGTAAAGTTCAATCTCTATTGTAATTTGGTTTTGGTTAAAGTATTACACAGCGTAGTCGTGTAATATGTTATGTTTTCTCGAAATCATTACATTGTGCTGGATATTATTGTACAATGCCGAAATAATGACATCGTTTAATTCACAGAAAGACGCCCGAATGTCCCATCGACAAGACACCTCTCGATAAGAAAAAGGTAACGTTTTCACTGGTTAGCCGATGTAACAGGGCATAGTTCTAACAGGTTGACCGGTAGTAAACTCACTACCTCAACCAATGATGAACCAGCAGAACACACAATGCAAGCGTCTCACTGGTTGGCCGAAAGTAAAAATCAAGGAAGGTTTTCATTGGCCAACAACAGTTCTTCTCATTCATTGTTTCATCAAGGTTGTTGCATACATACATACATACATGCATACATACAGACATGCATACATGCATACATACATGACATACAGACATGCATACATGCATACATACATACAAGGATGCATACATGCATACATACATACATACATACATACATACTTGCATACATGCATACATACATACAAGGATGCATACATACATACATACATACATACATACATACATACATACATACATACATACATACATACATACATGCATACATGCATACATACATACAAGGATGCATAAATACATACATACATACATACATACATACATACATACATACACACACACACATACATACATACATACATACATACATACATACATACATACATACATACATACATACATACATACATATATACATACACACATGCATACATGCATACATACATACATATACATACATACATACATACATACATACATACATACATACATACATACATACATACATACATACATACATACGTACGCATGCACACCATGCACGTACGCACGCACGCACGCACACACATACACACACGCGCGCACGCACACATACGCATGCACGCACACACACAGTTGTTACTTGCGTTGTTGTTCAGGTGACCCTGGATAACCGAGCGCGGAAGGAGGTGGGCATACTGCCCATCTACTGCACCAACGACACGAACGGGTGCAAGTGGCGCGGCACCTACTCGAACCTCGTGGTACGTTCTCAACAATATTCGTGTCATCTACCTACACCTTAAATAAAGGTCATGTTGCGGCCTTAGATAATTTACCATAATGTTATATTAAAAAAGTTTTTTTCCGAATAATAACGTTAAAGGTCCTCCTCTTTAAAAGGTCCGTCCTCTATTTTCGCTCGTCTCATTTCTGACCCATTTAACGAAAAATCAAACCTAGAATCCACGGTATACATATGTATGTATTTAGGTTTTGCACAATTATCGGACAAACCAGTAAATTATTTTTTTACCAGATCCGGTAAAAATTCGGCGAAAAATTGCAAAAGTGGTTTGGCTCTTTATGCATAATGTTATCCACACTTTCGAGCGAACGAAATAAATTATTTCGATGACTTTAACAAAAGTGTGCAATCTGTTATTACGCAGATTACTTAAACACTATTCACACATTTTACAAATGTGACCATCAACGAACATAATTCGCAATGGGCTAAATCGATTGATGACGATTTTTAATTGCGGTCATTATGTCGTCGTCATTATGTCGTCGTCATTATGTCGTCGTCATTGCCGTCATCTCAGCCCAGTCAACACCCGTCGTTTGTTTGCAGTCTCACCTGACGGAGTGCGACTATGCGATAGTCAGTTGCCCCAACAAGGGGTGCTCCGAGATCATGGAGCGGAAGTGCGTCGAAAATCATGCGCGCGACGACTGTCCCAAGTACATCGTCTCTTGTCCGCACTGCCAGCGCCATGTGCGGCGAGAGGAAGAACGAAAGCACATGCACTCGTGTCACAAGAGGCCAGTTTCATGTCCGAACACGTGTGGCCAGCCGGACATGTCGGCTGCACAGGTGAGATTACGCAGCCACCACCCATCCCTCTCCTCTCTGCTTGTCTCTGCCTGTCTCTGCATGTCTCTGTCTGTCTCTGCCTGTCTCTGTCTGTCTCTGCCTGTCTCTGCGTGTCCCAGCCTGTCTCTGCCTCTCTCTGCCTCTCTCTGCCTGTCCCTGCCTGTCTCTGCCTGTCTCTGCTCTGCCTGTCTCTACCCCGCCTGTCTCTGCTCTGCCTGTCTTTGCTCTGCCTGTATCTGCCTATCTCTGCCTGTCCCTGCGTGTCTAAGCCTGTCTCTGCCTGTCTCTGCCTGTCCCTGCCGGTCTCTGCCTGTCTCTGCCTGTCTCTGCCTGTCTCTGCCTGTCTCTGCCTGTCCCTGCCTGTCCCTGCCTGTCTCTGCCTGTCTCTGGCTGTCTCTGCCTATCTCTGCCTGTCTCTGCCTGTCTCTGCCTGTCTCTGCCTGTCTCTGCCTGTCCCTGCCTGTCTCTGCCTGTCTCTGCCTGTCTCAGCCTGTCTCAGCCTGTCTCTGCCTGTCTCTGCCTGTCTCTGTCTGTCCCTGCCTGTCTCTGCCTGTCTCTGCCTGTCTCTGCCTGTCTCAGCCTGTCTCAGCCTGTCTCTGCCTGCCCCTGCCTGTCTCTGCCTGTCTCAGCCTGCCTCTGCCTGTTCCTGCCTGTATCTGCCTGTCTTTGCCTGTCTCTGCCTGTCCTTGCTTGTCTCTGCCTGTCTCTACCCCGCCTGTCTCTGCTCTGCCTGTCTCTGCTCTGCCTATCTTTGCTCTGCCTGTCTCTGCCTGTCTTTGCTCTGCCTGTATCTGCCTATCTATGCCTTCTCTGCCTGCTCTGCCTGTCTCTTCCTGCCTGCCAGCCTGCCAGTCACTCCCTCCCTCGCTCCCTCCCTCCCTTTCACCCCCTCCTTCCCTTTCTCCCTCCTCCTCCATTTAGACGCCATAGAAGTTATTATTATTATTATTCGACCTCATCAAAAGTGTTCTGTGTCCGAGAAATGCACGTAGCGATCCTGGCTATTTTCCTAGCTACTGAGACTTAACACACAATAATGTTAACTGCTAATCGAGATTCCAATTTGTGAACGTGTTCCTGTGGTCGTTAATTATTAACAAATGCGCAGTGGGCAGTCACGTATGTCATGATGGAAAACGATGTATTACTTGACAGCTGCCCAAGCATCTGGAAGACGAATGTCCTAAAGAAGTACTGCCATGTCCCTTCGTCGAAGCTGGCTGTGAATTCAGGGTTAGTATCAGATGTGCTGTGCGTGTTACCGACTTTGATTTGATAGAACGCTGCGAGCGTGCGTGCGTTTGCGTGTATGATTGCGTGTGTGTCGGCATGAATGCGTGCTCGCGGCGTATGAGTTCCAATTACAATTTCTAACAGCGGCAGGAAAAATAATACCTCCATATACACCGTATGCGGGGTCTGCAATAATGGCAAAACATAGACGTAGGCATAAAGAGAATGCTTATGAATAAATTAATAAATATAAAGCAAGGTAACGCTTCAGTATGAAACATAAGAATATATGTAAATAATCAGCATTGCCTTGTAACATTTTCATATCTTACAAATTAACTAATTCACGATATCTTGCCCTTTTCATCAAGAACGTACGTCACGTCATCCGTGCCCACGTGACCGAGAAGTCGGATACTCACCTCAACATGGTCGTCGACAAGATTGTCACATATCGCAAATCGCTGCTCCTTCACAATGATGTCATCGACGACCAGAAACAGCGATTGGTTGACGTCGAGTCACGTGTCTATGCCCTCGAGAAGCAGCATGGTGTGCAGCTGCTGTGGAAGATTGACAACTACGTCGAGCAGCTGGAACTGGCGAAGAACGGGAAAGTGCCCACAGTCTTCAGTCCGCCCTTCCTGTCCAACAAACACGGCTACAGAATGATAATGTCGGCCAACCTCTACGGAGGCGGGAAAGGTCAGTCGATATTCTCTACTAGAAAAAAAGAAGAAGAGTGTTCTTTAGAAACATTTCTTCTTCTTCCCCTTGCTCCCTTGCTCCCTTGCTCCCTTGCGGGATGGTATCCAAGTCACTTGATTGCTTCTCCCACTTTCATTGTTAATGTTTTCCATTTCCCTCTGTCTTCTGCGATGGTCTTCCACTCTTGGCTGTTCGTACCTGCCCTTTCCATATCTCGTTTGACAGTCTTTCCATCGTAGCTTTGGTCTTCCTCTTCTTCTTCTGCCACCCTCTTCTGCTTTCCATGCTCTTTTTTTGACAGGCTGTCTTCACCCATTCTTTGCACATGCCCTGCACATCTCATTCTGTTTTTGGCTACTTTCATCTTTACGTGTTTGTTCATGCCAATCTCTTCTCTCAATTCCTTCATCTTCCTTCTATCTTCTTGTGTTACTTTGCATATTCTTCGGACCCAGTTGTTTTCTGTTATCTGCATCTTCTCCTCTTGTCTCTCTGTCAGTGCCAGTGTTCCCAACCCGTATATACAGGCTGGTACCATGCAGGCTTCCAACACTTTTCCTTTTAGTTGTTTCTTCAGTTTTCTGTCCCACATAATGCCTTCCACTCTCCTCCACGCTGCTGCTCCTGCTTGCACTCTCCTCTGTACTTCCTTACTACTTCCTCCATCCTCACACACTGTGCCGTCCTAGTATACAAAACTGTTCACTTGTTTAATGGTCTTTCCATCAACAACTACATGTAGGTCCACCTCTTGTTCGCCTATCCACATTATTTCTGTCTTCTCCAGATTCATTCGGAGGCCATGTTTTTTTTAAGATTCATTCTTGCAATGTTTTCTGTAAATCCTCTTTGTTATCAGCCACCACTGCTAAGTCATCAGCATATAGTATCTTCTTGAGTTCAGATACCTTTCCACTGATCAGGTTCATCACCATAATGGAACATTTACTAAACAAATAAAATGTTATGTTATTTCCACATTGTGCTCAACTATGTTACACTGGTTGGCAACTGTTTATATAGTATATTATAAATGCTTATATGTCGGCTCACTGCATTTATGAAAAAAGAAGTTTATGCACAAAATCATGAATAGACAAGCATAATGTCTAGGCCACGTGACGAGAAAGAAAAAAACTAGAACATGCAGTGACAAAGGTCAAAATTGAGGGAAAAATAAGCATAGGTCACCAAAAAATTAAATATTTGATGGTCTAGCAAACTGACTAGGTAAGCACACAAAGGAACTGTTAAGAGACACCTTCGTGGGAAATGAAGAATCATGATCGTCTACTCCAATAAGAAGCACGTAGTTTTGAATATGCTAAGTTTGGTTCCCGGGTCTTCTCTGCCAAGTGACCAGCTCTCTCGCCAATTCTTTACTTCTCGAACATTGACCTGCAAATTGGGCTCGTCTCCAACTGATTGTCCTCATTTTATTGTTCTCTGTCTTATAATTTCGTGTTCATTAAATGTAACTTTAACCACCTACTTGTACCTGTAATTAAATACAATACTTCAGTAGTTGTACTGGTTTTTTTTATTACCAGTACTTGTCCTTGAACTTGACCAAATTAATGTACTTGGCTACATCACATTTCAAATACAAATATCACATTTCACGGAAGAGATGTGATGGTGGAGTGGAAGAGGTGTGACGGTGAAGTGGAAGAGTGGTGATGGTGGAGTGGATGAGGTGTGACGGTAGAGTGGAAGAGATGTGATGGTGGAGTGGAAGAGGTGTGACGGTGGAGTGGAAGAGGTGTGATGGTGGAGTGGATGAGGAGGTGTGACGGTGGAGTGGAAGAGTTGTGATGGTGGAGTGGATGAGGTGTGACGGTGGAGTGGAAGAGATGTGATGGTGGAGTGGAAGAGGTGTGACGGTGGAGTGGAAGAGGTGTGATGGTGGAGTGGATGAGGAGGTGTGACGGTGGAGTGGAAGAGTTGTGATGGTGGAGTGGATGAGGTGTGACGGTGGAGTGGAAGAGATGTGATGGTGGAGTGGAAGAGGTGTGACGGTGGAGTGGAAGAGGTGTGATGGTGGAGTGGATGAGGAGGTGTGACGGTGGAGTGGAAGAGGTGTGATGGTGGAGTGGAAGAGGTGTGACGGTGGAGTGGAAGAGGTGTGATGGTGGAGTGGAAGAGGTGTGACGGTGGAGTGGAAGAGGTGTGTCGGTGGAGTGGAAGAGGTGTGGTGGTGGAGTGGAAGAGGTGTGATGGTGGAGTGGATGAGGTGTGATTGTGGAGTGGAAGAGGTGTGATGGTGGAGAGGATGTGATAGTGGAGTGGATGAGGTGTGATGGTGGAGTGGATGAGGTGTGATGGTGGAATAGAAGATGTGTGCCGGTGGAACAGAAGAGGTGTGATGGTGGAGTGGATGAGGTGTGATGGTGGAGTGGATGTAATGGTGGAGTTGAAGAGGTGTGATGGTGGAGTGAAAGAGGTGTGACGGTGGAGTGGAAGAGGTGTGATGGTGGAGTGGATGCTGTGTGATGGTGGAGTGGATGAGATGTGATGGTGGAGTGGAAGAGGTGTGTCGGTGGAGTGGAAGATGTGTGGTGGTGGAGTGGAAGAGGTGTGATGGTGGAGTGGATGAGGTGTGATTGTGGAGTGGAAGAGGTGTGATGGTGGAGAGGATGTGATGGTGGAATGGATGAGGTGTGATGGTGGAGTGGATGAGGTGTGATGGTGGAATAGAAGATGTGTGCCGGTGGAACAGAAGAGGTGTGATGGTGGAGTGGATGTGGTGTGAAGGTGGAGTGAATGTAATGGTGGAGTTGAAGAGGTGTGATGGTGGAGTGGAAGAGGTGTGATGTTGGAGTGGAAGAGGTGTGGTGATGGAGTGGAAGAGGTGTGACGGTAAAGTGAAAGAGGTGTGATGATGGAGTGAATGAGATGTGATGGTGGAGTGGAAGAGGTGTGACGTTGAAGTGGAAGAGATGTGATGGTGGAGTGGATGAGGTGTGACGGTGGAGTGGAAGAGATGTGATGGTGGAGTGGATGAGGTGTGATGGTGGAGTGAATGAGGTGTGATGGTGGAGCGGATGAGGTGTGACGGTGAAGTGGAAGAGGTGTGACGGTGGAGTGGAAGATGGAAGAAGTGTGATGGTGGAATGGAAGAGGTGTGACGGTGGAGTGGAAGATGTGTGACGGTGGAGTGGAAGAGGTGTGATGGTGGAGTGGAAGAGGTGTGACGGTGGAGTGGAAGATGTGTGACGGTGGAGTGGAAGAGGTGTGATTGAGCACATATGCCAGCTATGTTGTCCTCTACTTTAACACCACTTAGTACTGTCATCGCATTGTCGATATGCTATTTTACAACCTGACTACAGGGACACGCATTACCTTTTCACCTATTTTTACTGCTTTCATTGATCTAATTTTCCTGCTATCCATTCATTTGTAACGATTGAAGTGATCTATTTGTCGAAATCAACAAACAATTTAATTGTATTGTATAACGTCGATGTCCCTGTCAACCACTGCTGATATGTAGTTGTTATGGCAACGGTGACAACATCATCGACGTCGTGTTCCGGCTCAACCCAGTTTGTCCAGCTGGGTTAGTGCTGCCAGTAGATTAATGTTTAATGTGACTGTGTTGTCCACAAAGCAGGCTGGCTTAGGCTTCATTCGCCTGAATATTTAAAGCTCCCCGTTGGTCGCTGGTAATATTCACAATGCATTAGTGCACTATGACAACAATTAACCCATTAACAACGTGCTTTTGTTTAGTAAAATAACTCCAATTCATGTTGGTCAACGTGGTATTTGTAAAAATGTTGCCTACGCCAAAGTCACGTGATTAACACATGATTAGGGTAATTTTTTCCTCACACCAATGTGATATTTAATGCCCTCGGGAATTTCGATTTTAGAAATTACGCTTGTGTACGCAAATTGAAAAGTATGCAGTAAACTGCGGCTCATGTACGTCGAAAGGAATTGAAAACAAAACTGTCGAAATTATCGGAATGGCGACAAAACTAGAGCAAGCTTTCGAAACTATCGATATGGCGACACAAATAGAAATGGCAACCGTAATTATTGAAAGTGGTATAATCCATACAGGAGTTTACATTTCTAAAACAGGAAGCAGCAAAAATGGTGCGCGCCTCCGGCAAATCTTGTTATTATTACTAACAAATCCATGATAGTTCGTAAGTGACTGTCACGATAACAATATTTATAATATTTCACAGAAATATCCATATTTTTGCCTTGTACTTCCTGCTTGTTGTCGGCAAGTCAATATCTCTCGAAATTGCGGCGTGTTGCGTAACTTGGGACACTCGAAGAAATGACGTTGCCATGAATTGTATCTAATGGTTCGCATAGTGTTGCGAACAGTTGCAAAACGTCTAGGAGGAGTATCATAACACACACACACACACGCACACGCACACGCACACGCACACGCACACGCACACGCACACGCACACGCACACGCACACGCACACGCACACGCACACGCACACGCACACGCACACGCACACGCACACGCACACACACACACACACACACACACACGCACACACACACACACGCGCGCACGCACATAAATGCAAGTATTAATTATTGCTATAAACACTTATTTAATAGTTTATTCTACTCCCTCCCTAGAACTAAAGTGGGGGTTTTCTTTTAATTTGACTCTGGACTGGTACAAATCGTCCTTGATTGCTTGTTTGGATAACAGTCGCCATTCACTCGTTTTGTACTGCGACCCACTAGGCCAGCCGTTTCAACATTTTCTCCCCGAGTACCCCTGTGTTCAGAAACAATTCCCATCGTAGTAACATAGAATTTGAGACGAAACAACATTCAGTAGTACTGCCAGTAGATTAATCTTGGTCCGATCAAGAGGCCGAAGAGCCTGGTATTGTGGGTGTTGGACTTGATGGCGTTTACTAGTTAGGCACTAACTGTTGAAACAAAACGAATTAGTCATAATTTACAAATAATTTAGATAGGAAGTATCTTAACTGGAAAAACTGTAGGTCCTTCGAGAATAGCACTTTATGGACTTGCATCATGACGTTTTCTAATAACGTTGAATATTTTGCTTAACAATAATATGTTTTGTGTGAATTTGATAGTATTACAGAAATACATTTTCTCCTTCACGGAGCACACAAAGTGATAAAATTTTTGCACCATTACAAGCAAACTTAGCTTCAGCCAACCCTCCGCGTACCCCTGGAAAACCTCTGGCGTACCCCCGGGGGTACGCGTACCACAGGTTGGGAACCACTACACTAGACCATGCTTGTGACGTGTCAAACGTTAACAGTAATAATTAATTAATTCAGTTAGTGCGCACCAGCTAGAATACATATATTGTCAGGTGGTAGATCTAAATCGATTCATTCACCATTTCGTTTCCGAATTCCGCGAAAGAAAAATTATTATGAGTTGCTAAGAGCAGTTCAAACTTGACTTGTCCAAGTTAAATGTTACTAGTCCAATATGTGTTCCGTTTCTATCTACGCGAGTGCGTATCTTTGAGAGTTTGCGTCAGTTTTTTCCACTGTGGCAATCGTGGTACAGAGGCGCCATCTGACGAATGCTGAATTAACAAATTAACCGTGCAAGAATGTATGCGCTGTATAATATGGTATGTATGGATTCCATGACAAGACACATGCAGAAGGTCAAGATATATGCAGAAGATACATGCAAACAGAACAATATAAACCGCATGAGTACCATTATTTATACCTTCCGTCATAAATCTACTGCCCTTTCTGATCTAAGCACATAAACCTTTTAGCTTTACCTTTAGATATGGCTATCAACACCTGATACATCAGCCTGTCTTGCTGACATTTGTCCATATGGTTTTTGCCTATACCATCACCCCCGCCATTCAGGCAGGGGTGGTGCAGTCACATTTCTTGTACCTGAAACATATAAAGTAGAAATTATTCATTCACCTCAATACCAAGGCTTTGAGGTAATATATATTGTTATAAAACATTCATCCATGTCTGCTAATTTTATATGCATCTACCATCCTCTTGCGAGCACAAATACATGTTTGATGAATTGCCAGATTTCCTTGAAACCACCTTACAATTCCAAGAAGACCTTTGCATGTTTGAAGATTTCAATATCCACCTTGATTTACCAAGTCTAAATACTAGATCATTCATGGATGTCCTTCAAACATATGCATTACATCAACACGTTTCATGTCCTACACATGTTCATGGTCATTGGCTCGACTTGTTTATTACTAGATCTACTTGCATTAACATCAAGGCAATATTTCCTACTGATGGTTTATCAGATCACCATTGTGTCATTGTTGATTTGTGGTTGCAAGTCGGGTCAAGCTCTAGAAAAAAATTATCAAATTTCTACCAATAAATAACATTAACATAAATACCCTTCATGATGATCTTGCAAATTCCGATCTTTTGATCCAACATAACTCCACATTATACGAGCTTGTTAATTGGTACAATGAAACATTAAGAAAACTCCGGAATAAACATGCCTCTAAACAAACTAAAGTTCGCCCTCCATCACCATGGATGTCTAATGAAATAATTGTAGCAAAACGTCGTCGTCGATATCTTGAAAGAATTTGGCGACTGACTCGTTCTCCAATTGATCGATCCCGTTATACTAAACAGCTACATACAGTATTCGCTGGCATATACAGTTCATCTTTACAACAGTGCATAGTTCCAACGTGTTTTAAAACTTCTGTGATTATACCTATTCCCAAGATGGCTAAAGTCTCTACCATGAACGATTACTGCCCAGTGGCACTTACCTCAGTTGCGATGAAAGTGTTCGAACATATTAGGCTCCGTTATCTGAAATCTTCCACGGCCGGTCTATTGGATCCTCACCAGTTTGCTTATCAAACTAACAGATCTGTGGACGATGCAGTTGCCTTAGGTTTACATTATGTTATGAATCACCTGGAACAACCGAACACTTATGCGAGGATTCTTTTCGTGGACTTTAGCTCGGCCTTTAACACCATAATTCCTGTGAAGTTGTTTGATAAACTTGTGCATCCTGCCATCTGTCACTGGACTCTCAACTTTCTTCTTCACAGGCCTCAATCTGTCAAGGTCAAAAACTCTCTCTCCAAACCTGTTATTCTTAACACTGGTGCCCCACAAGGCTGCGTGCTTTCTCCTGTCCTTTTCACCCTCTTTACAAACGACTGTGTATCTGGTAACCAATATGTTCGCGTGGTTAAGTTCTCGGATGACACCACTGTAATTGGCTGTGTCAACAATGCTAACGAGTCTGTGTATAGAGAGGAAGTTCAAAGACTGGTCGGCTGGTGTAAAAACAACAACCTGGTACTAAACACATCCAAAACGAAGGAAATGATCATTGATTTTCGCAAAAAGAAAACACCATCCACCCCCTTGTCATTGACGGTACTGAAGTCTTACAAGCCGACTCTGTAAAATTTTTGGGTTCGACTATATCTAAAGATCTTTCCTGGTGTAATAACACGATTGACATCATTAAAAAAGCACAAAAACGCATGTACTTCCTTAGACACCTCAAACGATTCGGCTTATCTCAAGCAATATTAACACGTTTCTACCGCGCAGTTATTGAAAGTGTCTTGTCATTTTCTATCACTGTCTGGTTGGGTCGCGCCAGTCAAGATGAAATTAATCAAATTGAATCAGTCGTCAAGTACGCCTCTAAACTAATCGGGTTAAATATGCCGTCCATCAGATCTCTTTATCTATCTCGCAGTTTGCGCAAATCCAAGCGCATTGTACAAGACGAATATCATCCAGCCAACCATCTCTTTGAACTCCTTCTCCTAAGCGCTACCGTAGCATAAAAACTAAAACGACGCGATTTAACAACAGTTTCTATCCTCAAGCGCTGAGATTTTTAAACGGAGAGCCATCATAAATGTCTTGCCTCTGGTAGGTAGTTGCAATGTCGCCTTTTTAATTTTTTATTTAATTATTTATTTTTTTTATCTTTAAAATTTTTCATTTTTTATTTTTTAATCTTGCAACCTAGTATATTACTCTCGCTTGTTTTCAACTGTTTTTAGTATTACGATTGTGATATGTAATGTTTAGTTCCGTATGTGATTGGGTGCATAAGTGTATGTTTGTGTTAACGACACAACACTACAAATTCCTTGTACTTGCTACTTGGTAATAAAACGTATCTTATCTTATCTTATCTTATCTTGCATGTACATGATGTCAAAAGCAAAGTCTGATTACTAAATAATTTTTTTCTCAAAAAATACTGAAAACCCTCGTAAAAACAATTCTACATCGGCAGAAATTAAAAGCACTGCCTGAACATTCTTCATTGGATACATTGTGCAGTTCTTTTTCAAAATACTTCACATATAAGATTGCTCGCATTCGATCGAATGATTTCCCTGAACCACCAATTTCTGAAAATACACTACAATGTTTCACACCTACAACTACTAATGCAATTCTCATTATCATTAAAAAATCTAACAAATCGTGTGATCTTGACCCATTTCCAACATTTCTACTAAAAAGCTCTTTCCCATTACTACTATCATAAACCTTTCAATGCACGGCGGGGTTTTTACACGGCATTTCAAGCAAGCTCTTGTAAATCCTCTTATTAAAAACAAACTCTGTGTAAAAATTACCTAACGAATTATTGTCCTGTCACCAATCCCAACTTTATATCAAAAGTATTGGAAAAATAGTTGCTAATCACTTTCATGAACATACTTATAGACATCACTTATCAAATGATCTTCAGACTGCATATAAACGGTTCCACTCTACAGAAACGGCGCTTCTCAAGATACACAATGATATAGTTGACAACTTGGACAATGCCAAAGTCACAGCGCTCAATTTACTAGATCTCTCAGCTGCTTTCGATACGATTGATCATTTAATCCTTTTACAACGGCTTCATAGCCATTTTGGCATTTCTGGCACAGCTCTTCGGTTGTTCAAATCATATTTTTCAGACAAACACCAAAGCATTAACATGTCTGGCACATTCCATTCGGAGTGCCGCAAGGATTCGTCCTTTGCCCTGTTCTGTTTAGGTTATACACTACGTTTGTCAGCAAAGTCACTACTAATCATAATCTCAGTCATCACCTGTATGCTGATGACACACAGGTTTGCATATCACTTTCGCAATCAAATGCACAATAATCTGTTTCGACTTTAAGTGATTGTTTTACTGATATCTTGTTTTAGATAGAATCAAGTAAGCTAAAATTTAATCCAGATATAACACCTTATTATTATTGGCACTAACCATCAACAAAATATGGTCAACAGCCATTTTCCAGTTAAACTACTTGGCAGCGATTCTTTCCCATGATATACTGTTCGTAATGTAGGTGTTGTCTTTGATAGTGACTTCAACTTTCGCCAGCATATTTCTCCAGTATGTAAATCCTGTTTCTATCATATACGTAATCTCCGTCGAATTCGGCGTCACATATGTATATCTACTGCTAAAACAATATCAACGGCATTAATTGGTATCCGCCTTGACTATTGTAATTCACTACTAAATAACATTGCTAAAAGAGAGTTGGCTGGCACATGTGGTACTCAGGGCGCCTCGGTTTTCACCATCACTACCACTACTTAAACAGTTACACCGGTTTCCTTTTACTTCTCGAATTAATTTTAAGCTGTCCACTCTTACATATCGTGCTCTATCTACACAACAACCACCCTATTTGACTTCTGCATCTTTCAAATATCCCTAGGCAGCTCAGATCATCAATTTCTCAATAACTTATTGTGCCTAAAACAAAACTTAACTTGGGCAAACGTGTTTTCTCTGTCGCTGCGCCAGAGTCTCCCCATCACTTTGAAAACATCTGAAACTATAGATATCTTCGGGAAAAACTCAAGACATATTTATCCCAAATTGCATTTCCACCATAAATGTTCTGTTGTCCCTCGTTCTGATAATGACTTTTGCGCTTCCCTGTTCATTGTTAAGCTTAATGATTCTGTTTTGTTGCGAATACTGAAGGGAGATTTGAACAAGCGATTTCTGTCCGATTTGTTGGCCGACACAGTGTCGTGCAATATTCGGTGAAATAAATTGGTCGAGTAAAACAAATTGGTTGTGTAAAACACCATCACGTGATCGATTAGTGAGGCCAATTTGTAGCCACGAGTGTGTCAGTGCAATTAACGTTTGATCCAATTTGACAGACAGTCGGCCGCTATATTGAAGCAGTGGCCAATCGGAGACCGCCGCGACAGACAACAGGTCGTGACCTTTCATCAAAGCTCAATACTGTATTGGCGCGAGTCAATAGGTCGCACTTGCAGTGTCCAAACACGTCGCTCGTCTAAGCGCACATACACCATAATAGGGCATTGTCAAGGAACACGGTGTCGCCCGACGAATCGCTCGTGCGAACCGGCCTTTGAGTTGTATCGTTATTTGTTTCAGCCCGCGGCAAATACTTGTCGACGTACGTGTGTCTGCTGCCAGGGGAGTACGACGCGCTGCTCGTGTGGCCGTTCAGTCACCGCGTCACGTTCTCCCTCGTCTCGTCAGGTCGCGGCAACGTGTCGTCCAGTCTGAAGCCGAGCACATGCACGGAGAACGCGGCATTCCTCGGACGGCCGCTCACCAAACGCAACCCGAGCTTCGGCGTCGAGAACTTCGTCAAATTATCGACGGTCGCTGACTGCGTAGTGGATAACTGTCTCTATTTAGCCATTAAGATAGACCTCACGGGCATGATGGTTCTGTAAGGTTGAGTTCACGGGCATGATGCTTCTGTGAGGTAAACCTCACGGGTACGATGGTTTTGCAATGCAAATCACTAACGCATATAGGTTAAAACACTGTTGTTGTGCTGAAAGCATTCACAAGGAAAATTAGTCGAATAAATATGCATTATTATTATTATTTATTTGATAAATCGTAATACACCGTGCAGTCAAGTAAACTTGGCCACCGTAGTATTTCCAAGGTGTGGTTTTTTGGACTTACTACACCGGTGTGCCACACGCAAGTGTTGGGGTTCAGCGAGAAAGAAACGTATTTCTTCACGTCTGAGCTTTGGATGCAACAAAGATGGCACGACACCTAGCGATTATCACAGCATGACGGTGACACTAATGACGAAAATATTATGATAATCGACATGTTTGCTTGTTGTGTTTAAATCAGACATGATCATTACATCACATGCGTGCGTTACTACACACGTTTTTTGTTTTACACGAATATTTCTTTTCGTATGTATTATATTTGTCGCACGTTTCAATCGTGCACAGCGTGTGTTATTTATTATGTGCAAAGCATTAACTTACAACAATAAAAGTGTTATTTATTATGTGCAAAGCAGTAACTTACAACAATAAAAGAGTTATTTATTATGTGCAAAGCATTAACTTACAACAATAAAAGTGCTCGACACAGAAGTTCTTGTTATGTCTTCGCAAAATCATAGGGATCTGCCGGGATAACATTACTACCCGTCAGATGGGGGGTGGATGGGAAGGAGGGGGAGAGGACGGGATGGGGGTGTTTTGTGGAAAAGGCAATGTTTGACAGTAAGCGCAATTGCAGCAGGATTTTAAAAGGTTGGACATTTGTGTGCCGATGGATGTCATGAAACCTTAGGATGTTTGGCATCACGTGAAAATCAACTGTGGTATGACCCATTTCATTACGTCTCATGTAATTACATAATTACACGTGGCTGAATGGATTGGAAAAGGACCCGTTAGATATGATCAGCGCACAACAAGGGGAAGTATCCAAACGGACAGATATAGCGACTGCGATCAATACGCTGACAGCGAACGAGACACAGCGGACATTGTGCGTGGTGTGATTGACACACGACGAACGAGGCACGTGTTGTGACTGACACATAACGAACAACGTACGTGTAGCGATCGATACACATTGAACAACTTACGTGTTGTGATCAGCACACGGAAAATAACGATAACAGCAGCTGCTATTATGTATATTCACCTTTAAATGCCAGTAAGTGGCAGCAGTCGCTCGGTGGTTCACGCTGGCTTGGCCCATGCTTATATATATATATATATATATATATATATATATATATATATATATATATATATATATATATATATATATATATATATATATATATATATATATATATATATATATATATATATATATATATATATATATATATATATATATATATATATATATGTATATATATGCATATATATATATGCATATATATATATATATATATATATATATGTATATATATATATATATATATATATATATATATATATATATATATATATATATATATATATATATATATATATATATATATATATATATATATATATATATATATATATATATATATATATATATATATATATATATATATATATATATATATATATATATATATATATATATATATATATATATATATATATCCACTCGCACACACTCCATATTACGTCACCTAATCTTACCGTTGACATCAGCGCCAGCCAGACAGCCCAACCCTTCAGAAGTGATCGGTACGTGTCACGGAGCGGCTCACCTCGGCCGAGCTGATGCGACCATGTCCATGGAAGGCTGCAGTAATTAGCGCACTAGTAATCACACGTGTCAATCGATTCTCCTCCGGCGGTAAATCTCCTCAGTTTCGTATCCTGTTGTGAAACTCCTTTCTCCGCGAATTAAGTTTCATGAAATTTTCTCGCAATAGAGAGGGGGTGTGGCAGGACTCTCAACCTCGCATCTCCCACCTGTTTCAGGAGCCAACCTCCCACCTATTTTTTGAGGCCAACCCCCAGGCTCCCACATCCTGCCACACCCTCTCAATGGGAAGATACTCATCTACACACACATATTTTTTTTACACACGTAAATGGTCCATAATCCCTGGCATGTTGGCATTCCAGACGTTCCAGAATTATCATCAAATTTGAATTTTGCTTAAAACATTCTCAATAGTATGTGTAGGTTCTTATATTAGTAGAATTTGTATGTATATTTATATTTTGTGTATTTCTTTTGTGAAATTAACTATAAATTCATGTATGTATTATGAAATGGGAAATGCTAATTATAAATATTAGACTTCTTGCATTTCCCTTCAACATTTCATTGTAGGTTTCCAGTATTTATTACAGGGTATCGCAGCTTAATGCTGCTGTCATATGAATCTTTAGTGGAATCATTGTGTTGTATGTGTGTATATTGCTGCTGTTGTTGTTGAAAAATGTAATAAAATCCAATTCAATTCATTCTGAATTTAAACAAGTGGCGTATCTAGGATCTCGCAGGGGGGTGGGGCAAAGGGGTAAGCCTAGTCACCCATTAGTTAACCATGCTGCCATGTAGCGGCACAACGGAAAAATCCCGCCCGTAAATACGCCACTGATCCACGATCCAGAATTGCCGCGATGTAACAGTTCTATAATCGCCGCGATGTAACAGTTCTATAATCGCCGCGATGTAACAGTTCTATAATCGCCGCGATGTAACAGTTCTATAATCGCCGCGATGTAACAGTTCTATAATCGCCGCGATGTAACAATTCTATAATTGCCGCGATGTAACAGTTCTATAATCACCGCGATGTAACAGTTCTATAATCGCCGCGATGTAACAGTTCTATAATCGCCGCGATGTAACAGTTCTATAATTGCCGCGATGTAACAGTTCTATAATTCATGGAATATAAAGGTTACTATGCGCTGCGCCACGATGAAAACTCTTATTCAGTCAGCCAATTCGCGTTAGTGTAGAGTGGTGGTTATCCCCGGGGACCGCGGTTCAATTCCCCGACGAGGAGGTCTATGTTTTTAAGGGCGAGGTGAACATTAATGGACCCTCAATAATGTATATATGTCTGCCTGTCTGCACGTGTCTCCTAATCCGTAGCCCGGGTGACAAAGGCGCAAAGGGCCTCCCGTGGAGATGGGGGGCCTCCCGTGGAGATGGGGGGCCTCCCGTGGAGATGGGGGGCCTCCCGTGGAGATGGGGGGCCTCCCGTGGAGATGGGGGGCCTCCCGTGGAGAGTGTGACGCTATAAGGGGTGGGTTGTCAGTTCAGCAGGACAACTCACACACTCTTTCGTGACGAAGACAGGAGTGAGGGAGGGATGTCTTCTGTCACCGTTCCTCTCCTTGCTGGCCATAGACTGGAAAACCCTTTCCAGTATCACCAGACAAGCATTAACATGGAACCCCCAAGGGAAGAGGAAAATAGGACGGCTCACAAACACCTGACGGCTAGATGTGGAAACAAAACTGAAGGAGACGGACCACACCAGGAATTAAATAACAACAATAACACAGAACAGGACTCAGTAGGGAGCTTTTATCGATGGCCCGTGCTCCCAGCGAGCAAACAGGCAAAAGAAAGCAAGTAAAACATGAAAACAAGATAATAATCAAACAGGCTGCTTAGTTTTGATATTCAATTTTTCAACCCGTGGCATGTTATTTCTTTCACGAACTACAGACCAGCAAAACAGTCCAGAGTTGTTGATGGCCGTATTGGGAGGCCCTGTGTGTTCAAAAGAAATTATATTAATACAGACGATTTGGATATCAGAATATCATAACTCTACAACTGTACGTGAAGAGGTTAGCAATATATTAATCTTTTACTAATTTTTCATAGTAAATTTTACCTTTTTTCTTTGAAGCGATTCAACATCTCGCGGTAGTCATTCTGATGAAAGAAACTGAAAGCTGTCGAGACTTTGCAAAGAAAAAGCCATATATATATATAAGCCATATATATATATATATATATATATATATATATATATATATATATATATATATATATATATATATATATATATATATATATATATATATATATATATATATATATATATATATATATATATATATATATATATATACATATATGTATATATATATATATATATATATATATATATATATATATATATATATATATATATATATATATATATATATATATATATATATATATATATATATAATATATATATATACATATATATATATACATATATATATACATATATATATATATATATATATATATATATATATATATATATATATATATATATATATATATAAAATATATATAGATTGATGCATCCAACCATTAGCGAATGTGCACCACCCGCATACACTCTCCAGACTCTACTGAATATGTCAGTAAGCGGGCACACACTTATTAGAACACAGTTAACATGGCGAACACTCGTGTACCGTGGCTGGGATTAAAGACACGGACGCTACTGTGGTGCATTTATGGCGTGACGATGGATCTTTGACTTCATTACGGTGGAGTACTGGCGCCCTGTCACACCAGGTTATTACTGGGGACAGGCGACCCACTACCGGCGACACAGTGAATTATTGGTAATAGCGTATTGCCGTGTATTGACGGCGTAACGACGACATTTTAACGTCTTCGTGACAGCATATCCAGCGCCACGGCAGTGCACAGATAGCGTGTCATTGCCTCTTACTCACGACGTCAAGACGACACATTGATGGTTTGACTGTGATATTGGTAACGTTTGTACCAGTTAATGATGGATGCTAGACGACATATTATTAACATCACGGCAGTGTATTGATGGTGTCAAAACAACATATTATTGTCGACTTCACGGCAGCGTATGGATGGTGACAAGAAGAAATATTGTCGACATCACAGCACCGTATTGATGGTGACAAGAACACATATTGTTGACGTCACGGCAGCGTATTGGTGGTGTCAAGACAACATATTGTTGACGTCACGGCAGCGTATTGGTGGTGTCAAGAAAACATATTGTTGACGTCACGGCAGCGTATTGGTGGTGTCAAGAAAACATATTGTTGACGTCACGGCAGCGTATTGGTGGTGTCAAGAAAACATATTGTTGACGTCACGGCAGCGTATTGGTGGTGTCAAGACAACATATTGTTGACGTCACGGCAGCGTATTGGTGGTGTAAAGACAACATATTGTTGACGTCAAGGCAGCGTATTGGTGGTGTCAAGACAACATATTGTTGACGTCGCGGCAGCGTATTGATGTGTCAAGACAATATGATTTATTGTGACGTCACGGCAGCGTATTGATGTGTCAAGACAAAATAATTTGTTGTTGGACAGGACAATATGTTTTTGACGTCATTGCATGTCAAGACAACATAAATCAAACAACATCACGGCAAAGTACTGGTGGTGTCAAAAGGAACTATTGTCGACATCACGCACCGTATTGATGACGACATATCTGACGTCACGGCGGCATGTTGACGGCGTCAAGATGGCGTATTATCGACGTCACGATGACTTGTTGTCGACGTCACGACGACATATTAATGACCTCACGGCGGCGTACTGGTGGCGTCGAGACGACATATTATCGACATCACGGTGGCGTATTGACGGTAGTGGCTGAATAGCGGATCGGTACAAGTCGTTGAGGCTGCTCCCGTCCATGTTGTCCACCTCTTGGCCGACCGGCTGAGCCGGTGTCCAGTTTCAACAGCTGGCAAGTGACGAGGTCACGAGAGCGGGTCATATCGTCGAAATGACCTGAGTTGGACGTCTTTCCACGAAATTTGCCCGACGCTGTGCGCATGTCGCCTTCTGAACGACTCGTCATCAAATTCCCGGATGTGAAATGCTGCAATCAAACGATACATACTTAGCATGAACCGGGCCGAGTGTCGAGCTTAGCGCCAAAAGAGTCATACTCAACGTTGTCAGCTCCGTGTTTCTAGATTAGAGTCAACGTCTTTTAAAATAGTAAACGTCTGATCGTTGTTGTCGTAAAATATTGTTACATAGTAAATATATTTTACTGAACCAAAACGTTGTTTTGATTTAATTAGACTGTTATCTGTTTATGGATATCGACCTGTATATGACATATAACTTGGACTCACCTGCAGGTAGCGGCCGTCCGTCGATTTGCGGTAGAGGGGAGTGGACAGACTGAGCAAGCTGCCGGACGCCGCGCCAGCGTCTGGCGGCGCAAGAATCTCCTCCGTGGAAGTCGAGGTCAGGGTGGACCTCAGCTCGCCACACGACGACACCTGGGGATATATTGTGAATTAACGTCCGGGTTCATGTCATACGAATAAAGTGCTGGTGATTTTCAGACTGCACCCCTATTGATAATTTGTTGCTGCCGAAATTTTTTTTGGGACATGGATAACAATTTTGAGGACTCCGGCGCTTATGCTGTAACCAGCTTAAAAATTCCAGTTGCTGGTTGGCAGCATATACGTGTCAGTGACGGACGGATCCCTGGTGTACAACGGAAAGATCCCTAGTGTACGAAGGCAGACTCCGGTTTGTTCGTACGAAACATTTACGGGTGTCGTGTTGGTTTTCTCAAAACTAAAATTTTAGGATTTGACGATAATGCCACTGGAGGTCGGTGATAAGACACCAGTTCTGGTGTACGGTTTTTATTAAACCCGAATCACGATTATGTGCACAGGGTGGAACTACCTGACCAGAGGTGCCAAGTTACATTGCACAAAAGCTTTGCACAATTGCTTTTCAAGATGTGAGGGCGGTAGATCGCGTCGCGAGCTTCGCGCCTTGGTTGCTAGGGGGAGTGTGAGAGGGGTTCCACCTGCTGGAGGAACTGTTTTTCAATTTTAGGGTATGTTTACTTAATCTTGGTGCATCTTCCATGTGACGTGTTGGTATATTTGGATTCGAAATGAGTACTTTTAAATTTTTACCCGTGAAAGTACGGTTTGGCGGTATATTTCGGTACTAAAACGGTAGACCGTGAGATTCTCCCAAATTGAAGAAGAAAGCGTGAGTTCTATCGCCAAAGCTGGAGACTTGGCCCCTCTGAGAGCGGTAGACCGTGAGATTATCCCAGATTGAAGAAAAGCGTGAGTTCTACCGCCAAAGCGTGATACTTGGCACCTCAAACCAACTGACTTCTAACACTGATTCCAATGGGAAAAACAATAGTGTACTGTACCCACCTTTATGGCGGGAAACGGCGGTAATGTCGCCACATCCCTGACTCCTAGGTCATCGCCTTCATCCGGGAGAACAACGGGGATTGGGGACCCGATCGACATGCGGTCGTAGTCGGGTTGGTGGAGTATACCTAACTTGCCTGCGCGGTCTTTCCTGCTGCGTTTCTGTACGACTCTTCCCGTGTTCTTGATGTCTATCTTCTTTGACGTCATTTCAGATGTATTTTTCGTGTCGCCGCGTTGGTTCATGTCGCTCGGCTCCCTGAGTTTGAGTGGAGGCAGAGTGTGGGACTTCCTGTCGTGCCTTGTCCCCGCTAACTCCATAGCGCGATCACGCTCGAACACGCCGTCGGGACGTCAGCCGATACCAAGGCATCGTCGGCAAGCTGCAACAGGCTACACGGCAACGACGCTACCGGCGGCAGAGAGACGACCAACGACCAACGCAACGACAACGCGTCCTGTGGACGAGCTGCAGAACATGCAACCTGTCCACCACATGAAACGATGCAGTAATACGAACCAGCCCATCACCAGCTGGATTGATTTACTGCGGCGATCAATACACCTTCCACTGAGCCGACCACTCGCCACTCGATGTAGCTGTCCGGCAGGGACGTTCTCATGCTGCATCGGCAAGCAGACGAGTATCGTCCCCATCTACGGATATCGGAGGCATCCAGACAGAATCCCGTAGTCGAAACTACACACAGTCCGAAACCACACAGTCCAGAATCCCGCAGTATATAATCCTTACGGAAAATCCCACAGGTCAAAATTCCTCAACACGAAAAACGGACACAATCGCACAATAATATTTATATTATGATTATTACGTGAAACTATCTCGGAAGGTCAGCTATCTTGGATCTCATATCTGTGTTTTGCCGTTCTGACCAGATCACCATATTTCCTGTTCTCCACACAAGCCACTACAGTTGTTTTTGTTCGCAATTGTTTTTTGTACTGCTTAGATTGATTAAAAACATTTGCCGGTGTGCTATCTACTGTGATATACATTTGTGCAGCTGAGGTAATTATCGGGCACGACATTCGCTGGAGACCCCTGAACTGGTGGAAAAACTAGTTCTGAAAACCATTTGTACACAAATGACGATGGGACCAGTGTCTCCAGGCAGACAAATGAGCAATTTTGGATGAAATGACTGAAACAAAGACTGGTTAAATTAATGAGATCAAAAAGTCAAAAGTTCAATAAAGCAGTTTCCAAACAAAACACTTGTATTGCTTGTTGTGGGATTGTGTTCACCTTTCATATTATAGGATTTTGGCCCGTGAGTTTATGGCTTGTGCGATGTTCCTCGTAGGGATTATGGACTGTGAGATTTTGACCATGATTCGCTATCGAGAGCTGTATCTTGTCCCTCGATGACCCAACGGAAGACCCTAAGAGAGCCTCTGACGCACACGCAGCTTGTACGCTCGTCTTTAATCATTGACGCCATTGCCAATTACTTCTTATTGATAAAACTGCGTCCACCGTCAGCATTTTAATCATATTAATCACCATTAATGATATTAATTGCCGTCACATGATAGTCGTAAATACTAAGTAATCCAATGGTCTGGTCTCGTATGACGGAGTCGTCGAATCGATTGGCTCGATGTACATTTGCTTATGTAGATTCACATATTAAAATTTAAACATTTATATTCAAACATGCCCGATTTGTAGTAGGGCTAGTTGTATACAGGGGCAAGTTGTTAAAGTGGCGTTTTATGAAAACATAGCGCACACGTGGAGATACCATCGACAGTAGTTGTCGAAAAAGCGGGAGTTAAGAAGTCGAAATTAACGAGATGTGGAAAAAAATACTTTTTAACCACATAAGACTTTTTTTGGCATGCTCACGTAATATCATCTCACGCAGCAACTTTTTAGGTGTCGTGAATGAAACTTGAACCATGTCTTCTACATAGTGTAAGGGGTTGTGTCAAGTAGAAGATAAATTGAAGTTCAATATGTGTTACCGTTCACGTGCGTTCAATTGCAAAAATGGGCAAGTTGTTACAATTGTAGTGGGGCAAGTTGTTGCAACTGTAACAACGCTCGGGCGGCTCAGTCGGCAAGTTGTCTGCTGAAAATGACTGAAAGAACAACATTTATTTAAACACGTCGTGTGAACGTTTGATTTCACTTGTGAAGCCTAGCGTATACTTGCTTTGTTGGACTCTCGATACGCCAATGGCTTCCTTGTCCACTTGTCACCTGGTGTCTGCTTTGGGTGACAATCTTGTTTAATTTTTATGACACAGCCGTATTTGAGCAATTAACAAATATTGCACGATTCGTGGAAATCTTCGTACGCATGTGCGTGAGTGCGTGAGTCTGTACGTGCGTGCATCATTAATTTAATAACAGTAACATGCAATGTTTACTGTAACAACGTGCTCCGTATGATGTGACAACTTGCCCCGGGGCTAGTTGTTACAGAGATAGAGAAGTGGGGAGAGGGGGGAGGAGAGGTAGAGAGAGACATTTGTGAATAAATGTTGATTAATCCATGGAGCTAGCCAAACAATAAACACCAAATTAACTAAACCAACATTGACTAACATTAATATTACTTAACATAAATTGCCTCAACATAACACTTAAACATTTTACACTGATATATGATATATGACATAACATCTAGACAGTAGTTCTCGCCACGACCGTATTTGAAATTCAAATTATCATTATTGTTAATATCTGGACTATATGAAATTATTGAAATAACTGGCCTTCATTTAAAAAAATGCATGATGCACTCAATTCTAGTAAAAAATTTTGTAGATTATTTTCAAGATGTACACTGGCACAGTGTTTTAATCTAGATATAATTCCACATATCCTTGATAGTTTGTTCGCTATATAATTGATGTGAGAATACCATGTTAGATTAGAGTCTACGAGAACAACAAAACATTTAATCTAGATATAATTTAATCTAGATATAATTCCACATATCCTTGATTGTTTGTTCGCTACATAATTGATGTGAGAATACCATGTTAGATTAGATTAGATTAGAGTCTACGAGAACAACAAAACATTTAAAGTGTGTTACATGTTCAATTGCCATACGATTGACTTCAATATTACGGATTTCTTTAGTTTTCAGTTTTTTTACTGTTAAAAATCATCATTTTTGTTTTGTTTGCATTCAGGGAAAGCTTATTCACTGCTAGCCAGTATGTTATCTTGGTTAATTCTGTATTTATTTTGATTCGATATCGAGTTGGTTGTGTGGCTACTCGTGATGTTATCTGGTGTGCTGAGCAGGGTGGTATCACCAGTATACATGATGGGTGTAATTTTTTTACTAGCCATTGCTAGATCATTAATATACATTAAGAACAATAGAGGTCCTAGAACTGACCCTTGAGGGACCCCTGTAGTTATTGTTCCTGCGTCTGATTGGGTTTTGTTAAATTCAATTGCTCTGTGTTGTATATGTAGCTTTTAAACCATTATAATTCTACATTTGGTATGCCTTAATGTTCAAGCTTACTAAGAAGGATTGCATGGTGAATAGTGTCACATGCTTTTGACAAATCTGTAAGTATCGCAATAGGTAGTCTATATTCATCCAGATCTAGATAATCGATCTATCAGTTCAGTTAATACTAATTCAACTTAGTATTCAGCTCTAAATCCGTACTGATTTACGTACAAAAGTGTATTTATAGTAAAATACTGAAATATTTGAGTATAGACTGGTTTTTAAAAACACTTTCGATATAGAAGGCAACAGTGATATAGTTCTATATAATTGTTGAAATCATGTTTATCGTCCTTCTTAAAAATAGAAATAATCTTTGCAATTTTTAGTTTATTAGGAAATCTGCCCATTGTCAGTGATTGATTGATTATGTAGGTAAGGTTCTTAGGTAAGGTGTCGACAGAAGTTTCTATAAGATTTGAGAAATATAGTCATATCCAGCACTTTTCTTTGGCTTTAAATGTTTGTTCTTCCTCAATCGGTGTAAATTTGAACACTGTCTCCATTTTTTCTTGTTTATATAAGATCTGAAGTCAGGTTTCCCTTCAATATCTATTGTGTTGGCAGTCGACCGCGCTTGGGAAACTTCATATATCTACCTAACTACAATATGGAATGTCAATGATGTGGTGCATTTTATTAACGAATACAAATTTATATGCCTACACTTTCCTCGCGCCAATCACGAAGACTTTAACTGAAGCCGATCAGAGTCCCGTGTTCATTCGCATGGATAGAGCAGAGTTTCACATTTCTATATTTAGGTTGTTGGTCCACTCAGTTACTTTAGGGAAGCTGGGTGGGCCTCGGAGACTCCTCCGCTGAAGGCGAACAAATGCTAGTAGATGTTATCAACAGTTAGCTGCTCGTTACCGCAAGCGCAGCTTGTTGCGTCTTCGCGACGCCATTTGTGCGTCAGATTCCCGCATCATCGACGTACAGTTCTGATGCCGTTGACGGTGGTCCACTGGCGTCGAGCAAGGTCAAGTCCGGGAGGTTCGGTAGTAGGGTCCAAGATTCTTGGTTCTGGTGTCTGTTAACAGCAACTCTCGTCTCCATCTTTAGATTGTTTCTTCATCCGATCTCTTCTCTTAATTCCTTATCTTCAATCTGTCATCTCGTTTCACGTTGCACATTCTCCGAAACTAGTTGTTTTCTGCTACGTGTGTTAGCCGTCCTACATACGATATAACTGCTACCTGTGTTGGACGTCCTACATACGATATAACTGCTACCTGTGTTAGCCGTCCTACATACGATATAACTGCCACCTGTGTTAGCCGTCCTACATACGATATAACTGCCACCTGTGTTAGACGTGCTACACACGATATAACTGCTACCTGTGTTAGACGTGCTACACACGATATAACTGCTACCTGTGCTAGACGTCCTACATACGATATAACTGCTACATGTGTTAGACGTCCTACATCCGATATAACTGCCACCTATGTTAGTCGTCCTACATACGATATAACTGCGGCTTTGTAGACTGAAAAGAAGAAGTAGGCTGACGATAATTAACGCGCAGAGTACTTCCGGAGCGAATTATTGAGGCGCGGAACTATCTAAATAATTGGTCTCACACACGAAATAATTCTGGCGACGAGAACTAAAAACAATGTGTCGTTCAGATACGTTAGTCAGGCTGAGCATGATTTCCGAGTACCCGCAGGCCGCGTCTGAATTGATCGCGTCATTATAATATATTCAAAATGTAGGTATGTATTTACTATGGGCATGGTCATTTGTTTATTGAAAATTCCACGAGCCCATTGCTATAAGCAACTGAATTAATATTTAACAGTAAGTTCGTTTATTCACCTGTAAATCAGTTGCTATACATGTAACAGTCATAATATAGCTTTGCACTGCTTTTGTAATTGTTGATAATTTCCATAATTAGAATTGGGGTAAACGTTGAAAAAAATATGTTTCAGCTTGCCTTACTTTTAAAGATTTACCCCGACCTACCTGATGCCTGTTTGATTGCTGTTCCTAATTAACGGGTGATCTGTTATCATGGAATGAGTTACAAATCCCATGTTTACAGAGTAAGTGAAGTAGCATGTGTGACTAAATTGGCTTCCGTCCCTAATTACAGCATGATATTTTTGCTCGGACGATTCTAGTGATCACAGAGTTACAATGAAAGTGTTAACGCAACTACAGTGGCACACGTATTGTAAGGCCCTTCTCACTTGAGTCCACCCCTTACCAGAGACCACCCTCCCGTAAGGCCACCGTATCTTTGCAGATAGGGGTGGTCTTATAAGAGGGGAACTACTGTATTGCCAATTAATAAAAAAATGACCTGACAATGTTTTGTACAATCTCACTGTCACGACACTGTTCTTAATTGGTTCCTTACCTAATTTCAGAGAAGGAACTTTTTGCCATTTTCCTGGGGCTTCTTGTCTAGTGGTCTTTTGATTGGTTCCACTATAGTACGTTGCGAGACGGGTGCGGGCAAAAAATGTGTAGATGCGGGGCGGGCAGAACATATGATTTCTTTGTGGGTTTTAAATGTCAGTTGCGGTAAGGTTTTCAAGCCCGAGTAGGGCACTGGTGAACACGCAGTTTGTCCAAATCATTTACCGCCTCTGGGAGAATGAGTACGTTCCTACATCTTATTTACGTTGTGCAATTACGATTTCCTATGTTTCTACTCTTATCTAAACATACTACTTTATGCGTTTTTACTGGGGTAAGTTTTTCTCAGTTTAAGGTTTTTTATCTATACTTAATTTACACTGTTTCTACGTCCATTATCTTTATTAAAAATGACCACCTACGCTTTTTGTACTCTAAATTTAACATAACTATTGATTTGTATATATATATATATATATATATATATATATATATATATATATATATATATATATATATATATATATATATATATATATATATATATATATATATATATATATATATATATATATATATATATATATATATATATATATATATATATATATATACACATATATACATATATACATATACATATTTAGCTTCTTCTTCGCAATACCAAACTTCTCTATTATTGTTATATCAATGTTAGCTATTATTCCTATTTTCGTCAGTATTTTATAAACTAAGTATAATGCGCACCATCTCCGACAATTTGCCCACTTCGTCTAGATCGTATGTAGGTTTTGTTGATTGTTTGTTAAAGTAGAAACAACTGGGAAAGAACAGTTAATTGGACAGTTGGCTCACTGACGGTAGACAGAGAGTAATGTTTAATGGGTAAGTCAAGAATTTGGAAAACGTATGTGACAATGTGTCGTCGTCTGCAAGTGTCATAACATGTTTTGTACTTAATAAAAATTTACCTGGGTGTCCATTTTAGTCAGTTCACTATGTCATAGTTAATCCCATGTGTCGATTTTTAAGCCGTTCACTATGTCAAACTTGACAAACTTGTCCTAGTACTGATCCTTGTGATACCCCACTCAAAACTAATTTCCAGTTTCAAACCTTCCCACCTGGTTGCCCCCCCCCCATCTACTACCACACGTTGTCTTCTATCAGCTACACACTTAGGCAAATGCAGACCCAAATGAAAAGTTCTGAAGATAATATTGTTGCAGAAAATAAAAAGAGGCGTACTAACGAATTGTATGGAGACAATATGTACGGTTGTTTCAAAGAAAGCAACCACCATACTGCAACAACGTGATTATTTCACTTGCCTGATTAGCATTATAACACCAACAGCACACGTGAAGAAAAAAAATTGCAATGGAAAATAAAACATCATAGGACATATCACGTCTTCTGTAGAATGGAATATATCGATGCAAACCAGGATTAATAAAAAATTACTAGTGTACTCTGTGCTTGCGATTAATAATTATATAAAAGCCAACACGTTTGTCGATTAGCAATGCTCATGGGAAAAATGAATGAATTATGCCCAGTTGGTAAAGTCATGGCTATATTGATTATTATTATTATATTAATAGGTGGCCGCACCTTCAGTTCAGTTCAGTTCAGTTCAGCGCACATAGATCGCTACAGTAGATATATGTTCCTTGAGAAAATGACTACATTGGCTTCCTTGTTAATTAGCATTCACAGTAGTCATGCAATAATTATGTTTCCAACCGTTTCAATGCATATGTCGGGCCTAATTACCATATTATGTGAATGCAACTGTTACTCTATCGCAACAATTAATTAATTAATTAGTTGTGAAATCTCCACGGACATTTTTGATTAACATTTACAAATGTTCATAAGGTGCCATCGATAAATAACGCATCGATAAATAACGCTTACGGTGCGTAAACATTCTATGCAATAATGTACGCACTGCAATTTTATTTAAGCACACTTTTATGTATGAAAACTATTTATGAATGTGTGCATGCGTGAGTGTGTGCGGGCCTGCTTTTCTACTGATTGTGTAAATGTTAGCGGTGTGAATACGTTTGAGAACAAAGCAGACATATACCTTATCTAGGCGCTCTACAAACATATTACAAGTAGTCTCCTTGTCCACCTGCCATCTGCCGTTATTGCTCATGACTTACTATACAAATTGTCAATAACTCAGTTCGTTGTTACTTCTATGATACATGTCTTTCATAAGTGAACTGAAAACCAAACGGAACCCAACGACTCAACAATGCCTTGGGCCTACTCCACTGAACCCAACGACTCAACAATGTCTTGGGCCTACTCCACTGAACCCAACGACTCAACAATGTCTTGGGCCTACTCCACTGAACCCATCGACTCAACAATGCCTTGGGCCTACTCCACTGAACCCAACGACTCAACAATGTCTTGGGCCTACTCCACTGAACCCAACGACTCAACAATGGCTTGGGCCTACTCCACGGAACCCAACGACTCAACAATGTCTTGGGCCTACTCCACTGAACCCAACGACTCAACAATGCCTTGGGCCTACTCCACGGAACCCAACGACTCAACAATGCCTTGGGCCTACTCCACTGAACCCAACGACTCAACAATGCCTTGGGCCTACTCCACTGAACCCAACGACTCAACAATGGCTTAGGCCTACTCCACTGAACCCAACGACTCAACAATGTCTTGGGCCTACTCCACTGAACCCAACGACTCAACAATGGCTTGGGCCTACTCCACTGAACCCAACGACTCAACAATGGCTTGGGCCTACTCCACTGAACCCAACGACTCAACAATGTCTTGGGCCTACTCCACTGAACCCAACGACTCAACAATGGCTTGGGCCTACTCCACTGAACCCAACGACTCAACAATGTCTTGGGCCTACTCCACTGAACCCAACGACTCAACAATGTCTTGGGCCTACTCCACTGAACCCAACGACTCAACAATGGCTTGGGCCTACTCCACTGAACCCAACGACTCAACAATGTCTTGGGCCTACTCCACGGAACCCAACGACTCAACAATGGTTGGGCCTACTCCACGGAACCCAACGACTCAACAATGCCTTGGGCCTACTCCACTGAACCCAACGACTCAACAATGCCTTGGGCCTACTCCACTGAACCCAACGACTCAACAATGTCTTGGGCCTACTCCACTGAACCCAACGACTCAACAATGGCTTGGGCCTACTCCACTGAACCCAACGACTCAACAATGGCTTGGGCCTACTCCACTGAGCCCAACGACTCAACAATGTCTTGGGCCTACTCCACGGAACCCAACGACTCAACAATGGTTGGGCCTACTCCACGGAACCCAACGACTCAACAATGCCTTGGGCCTACTCCACTGAACCCAACGACTCAACAATGCCTTGGGCCTACTCCACTGAACCCAACGACTCAACAATGTCTTGGGCCTACTCCACGGAACCCAACGACTCAACAATGGTTGGGCCTACTCCACTGAACCCAACGACTCAACAATGGCTTGGGCCTACTCCACGGAACCCAACGACTCAACAATGGTTGGGCCTACTCCACTGAACCCAACGACTCAACAATGCCTTGGGCCTACTCCACTGAACCCAACGACTCAACAATGCCTTGGGCCTACTCCACTGAACCCAACGACTCAACAATGTCTTGGGCCTACTCCACTGAACCCAACGACTCAACAATGTCTTGGGCCTACTCCACTGAACCCAACGACTCAACAATGGCTTGGGCCTACTCCACTGAATCCAACGACTCAACAATGCCTTGGGCCTACTCCACTGAACCCAACGACTCAACAATGCCTTGGGCCTACTCCACTGAACCCAACGACTCAACAATGTCTTGGGCCTACTCCACTGAACCCAACGACTCAACAATGCCTTGGGCCTACTCCACTGAACCCAACGACTCAACAATGTCTTGGGCCTACTCCACTGAACCCAACGACTCAACAATGTCTTGGGCCTACTCCACTGAACCCAACGACTCAACAATGCCTTGGGCCTACTCCACTGAACCCAACGACTCAACAATGTCTTGGGCCTACTCCACTGAACCCAACGACTCAACAATGTCTTGGGCCTACTCCACTGAACCCAACGACTCAACAATGTCTTGGGCCTACTCCACTGAACCCAACGACTCAACAATGTCTTGGGCCTACTCCACTGAACCCAACGACTCAACAATGTCTTGGGCCTACTCCACTGAACCCAACGACTCAACAATGCCTTGGGCCTACTCCACTGAACCCAACGACTCAACAATGCCTTGGGCCTACTCCACTGAACCCAACGACTCAACAATGCCTTGGGCCTACTCCACTGAACCCAACGACTCAACAATGTCTTGGGCCTACTCCACTGAACCCAACGACTCAACAATGGCTTGGGCCTACTCCACTGAACCCAACGACTCAACAATGCCTTGGGCCTACTCCACTGAATGCTTACTGTCACCATTCCTCTTCATTCTAGTCATAGACTGGGTCATGAAATCAGCAACCAAGGAGAAACGAAATGGAATCCAGTGGACGATGCTGACCCAACTTGATGACCTGGACTTTGCGGATGACCTTGCACTCCTGTCTCACAGCCATAGGCAGATGCATGACAAAACAACAGAACTGGCATTGATTTCAGGGCGGGTTGGGTTGAAAATCAACAAAAGGAAAACAAAGATCCTGAGAACAAATGCTACTTGCGAAACACCAATCATACTTGAGGGAGAGACACTGGACGAGGTCAAAGACTTCAGATATCTAGGCAGCATATTGTATACGCATGGAGGGACAGAGGCTGACGTAAAGAAAAGGATCAGCAAAGCAAGGGTAGCTTTCCACCTGTTGAGAAATGTGTGGAAGTCAAAAGTAATTGGAGAAACCACAAAAATACGCTTGTTTAACACAAATGTAAAGTCCGTGTTGCTGTACGGAGCAGAAACGTGGCGAATAAACAAGACCACACTGATAAGGATCCAGACATTTATCAACCATTGCCTGAGAAGAATTCTCCGAATACATTGGATGGACAGGGTGAGCAACAAAGACCTCTGGGATAGAACACACCAAGCCCAAATAGAGATAGAGATCCTTAAGAGGAGATGGGGATGGCTTGGCCACACATTGAGAAAGCCAACCACAAACATAACCAGACAGGTCCTGACTTGGAACCCCCAAGGCAAGAGAAAGAGGGGAGACCAAAAAACACCTGGGCAGACATCAAGCAAACAGGGAAGGGCTGGCAACAACTGGAGAGGATTGCCCAAGACAGGAGGCGCTGGAGAAATGTTGTGGATGGCCTATGCTCCAGGAGGAGTTAAGGGCCTAAGTAAGTAAGTAAGTAAGTACTCCACTGAACCCAACGACTCAACAATGGCTTAGGCCTACTCCATTGAACCCAACGACTCAACAATGGCTTAGGCCTACTCCATTGAACCCAACGACTCGACAATGGCTTAGGCCTACACCATTGAACCCAACGACTCAACAATAGCTTAGGTCTACTCCACTGAACCCAACGACTCAATAATAACTTAGGCCTTCTCCACTGAACCCAAAGACACATCAATGGCTTAGGCCTACTCCATTGAACCCAACGACTCAACAATGGCTTAGGCCTACTCCATTGAACCCAACGACTCAACAATAGCTTAGGTCTACTCCACTTAACCCAACGACTCAATAATAACTTAGGCCTTCTCCACTGAACCCAAAGACTCATCAATGGCTTAGGCCTACTCCACCGAACCCAACGACTCATCAATGGCTTAGGCCTACTCCATTGAACCCAACGACTCAACAATAGCTTAGGTCTACTCCACTTAACCCAACGACTCAATAATAACTTAGGCCTACTCCACTGAACCCAACGACTCATCAATGGCTTAGGCCTACTTCATTGAACCCAACGACTCAACAATAACTTAGACCTTCTTCGTTGAACCCAACGACTCAACACGGGCTCAGGCCTACTCCATTGAAGTAGGCCATACGAATAATTACCTTAACTGAAACACACTTGCATACACGAATGTCCGATTCGGATAGGATTAATTTACTTTATGGTTCAGGAAAATTAATCTGAATGTCTTGTTTAATAATGTTGGTACGATATACTAACCTTTCTTGTTTTATCAATAACACAGTAGGAACGATGCCAGAAAACATCTGCGTCATACCGAACTACGAACATTGGGGTGATGAAAGCGGGTCTCCTTTCCCTAGATATTGTGATAACAACGACAATTCAAAGGACAAATCGCTCGCAGTCACAGTGGCGTTCAAGCAGCCACGGACTTGGTCGAGTGCGCTACACAGTTCCGGTGTGACCGATTCACTAATACACAGCTTTGTGCTCGCAGCGGAATCGATATGGAAGTAAAACAATGTATTGTGGTCGGTTTGTAAGGCTGAATTTCTGTAAATAACAGGAAAGCGAAATCGATGTTTCTAGAAATAACTTTATAATGGATACAGAAAAGATAAGTGCGATGACACGATTTAATAGAGGATACGGCTTGCAAAAAAATCAAAGTTTCATTTCCCTACTGTAGTGGTCGATTTTTCAGCATACTGAGGAAATGATCGATATCCACTTTGTTTGCATAACATATTGATGTTTTTTATCGACTTCATGAACAACTGTCGACGATAAAGCTGTAAAAACCTTGCTTAGGCATATATCAATATTAATAAATATATTACACATATGAATGTTGTAGTATATAGCCAGAATGGTACTCACTACGTTGTGAGTTCCGTGTACTCGGAGCCGGGTGTGTTGTTTACAGGAATAACATTACATGCGTTTGTTCAAAAGGTTTGTGTGTTGTCTTTACCACGCAAAATACTACATTATGGCGACGAGGTTGAACAACAACAAAGTAGGGACATGTTCTTCAAAACGTAGCACACATGTACACCAACAACAAGTCGAATTGACATTGCTGACAGCCGGCAGTTAAGTAGCTACAAACGATGTCGGTGGGCGATAGTTGGTGCATAGTCGACAGTCGTGCTCTCGCATCATGGCAGCTGTACTAAGCGGCTTAGCGGGAATTCCTCCGTTCGAATTCATCATAACTGACATTTCGGGGTTAGCCAATAAATGGAAAAGCTGAAAATTGTCATTCGAAATATATGTCATTGCTTCGCGGGTAACCTAAAAACAAGCAGAAGCGTGCAGTACTCCTTCACATGGGCGGTCGCCAGTTACACAAATTATTCCAGACCCTGCCGGACACTGGGGAGGATAATAACTATGACAAGTGTGCCGAGGCACTAGACAAGTATTTCGAGGTCAAGAAAAATGTTCCTAAAGAAAGACAGAATTTCCTGTCTATGTCACCGGAAGGGGGAGAGACGATCAATAATTTCATCGTACGACACTGAGTATGGAACAAAGGAAGATAACCAAATAAGAGACCGAGTTCTCTATTTCATTCGAGACAAAGTGTTGAAGAGAAAACTGTACAGAGAGGAAAATCGGACTCTAGCTAAGTTGCAGGAGATTGTAAACATCTTTGACGAGCCAGACGCTTTGTTGTTGACACCGTCTGGTACAAGGGAAGAAACCAACACTATCTACACCAAGCACTCTAGTGGTTTCAACTCTTCAGACAGAACGTTTAAAGGAAAATGTTGGAGATGCGATAGCATTGGTCACACAGCAAGAGATTGTAGAAAATCTAAAAACCACACGTGAGAAATGCTGCAAAATCGGACACTTCCCGGCCTGTTGCCACACCAGGCAATCACAAGGTGGCGCCACTGTTGGTGGCAAGCCTCATCGTGGTCGTGGAGACGTGGACAGAAACAGCGGGCGAGGTCGTGGAAAGCAGAATGTTAGAAGCATTGAGAAACGAGACTTTGCAGTGGAGGAAAGTGATACATTCTATGTATTCTCGGTGAATCCCAGTGCGTATGTGATGCCGATCAATATTGAAGAGAAATCTATGAACATGATTGTTGTTCCAGCTGTAACGTACTCCTTGAAGCCACATTCCGAAAGAATCCAGGCTTGAAGTTGAGAAGCTGTAACAGCCGAGTTTATGCATACGCCTCTCGGAGTCCTCTGTAGGTGATGGGTGGCTGTGAAGTGCGCATGTCAGTGCAAGGACGTGGAGAAGTAGGTGCTGCACAATTGTTGGTGGTCAAAGGCGACCTTGCTGCTCTGTTAGGAAGACAGACAGCCAAAGAGCTCGGAGTGCTAAGAGTAGGGCTGGCAGCAGACGTGTATTTCACATGCCGGTTAACCAAGGATAAGTTGAGAGAAATCTACCCTCAGGTCTTGGCAAGTTGAAAAACTATCAGTTGAAGCTGAACATAGATGATAGTGTAACACCTGTGGCCCAACCAATCAGAAGAATACCGCCCAGAAGAGAGAAGGTTGTGCAAAAGCTGAAGGAGCTTGAAAACTTGGACGTCATTGAAAAAGTGGATGGTCCTACACAGTGGGTAAACCCCTTTAGTGACAGTGGAAAAGCCGAGATGTCCGGGTGTGTCTCCACATGCGAGAAGCAAACAAAGCCATAATAAGGGAGCGTTAACCCATCCCCACAGTCGAAGAGACAGTGCAGGATATGGGGGAAATGAAGGCGTTTACAAAGCTCGATCTCAACATGGCATTCCACCAGGTGGAACTACACCCAGAATCCCGAGATGTTACCACGTTCGCAGCACCAAATGATCTCTATAGGTACAACGCCTGGTATTCGGGTTGAACATGACATCCAAGAAGTTTAATCATATCACCAGACAGGTGGTGCAGGACTGTCCCGGAGCGTTCAACATCCTCGACGATCTCATCGTTGGAGGTGTGGATGACGACCAACATGACGAGCGAGTGTTAGCGGTCGTGAGGAAGTTTGCAGAAAGCGGACATACATTCAACTTCGAGAAACTGAAGTTCAAAGTAAGGAAGATCAATTTCATGGGACATACAATGTCAGACAAAGGTCTGCAGGTAACAGAAAACAAAGTTGAAGCTTTCGTCAGATTCTGTTATACATGTCAACTAGTGGGTGCTCGTCCAAGTCCAGAGCCGATAAGGTCGACACCACTCCCACAGGGACCTTCGGACGAAATCGCAATAGATCTCTGTGGGCCACTGCCAAATGGTGAGAGTCTGTTGGTGGTCATTGATTATTTCTCCCGGTGGCCGGAAGTGGTTTGGATGCGCAACACGAATGCTCAAAACATCATCAAATGCTTGGAGACGATGTTTACCACATATGGACTGCCATACAACGTGAGGAGTGACAACGGACCACAATTTATTGCTGCTGAGTTCGAAGGATTCCTCGAGTATTTAGGGATACAACACACGAAAGGTGTCGCGTACTGGCCACAAAGCAACGGGGAAGTGGAACGTTTTAACGAGACAATGATGAAGAAGAAGAAAGAAGAAGAATGTTTTATTTGACCCATCATACATTTCACATAATACATATCCATGTTAAATTATAATTTTTAATAATACAGGTGTATATGATTGTAAGTAAACATGGTATGTATTAAGGTAATCAAACAAATAAGGTCAGGAGATTCCTCTGAAGCCATTAAGATCGCTAAAATAGAGAAGAAACACTGGAAGGAAGAACTGCAGAACTTCCTGTTCCAGTACCGGACGATTCTTCATAACGTCACGATATGAAGATGAGAGCAGAGCCCATGGATCAGTTGCAATGGCAAATGCAAATTCGTGAGAGATGCGAGAAGAAAGAGGTATGAGAAAGAGTATGCAGACAAGAAGAGAGGTGCCAAGGTCAGCGACATTGAGGTTGGCGATAGGGTGATCCTCGGGCAAAGCAAGAGAAACAAGCTGATCACGCCATTTGAGAGAGAACGATATGAAGTGGTTGACCGTGAAGGCAATGCCGTGGTTATTCAGAAAGGAGATGAGCCACGAAAGGTGAGGAACGTAGCTCATATGACGAAGCTGAATAGCATCTCAGAGACATCCGATAGACAGACGGTGACACCCGTTCCTGTCAACGTGGGTGGCAGCGATGTGGGAAGCGAACCAGCTAACATGGAAGATGTGATGGAACGTGCTAAGCCAGACCCAGAACCCCCACCGATGGTAGTTACCACACCCATCATGTCAACTGTCCCATCTACGTGACCAGTGCATGTTCGATCCGAACCAATATGGATGAAAGACTACGTGAAGAAATATACTGTTCTTGTTTAAGTTAGCATCTGCCGGACTAATGGACAATAATTGTGTTAACATAATTGTTGAAAGTGATTCGGAGAAAATATGTGGACAGTGACTCTCTGAAAAAAGGGGGAGATGTAGTATAGTGCCAGAATGGTAATCACTATTATACGTTGTGAGTTCCGGGTACTCGGAGCCGGGTGTGTAGTTTACAGGAATGACATTACATGTGTTTTTTCACAAGATCTGTATGTTGTCTTTACCACGCAAAACAGTACAAATGTGATAATGATATTCTGTTTAATACTCAAACATCGCAAGTAATATTTTTGATACAATGAAATCATGCCATGTGGCAAATATGCTAGTGAACTGATATTAAATGTCACCAAGTCTTATGAATCTATTAGTACACTGGACACATAATAAATGATAATCTGTGTGATGAAACTGATACTAAAGCTAAATAAAGGGTCCTTTGTGGCAGGTCCGTCCAATGTTTTACTTCTGTTCTGAACTTGTGAAGAATAAGGTAATCATCTCTTATTGTAAGCTATTCACCTGGTACTGTATTGACTTGTATTTGTGTTCTTTATGGTGGTCTATGCAGCAGTTCATTGTATCATACAATAATGCATTCACGATTCTGCATAACCTGCCTAGGAGACGTAGCGTAAGGTTTATGTTTCCCGCTGTGGCTGTTGACAGTTGCAAAATTCGTTTCAGAAAATGTATTTATAGTTTAATGATCAGGTAGTCTACTGCTACTATTTTAATTGTACAATATATTATTAACAGTATATGTACACATATCATGGATAGCTGCTTTATACACTATAGCTCAATGTATATTTCAATGTACCTTTATGTCTGAAATAAATGGTTGTTATTACCATTACATAATAGTATACAACCTTGGTTTTTAGTAGATACTCATAAATGTGTAGGTAATAGCATAACTTTCTGTCTATAAACTATTATTATATACAAAACCAACATGATGTTGTATATAATAATAGTGTATAGTTATGCATGTAAGGTACATGTCTACATTGCAAATTACTGCTTAAACAAATCGCCGTAGTACAAATAAAAACACAACCGTCTTTATTTCAAAAACGGAACCGTCAAATACACTTAGACAGTACGACAATGTCAACGTGGGCGAATCGCAGTCATTCCACGATGAACCATTGGAACACACGGGGCACTGCAGCGAGTCATGGCAACGACCTTGATGAATGTGCACCAAGGTCAATGTCTGTGAAGGTCATATAGAAGGAAGTCGTACATAAAAATGTGAGCCGGATCCATGTAGTGAAAACTGATCGTCTCCGGACTCATCACGCGCAATCCCTGCAACAGAGGAACGGGCAATTTACCAACATTCTGAATTGATGACACTTCTAAAGTACAAAAGCTACCCAGGTGGAGTGCGGTGGCTCGGCGGTTGGAACGCCGGACTGTCAATCGAAACGACCGGGGTTCGAGTCTACTTACTGCCGTTTCAAAACTTAGGCAATTATGTTCACCCCAACTGTATAGATGAGTATCTGTCTATATACCACGGTGGATACACATGAAAGAATAATCTTCGCACAGTAACTTTTATGTTCGACCAAAACTCATAGGAATATATCCATCAAATGTCAGTAATTTACACACGAACATGTATGTATACATTTCTAGATCATGTCTGTATAATCGTGTCCTTTGTTTCACTAAAAATAATAAATAGTTTTAAGTAACAAAGTGTGTCCATGTTGTTGATTAATCAACTGCATAACAGCCAGCCCAGAGAACGGGCACCACTTGCCTGAGCTATTAAAATCAGCGCGATGAGATTTATCCGACAATTGTAGTTCCACCAGATAGAGTAGTGGCAATAGGAGGGGTGTATTGTACAATAATAATTCACGACGGAAGCGTCATAGAATAAGAGCCTTACCAGTGGATTTCCAAAGGTGCGGTTGCCCCTGGAGTACGTGTAGACGCTTGGCGCATTGCCGGTGCCGGCTAGCAGCTTGATGGGGTGGTCACAGTGGAATAAGTATCTGTCTTGCGAGTCATGCGTATTCTTCGGAACTATTCCGAACTTTGCCAGACACCGTCCCATGTCGAGGTCTTCGATGCTGCCATCTTGTGGACAACGGACCTCGGTGCCGCGTTCGACCACCAGGCGCGCTGCCTCGTGACTCAGCAAGTATCCGGCGCCTCCGCCATTGTATCCGTTGCGGATCAAATCCATGGAGCGTCCGCCGACGTAGTGGGGTTTGTTGGGGTCGAACTGGGCCAGATAATGTCTCAGATTCTCCATGATAATATACGTGTCGTCGTCACCTTTAAGGAACCAGTCGATGGATTCGCGTTGTTCGTTGAAGCTAAGTCGCAATGCCGCCATCGTCTTGCCCGTCAAGTGGTTGCGTCCCTCGGGGACGTCGAGGGGCCGAGCCCCGGTGATGTTGCCAGCATCGCGCGAGTAGAAGAACGTCGTGACGTCACAGCGTCTTGCCCACGTCTCGCGTACGGCGTATGCCTTTTGGAGCCAGCCGCCAGGTGTCGTCATGATCATGCAGAGGATGCGTGGCTGACGGGGTGACGGTTCATGTGGTTGACGGGATGAAGGTGACGGTTTAATCAGCCTGGTATCACTGCTGCTTATCACTGTGCCTAGAGAGGGCAAAGGAGATGGATAGTTAACGGGTCGTCCACGTCTTCACTACAAAGACACCTGCAAGCGTGATATGAAGATGGCGGCATCGACACAAACATCTGGGGGGCGGCAGCCATTGGAGGCTGATTGTTCAAAAGTGCACCAGAAAAGGAGAAGAGGAACGAAACACGACTGGCTGAGAAGAGGAACGAAACACCACTGACTGAGAAGAGTAATGAAACACCACTGGCTGAGAAGAGGAACAAAACACAACTGGCTGAGAAGAGGAACGAAACACAACTGGCTGAGAAGAGGAACGAAACACAACTGGCTGAGAAGAGGAACGAAACACGACTGGCTGAGAAGAGGAACGAAACACCACTGGCTGAGAAGAGGAACGAAACACCACTGGCTGAGAAGAGGAACGAAACACCACTGGCTGAGAAGAGGAACGAAACACCACTGGCTGAGAAGAGGAACGAAACACCACTGGCTGAGAAGAGGAACAACAGAAAACAGTGTCCTGCACCATCTCAGCCGACAGCGTACACTAGGCGATGCAAAACACGGAGTTGACCGCAACGGCGCAAACGTCTATACAAGACAGAAAGATGCAGAATATAATGTCGATGTGAATGCATGTCGTAGTGGTCTTCGCGAAGACATATAGCAGCGAAAAACTTAGTCATCTGGCATTTTTTAAAACTTAGAATGATGCATTCTGAAAATGTCGAATAGTTGACTAATGACCGGAAGTTAGCCGCAGTCAGGAAGACTACGTTAAGTGTCATCGTCATTACTAGTGAACAGGGTTGGCACCTTTCTGACGAGACGGTGTACACCGTCTAATCGGAACTACTTTTCGGTAACTGTCAGAAACCGCCAGAACGGTATTTCTGATGTCGCAAACCGTCAGAAACAAAACAAGACATTGCATTTTATTTAATGTGTAAGCTGTAATTTAAAATCACAATATAATGCATTATTATCCGGTCATCATTTATATACAAGTGCAACATTTACTATGTGTAATATATTGTGTTAGAATGTTCTTGATTTGTTAGTATATAATAATGATTACAGAAATAATTGTTTCACTTTGCAGCTAGCTTTGAAAACAACCAGACAGGTGTCAGTCACAATTGAGAAGCATGCAGGAAACATGGGACAGGGATGTAAATGCATACCACTGGAGAGGATGTCAATAATCTGAGTTAGGACTGCGGATGGGTGTCAGTCACAATTGAGAAAGCATGCAGGAAACTGGCACGGATGTAAGTGCATACCTCTGGAGAGGATGTCAATAAACTGAATTAGGACTGCGGATGGGTGTCGGTGACAATTGGGAAAGGAATAAAAGGCTAGACAACGATCTCTCTCTGTGGAGCTCTTGGAGTTAAGATTAAAGGTGCTTAATCAAATCGATTTTTTTGCTAGTCTCTTCAAATTAAGTTTGCAAAAAACAAACCTACCAAGTATCCTTTACAACATGCTAGCTCGTTTGGGCAACTTTTGTATGTAGTTTTTGTGTGTGAAATCATAAGGCAAACTATTAAATTAGTTAATGCATGTTCAAGCATTTACTGAGGTAAACATCGAAATGCTGAAAAATCACGATTGGTGAAATTTCGTAACTTTGTCTTGTAATCGGCGAGAGGATGGAGGTCACGCCCGTGATCAGCATTGATAGACACAGTGTTTACCATTTTGATCCTTACCAGATCTAACGACTAAATTATTTCGATGATTTGAAAAAAAAATAGGCATTTGGATATTACATCAACTATTCACACACTACATATTTTGACACCAATGAACTAGATTTGCGAGGCTAAATCAGTTCAGGAAGCAGTTTTAAGCAATGCAAATGTAGTTACAAGCCGGGTTTGCCAGTTAAAACCTCCAATTGTTGCAATTTCATCAAGCAGGCTCTGGTTCTGCAACAAAGAAGATTTCAACTCAATTCCAGGCTGCTGTACTTCCCAAAGTAAAGGATAGATTACTGCTCTGAGCTGACAGTGAGCCTCAGCCCTACTGACTGGGCTTGAGCTGACAGTGAGCCACAGCCCTACTGACTGGGCTTGAGCTGACAGTGAGCCTCAGCCCTACTGACTGGGCTTGAACTGACAGTGAGCCACAGCCCTACTGACTGGACTTGAGCTGACAGTCAGCCACAGTCCTACTGGCTGGGATTGAGCTGACAGTCAGCCACAACCCTACTGACTGGGCTTGAGCTGACAGTGAGCCACAGCCCTACTGATTGGGCTTGAGCTGACAGTCAGCCACAGCCCTACTGGCTGGGATTGAGCTGACAGTCAGCCACAACCCTACTGACTGGGCTTGAGCTGACAGTGGGCCACAGCCCTACTGATTGGGCTTGAGCTGACAGTCAGCCACAACCCTACTGACTGGGCTTGAGCTGACAGTGAGCCACAGCCCTACTGACTGGGCTTGAGCTGACAGTGAGTCACAGCCCTACTGGCTGGGCTTGAGCTGACAGTGAGCCACAGCCCTACTGACTGGGCTTGAGCTGACAGTGAGCCACAGCCCTACTGACTGGGCTTGAGCTGACAGTGAGCCACAGCCCTACTGACTGGGCTTGAGCTGACAGTGAGTCACAGCCCTACTGGCTGGGCTTGAGCTGACAGTGAGCCACAGCCCTACTGACTGGGCTTGAGCTGACAGTGAGCCACATCCCTACTGACTGGGCTTGAGCTGACAGTGAGCCACAGCCCTACTGACTGGGCTTGAGCTGACAGTGAACCACAGCCCTACTGACTGGGCTTGAGCTGTCAGCACAACCACCACCGCCACCACAACCGCCACCGTCACCACCACCGCCACCACAACCACAACCACTACCGCCACCACAACCACCATAATCACCGCCACCACCTCCACCGCCACAACCGCCGCCGCCGCCGCCACCACCGCCACCACAACAACCGCCACCACCACCACCACAACAACCACCAGTACATTATTATTATTTACGTGACGTTTTAATACAGTAATATTTCGACGAGCAGTTCATTTGATCTTTCTTCAACCTATCTATAAACACAGACAGACACTCACGGGGTGCGTTGACCGTTGGCGCTGACTTCAGAAGGACGTTGGTGGCGCACTGATAATGCGTAAGAACAAGAAGAGCTCCGACGACGACGCCGCCGAGAAACCCGAACACATAACATTGCACTGTCCTCCATGGAGCCTCCTTCATGCCGACGAGGCTGGAACTACGAGACGACTCGGTCAGGATCAGACAAGACAGCATCACACCCAAGTGACTAATATATTAGTAATAGTAAGCATATAATTGAATTTCAACGTTGCATTAGATATGTATACATGACAACCTTCCGTTCCCTGCCGAAACAAACCTGGATATCAAGCAATTTGGTGTAGCCGATACGATGCTCTCTTGTCACTGTGTTTTTAGGTTTGGTTCCATTTATCCAATACAATATGAACATATTATACGTTGCTCTGTTCTTTACCCCTGTAGTCCGGGGTGATGCTGGCACCTTTAGACTACCGGTCGTCGATTTTTGTTTCCCCTTCTTCTTCGTCACTAGTCCCGTTTCACTGTCCTCTCCACCAATCGTTTCCACTCCTATCCCTCGCCCTCATTCTCCACTCCCCTCCCATTCCCGCCAAATCTTTCTTCATACAGTCCTCCCATCTCAGTTTCGGACTTCCTCTTTTCATTCTACCCTCCACTCTAAGCGTATCTGATCTCTTCGTCAACAGTACCCCTTCCATTATGTCCAAGCATTAGTCGGCTCCTCACCAGCTTCCTCGTGAGGCTATCTCTCACACCAATTTCCTCCCTCAGCTCGTCCTTTCTTCGCTTGTCTATTCTTCCACTCTCACCCAATATGCTCGCAAACTTGCAGTTTCTCTTGTTGTTTTAGTCTCATCGCCATGGTCTCTAGGCCGAATAGGTAGGCTGGTTTCATGTTAGAGCTGCGCATCTTTCTTTTTAGTTTCCGAGATATGTGTCTATCCCCCATCACCCCTTCCAATTTCCTCCACGCACTCGCCCCAGCTTGTATTCTCCTGCGAATCTCCATGCCGCCGTCCCTGCAAACCACTCAACCCAGATGTAGAAATCTGTCTCGTTGGTTAAGTTTCTTCCCATCCAGTCTTATATCTAGATCTTATAGTTGCTCATATATTAAAAATGATGCGATATCCGAATGTATACCTGTTTCATTGTGTAATCCATATTTACAAAACCCTTATTTAAATAATAAATAAATGTAGTCCAAACGATTTCCCACGATTTATCTTAACCTTTAAGACACTGTATAGTCGCATTACTCGTTATTTACCGTACGCTTAAATACTTATGCTATAAGTATGCCTCGCGATGACAGAGGTGCCAAGTATCTAGCTTAGGGAAGGAGACCTCTTTCTTGTCTGTAAATTTGTCCACATCTCCTGCTTCTTCTTCCTTTTCAAATAATCTCCTTCTTTTTGAAACAGTTCCACATTTTCTATAAAACGTGGCTATATAATGCATAAAATATAGGTAGGCTCCATTGACATCTTCATTTTTCTAAATATTTCTCATTGTGGGAGGGGGTCTTCAGCAAGATAATCTCCTTCCTCTTGACTACTTAACTTGGCACCTCTGGACATGATCCATAGCACAACATAAATATTATTCAAGTCGCACGCACGCACGCAAGCAAGCAAGCACGCACGCACGCCGCGCACACTCTCCCTCTCTCTCGCTCTCTCGTCCTCTCTCGCTCATGAATATTCATATATGACAGAAACTGCCATGTTCACCTTCAGCGCGCATGCGTAGTAGTAAACTGGTCGGTTTTCGGGTGACTTGCGTTATCGTTAATGCTGAGCAGGAGTAAATTAAAATAACGCTTTTCTAATAATGCAAAAAGCAGACAACTTAACACGCGCGCGGACAATCATGGCCTGCTTCGCTGCATCGCTATCACCTGTGTGTGCCCGCGTCGCTAACGCCGAGTTAACGCCAACGCCAACGGTGTGTCGTAATCGAGCCTCGAATTGTTATTGACAGCCGGGCCAGAATCGTACACAAATTGTTGCACACCAATTAATGCTGCGTCCACTTGTATTAATATATATGCTTTGCTGTGTAACGGTTAACTAACAAATTAACATAAACAATGCAATTCCTGCTAACCCTACCTGTGCTTCTCCGGTTGACCCAAATTTACGCGGAACACTTTCGACCTAAATTATTTAGGTCAAGTATAGTCTATTCCTAAGTGCATGCCATATGTATATCTAATAAAATCACAATTCCGTAGAAGTTGCTTAGGATTAATGTAACTTTACCACACAATATGACAAATGTCACTAGTATTGAAGATGCACGCCAGGGCGGATGTCGTGAAAATGAGTGTCTCTGATGGTTTTTCCCCCAATTTAAATGCACACGTTTTCGTGCATACAAGTGCGTCGCACCATTACCACTATCCATGGTGGGAGCCTGTTTTCTAAACAGTCTCTCTCGTTCCGCGTGACTGAATTCTGGGACTCGCGCATTGACTTCCATCACACGCTCTCACGCAACTATCTGTAAATCTCTCGAACGCATATTGATAAATCTCACGTATGTTAGCCGATTCAATAAGCGGCTAACTTCCATGCCCGTGTTCATACAAACATTATTTTCGTGCACGCGCTGATAGCATATATATATATATAGGGCGTCCAGGGAATCCCCAAAGTTATTGTTATAACAATCGGTGACGTCACGCGTAAACGCCGCTCCTAGATTCACGCACAATTATCGACAGACAGCCCACGTGATGTTTTACCCTGCCAAAGAATGATGCGTGTTAGGAAGTTTGGTTGGGGCGTGTTACTGGCGCAAGTCCCGCACCTCGTTGGCTTTAGCTGCTTGAAGTCGTCTGCATCCCATATTGACACTTTTTTTAGGTAAAGCATCAAACTGCTCTGTCGCATCATTAAAGTATTTGATTATCCTAATAATGTAAAAACTAAACTAAACATTATATCTTCCCGTATTTTTATAAACCGCTACAACATGCGTACTGAAATAGGTGTCAATGCTTTCCAATGTATAAAGTGTTGTCCTCGGTGGAAATTTGAATGATTAAAAGGACTGCCACCTGGTGTCGTGCTGGGAAACAAAACATCTCTTTTCACGGTTTAAATCCGATCTCACGCATTTTTTTTTACAATTGGCAGTTCTGCTTATACCGTCATACGATTGTTGTGTGCTTATAATTGTAGGGCCTAATATCAAAACATTGGTAACGATTGACAGCAATAAGAGTACGTAATTGTGTATTAAATATTACTGTCCAGGCGGGCATTTTCTATGGGGTATGAAACTCCGGGCGCGTCTTGCCCCAAAACAGTGGAACATCTGTCCCCAGTGCATAACATGCGAATATTAAAATGGCACACACTATTGATACATATAAAATGCACTCAATCACTCTCGGACTAGCAGTCAGGGCAGACGAAACAACGCACTCCTGGCATGCAGCACTGTACAACTGACACTGGTCACACATGGACCCTATTAAGATATACTGTTCTTGAAGAGCTCGCCTCGTATGATACACCATTCTTCCTCCTCGCTGATGGTTTCTTCACTGCGTATTTGGTTCCGTCCAGTCCTCGTCTAGCCGCCAATGACTTACCCCTCCCCTCGCCGACTCACGAACATCTATTTCAACATTTGTGTGATTAATTCCAGATTTTTCCAGTTCAAGCTAATTTATTAGGAATTAATAAGAACTCAACGGATGTAGTTTCTGCGGTGTGGCACATTGATAACCGAAGATAACAAGTATAGTGTAAGAAAACAAATAATTTCCATTACGCAATCACGACTATAAATTGACAAAACCACGTCGGACGACACGCCCACCTTGTATATCGTTTCAAATGTCATGCAAATGGGAATGTATTTTAGCAGCCAGTCATGCGTGCTGCAGCTAGAAACGCATGTGTGTGATAATGGATTAGACTGTTTAACTCCTGCCGACTTCTTTGTAACGAATTAAGCACGGCTTTCAAGAAGGCACCACATAAAATCGCAAAACTCTACTTAGATGTCAGAAATTCTCTTTCAGGCGCCGGATTCTGGACGATTGAGACAGACTTTCCGAGGCCGCGGTAATTTCCAAATATATCAAACAATTTAAGGGTCATCTAGACAGATACTTGTATAATCCGCCTTAGGATCATACGAGTCAGCGTTAGATTCCATTTCTCGGCATCTCTATTGCATCAACTGACATCTGCCATGGAAATTGTGCTGTGATCATCAACAAATACTTTAATAAAGAACAAGGAAAACCATATTCAAATTATGTTTAATAGTGTTTGTATACATTTATGTGTGTCCTACCACATTAGATCATACTGTGGTTATTCCAAATGAAACTAAAAAATTTATGGTTAATCATTAAAAAAATCAGATATAAATTAAACATACAACTATTCTGTAGTTACACAATTTACAACACTGATGACCAGTTATTGATTGCAAAACAGAACATGAATGTCTGAATATTCGACATGGTTATTCATACAATATAATAACACAAGGAATGAAAGCACATGTACTCACACCCATTACCTGCATATTTAGACAAGTCCCCATATTTCAGTACTTTCAGTATGATGAATAAAGTTCATATTACGCATAATCATACAGACAGTTAAGTATTATCAACGGTACTTTTAAAAATATTTGCCTGATGGTACGCTATGACATATGACGCTCACAGGCACAAGATGAAACAAGTCATGCCAACATATGTGGGACGCGAATGACAGAACATGCCACATCATCAAAGACGTGATGCTCAAGGGGACATGATGAAACAAGCGACATCATCACAGACGTG
>BSQZ01000072.1:2142500-2165000 GCA_033239005.1 Lamellibrachia satsuma | reverse complement strand
ATGTGACGTTCATTCCTTTTTCGTGAAACAATTTGCTATGTAAAAAAAGCACATTTATTTATTTTTTTCAAAAGTGACGTAAGAAAAACGAAAATAAACTGTTACATGTGGTTTTTGTAATATTAGTTAGAAAAAACATAAATATACAAACAAATCGTTTTTGGTGTTTGCATTGCAAATTTTATAATAAAAAAGGAATAGACGACACATATACGGACCCACATAAAAACTTAAAATTAATGGTAAGATTTTTTTTACATTTACTCTAACAATTAAGCCAACATTAACTTAAATGTGTTAATGAATACAAATTATTATGTTAAGTTTTGGTAATGACCCATAACATAATATTAACACAATAAGTTTGCAGCCAAGTTTGATATTGCGTCAGATTATTGTGTTAATAATGTCTACAAATTAAACAACATATATTTAACATAAAACGATTGTGACATAAATTGAACATAATTACATTGCCATTATTTCTATAGATATTCCTATAAATATAGCATACCATTATATTATTAAATAAAAGTACAAAGTAGATTGACCCAAATAGATAGGCACACCACAAATCCACCTGACATCGGTTCCATAACCATTATGTAGCTTGGGAATCAAGCAACCGTCCTTATCTGGGGTTGCGTACCTGTCCAATGAACGCTAAGTGAGGGCAGGTCTGCTGACAACAGTAAATACATAAACGTGCCGCCCGGCTTCGGCTGGGTATGGGCACAATTTTTGGGCCCTTCTTGGAGAAGGCAAAGCTATTAATATGCAATGATGACGTTGATGCAATGCATAGACGAGAGACGAGCTCTTGTACTGTGTCACCTACACACACCTGTACATTTAGTACATGACAATGACAAATTAGGCTTCAGTTTAGTGGTTGAAATACAAAACGAGTATTCAACTCGCGGACCCATCGTGACAGTAACGCCGCCTGGCGAATGTTAACAATATCCATACCAGTGTCGCCACCTAGGGAACAACAATATTCACACTGCTCAGATTTGATCAGCTCGCATACAGGCCTTCACATATTATAGGTGACACCGAACATACTTAGTCATGGCATATCTGTGGCATTTTGCTACTACTCAAGTACTACACAATAGCTGCAGTTAGTAGTGCCCACCCAACAAATCTACACTGATTTTACTTATGACAACTTGGTTGTTTTAAAATAATATCCATATAAAACGTTTTACTATGGTTATCTGGCATGTCTTTTTAAAAATATATGATTTGGCAATGAAATAAAATATGCCAATTTTATATATATATATATATATTGGTCTGTTATTTATATATATATATATATATATATATATAAATAACAGACCAATAAATAAAGGACATATCCTACAAATGGACAAGAACAGCAAATGTGAGACAGCATTAACTTGGATGCCCGAAGGTAGAAGAAAGGTTGGTTAATCAAAGACAATGTGGCGATCAACTGTTGAAAATGAAAGACGCGTACTGGGGTGGAACTGCTGCAACGAGGCCAGATGCATAGCAGCCTACGGAGTGAGCTGGAGGAGATGCACTTCAGCCTGATGGGCCACTGGGCCTGAAGAGGAGAGGTGAGGTGAGGCGAGGTGAGGAAGGTGAAATGTGATGTTTTTTTACTGAATGTTTTTTGTTCTGTCAGATCCCGGTGTATACAATGTCTGACGGTAGATATATTACAGCAATAAAGTTGCTAAAATGAAGTATAACATTCTTAATTTAGATGATAAAAATAAGAGAATTATGGCATTTTTATTATATGAAACCTCCTACTAGCAATGTATCAGTTACGTTCCCTTTGAACGCTTTGAGCGGAGTTGATAGCCAGACAAACAGTGGTGGTGAGTGTTGGTTGGCTCACCATGTCTTTCTTTGCGAGTTCTGTCTCCAGTAGCGCCACCTTCTCCTGCCACTTCCGCTGGTTGTCTCGCAGTCCACGGTTCATCTCTTGTTCGTCACCGAAATCGTCCACCAACTTTGCCAGCTTCAGTGACATCTAGTGGTGGGTACATCAATTTAAATGAACATATAAACTTTAAGTAACCTCCGCAATTCATGCAGTGAATCAGGTTCATTTATCTTCAAATCTGTAGTGTCTGAATCATTTAGCAATATGCAGTCAGTTTAATAAAAGAGCATATACCTTTGTTAAAATCACCAAAAGAATTAACCATGATCGTTGGTTCTGGTAACTTGAGAAAGTATGAATAGCTGCATGCCATAGTATATAGAAGCAGTGCCACTTTTGCTACTTTCCTCAGATTTCTGACAGAATCTGGTAAAAAATAATTTCATAATTTCCACAAAATAATTTCCACAAACTAGCATGTCGTAGTGGATACTTTGTTTTTTATGAAATGGGTCTGAAATTAGACAAGCAAAAAAAATCTAATTGAAGAGGGACCATTAAGATTTCTGTGAGACCATCGAACATTGAAACCTGGGAGATCATTGAACATTAGTTCCGCGTGGCAGGTTAGTTTTTACTATAACCCACAGTTTCTGGCATTATTTTGTGAAAACAAAATTAAAGTGAACAATATCATGACTAGAACAAGCTGGTAGGATTTTTGCATGCAAACTCTACCTATAAATTTATGGACAAACTGCAAACGTGTATGCTTCAAAGGAACAGCAAGTTGTGTCTCTGTTCATGTGCAAGTAAACACTAGAAATGTTTTGTTTTCGTTATGGTAAGTTCAACAGTTTTTATCTGCGAGACCGCGGAATCAGCCAATCACCTGAGTACATTTCTTCTCAATTGTCTGTCTCTCCTTCGTGGCCACACTGAGCTTCTGTTCGAGACGGCTGCATTCCTCCAGAGACTTCTTGGTGCGTAGCTCCATCGTCTCCACCTGCAGACACACACAAGTGAAATACTAAGGTAAGGCACTCCATGTCGATACAATTTTTTTTCATTTGCTTAGTGCAATTTTCTGCCCAATCTATAGTGGGTCTTACTAAATAAAAAATATATTGCATTTTTTCTGCCAGACCCCCATTTCTATGGTAATACAATATGAGAATCTATGCCATTTTTTATTGAACAAAGATATCATTATAATTCTTGCAGAAACATCTTCACTAAACACTCTATTACACAATTAACAGAAAAAAATGTTTAACACTTTTGATTATTTTGATAATGTTTTCTCTGCTAGTTCATATCCTCAGCCATTCAGGCCCACAAAGCTGCTAAAAGCAGGATTTCTTACTAGAAGATATCTTCACTGTAAAACACACTGTAATTCCAAGATTCCAATCTGTTCTTTTACATTTGTAGACTTCTGAAGACAATCTCGTAACTGACCTGTTTCATTGCTTCCTTCTCAATGCGTTCCATCTTCTCTTCGAAGTAGAGCCGCTGAGCCTCCAGCTGACTCGTCAACAGGTATGTGTACTGTAACAATACACAAGTACTGTAACATCACACAGGCACTGTATCAACACACACACACAGGTACTGTACAACAGGTATGTGTACTGTAACAACACACAAGTACTGTAACATCACACAGGCACTGTATCAACACACACACACAGGTACTGCACAACAGGTACGTGTACTGTAACAACACACAAGTACTGTAACATCACACAGGCACTGTATCAACACACACACACAGGTACTGTACAACAGGTACGTGTACTGTAACAATACACAAGTACTGTAACATCACACAGGCACTGTATCAACACACACACAGGTACTGTAAAACAGGTACGTGTACTGTAACAACACACAAGTACTGTAACATCACACAGGCACTGTATCAACACACACACAGGTACTGTACAACAGGTACGTGTACTGTAACAACACACAAGTACTGTAACATCACACAGGCACTGTATCAACACACACACAGGTACTGTACAACAGGTACGTGTACTGTAACAACACACAAGTATTGTAACATCACACAGGCACTGTATCAACACACACACAGGTACTGTACAACAGGTACGTGTACTGTAACAACACACAAGTACTGTAACATCACACAGGCACTGTATCAACACACACACAGGTACTGTACAACAGGTACGTGTACTGTAACAACACACAAGTACTGTAACATCACACAGGCACTGTATCAACACACACACAGGTACTGTACAACAGGTACGTGTACTGTAACAACACACAAGTACTGTAACATCACACAGGCACTGTATCAACACACACACAGGTACTGTACAACAGGTACGTGTACTGTAACAACACACAAGTACTGTAACATCACACAGGCACTGTATCAACACACACACAGGTACTGTACAACAGGTACATGTACTGTAACAACACACAAGTACTGTAACATCACACAGGCACTGTATCAACACACACACAGGTACTGTAACAAAACCATCAAGGGTGATAGGGTCAAGTGTACTCCATCCTTTACCTCGAGGGTGATGCAATCAAGTGTACCCCACCCTTTACCTCGAGGGTGATGCAGTCAAGTGTACCCCGCCCTTTACCTTGAGGTTGAGTCAAGTGTACCCCACCCATTACTTTGAGAGTGATAGAGTCAAGTGTACCCCACCCTTTACCTGGAGGGTAATTGAGTCAAATGTACCTTACCCTTTACTTGGAGGGTAATTCAGTCAAGTGTACCCCACCCTTTACGTGGAGGGTAATTGAGTCAAATGTACCCCAACCTTTACCTGGAGGGTGATGCAGTCAAGTGTACCCCATCCTTTACCTCCAGGGTAATTGAGTCAAGTGTACTCCACCCTATACCTCGAGGGTGATAGAGTCAAATTTCCATTTACCTCGAGGATGACAGAGTCAAGTTTACCCCACCTTTTAACTCAAGGGTGATAGAGTCAAGTGTACCCCACCCTTTACCTGGAGGGTGATAGTGTCAAATGTACCCCACCCTTAACCTCGAGGGTGACAGAGTCAAGTGTACCCCACCCTTTACCTCGAGGGTGATAGAGTCGAGCTTCTCCTCGTCCTCTGTGTTTCTGCCCTCGTCGAACTCGACCAGTTTGCCATCACCTTTGCTCTGGATAATGCGATGGACATAGTTGTCCCCTGCATAGTCCCACACCCGCTTGTTGTCAAGCTGCATGGCGTACGTGTGATTTGTCTCCTCAAAATGTCTACACACATACAACATGGTGATTAGCAATGTGCACCAACAAGGCTGCTGAAATTTGTAGTGGCGGATAACAAAGTTTAGCAAAAATCTGGAACCTCAAAGTAGTTATCTTCATAAGTTTATATTCTAAAAGAATAGCTTTAAATTTGCAAAACAAACGATCATACACATTTATGATGAAACTCAGATATTTGGCTTATTAATAGATGGGAATGAAATTCTTGAATGGCTGGACATTCTGGTTTTATGAATTGTTGCATTACACACCTATAAAGAACCTTGGTTAAATTCTATGAATATTTTGACCGCCTAACCAAGCCTTCATCGGCGGCCTGGCCGTTGTGACAACATAAGCAACATGCCCATAGCAAAGTTAGTCCATCAACGAAGGCCAGGAGAGTTGACAGAAATATTCTGAGAATTCAACCAAGTTACTTGAGAGGTAAACAACATATCTAGTGAAATTTAATTGTTAAGTATTCTCCATTTTGTCAGGTCTGTGACATTTCAGTGTTATATTCAGGATTTTGTTGCCATAAGTTGCCAGGAATATATGTCAAACCCTCAATGTCACTGACAAAAGTATTTTATAATATCATTAACATACAGACGAGACACATTATGTCACACACAGTGCAGGAAGGAATGGAGGGTGAATACCTGTAGGCACACCCCTCGACGTATCTTCCACACCCCACGTGGCCACAGATGAGGCAGATCCACAGACTCTGTCAATGACACCTTACACTATCAATGACACCATACACTGTCAATGACACCATACACTGTCAATGACACCATACACTATCAATGACACCATACACTATCAAAGACACCATACACTATCAATGACACCATACACTATCAAGGACACCATACACTGTCAAAGACACCATACACTATCAAGGACACCATACACTATCAATGACACCATACACTGTCAATGACACCATACACTGTCAATGACACCATACACTATCAAAAACACCACACACTGTCAATGACACCACACACTGTCAAAGACACCATACACTATCAATGACACCATACACTGCCAATGACACCATACACTATCAATGACACCATACACTATCAGTGACACCATACACTATCAATGACACCATACACTATCAATGACACCATTCACTATCAATGACACCATACACTGTCAATGACACCATACACTGTCAATGACACCATACACTGTCAATGACACCATACACTATCAATGACACCATTCACTATCAATGACACCATACACTGTCAATGACACCACACACTGTCAATGACACCACACACTGTCAATGACACCATACACTATCAAGGACACCATACACTGTCAATGACACCATACACTATCAATGACACCATACACTATCAAGGACACCATACACAATGTCAACAACTTAACAACTCTGGGCTGACATAGTAGTCAATCGAGCCCAACTTATTAGTGTGCCAAATTACTATACATGACTGTAGTTTGAAATCTCACAGGATCTCGCATTAGATATGTCAGTATTCTGATATATCGGTCACTGGGAGTATAAACATTCAACGTTAACTTTCTCGAAGAAAAGTGAGGCATGAACAGGTTTGTGAGATATTTTCATTTATAACACAACATGGAACACTGACGGGACCCAATGTCAGTGTAAACATACAATATAACTTTATCACCTGTAAACGTACGAACTCTTTGTAATAGTCACCACAAAAAAGTTTTCAGACAGCCATGTGATGTTTAAACATCTGTGTCTTGCTTGTTGTATAGTGAGACTTTGCATGAGCGTTCAATGAATTTACTAATAGTATCAAAATTGGATACCAAATATGTTGACCAAATAAAATGATGTGATAAATGAATTATAAGGCAGTGGGTGTACATCCTCTATGGCTACTATAAACTACAACAATAACACACTTACCTCTTTTGAAGTGCAGCTGAAACACTTGTTATCTAGAACAACTTCTGGCGTCTGCACATAGCGACACACTGGACAGCTGAAAGACAGACAACGTAATGTATCAAATAAATATAAAATATATGACTGACAAAAATATGAATACATAAATAATTTTTTTTTTACATAACACGAGAAAAGTTGATGTATAACAATTAGATAAATAAATCAGAATAAAAAGCAACACAAAATACAGATGTCATAACTAAAAATTTCCTTTATAAACCAGACACACACATTGAGTGATAAAATGTCAGCAATTTATCAGTGGACAGATTAGTGACACAGTGGACAGCTTAGTGACACAGTGGAGAGTTTAGTGACAAAATGGACAGTTTAGTTGCAGTGGACAGCTTAGTGACACAGCGGAGAGTTTAGTGACACAGTGGACAGCTTAGTAACAAAATGGACAGTTTGGTGGCACAGTGGACAGCTTAATGACACAGTGGTCAGTTCAGTGACACAGTAGACAGTTTAGTGACAAAATGGACAGTTTAGTTGCAATGGACAGCTTAGTGGCACAGTGGACAGCTTAGTGACAAAATGGAGTGTAGTGGCACAGTGGACAGTTTAGTGACACAGTAGACAGTTTAGTAACACAGGGCTAGCTTAGTGACACCTTAGTAACACAGGGCTAGCTTAGTGACACATTAATAACACAGTGGATAGGTTAGAACATTGTGGACAGCTTAGTGACACTAAGTCGACAGTTTAGTAATATTGTGGTCAGCTTAGTGACACAGTGGACATATTAGTGACACAGTGGACAGCTTAGTGATAGAGCATACAACTGTAAGACTGACACAACTACAGCACCATTGACGCAGTAACCAGACGTACCTGGTGTCTCCCCATTGGGCGAGACAGGACCCGTGGAACGAGTGATTGCACAGGATAGTGAGAATGCCATCCACCGACTCATCCTATAATACAACAAGAACAAGATTATATAATGCATTGGTTATATATGCCAGGAAACAAATAATAAAAAATGCAATGTCCTAATTATTATGCACGGCATATTTGGAACAGAGATCTGCTTAATATTTATGTGTACATCACTTGCCAAATCTACAAATGGATTGGAACAATAACTCTTTATACCATATTTTTTTAAAACAAAACATGTCTGATACCTTGATTGTTTTTCATGTATCCAAAAGTCGATTTTAAATGTCAAATTACCAGCAACAACACAGAAGAGTTTACTTCACTTATGGTATTAATTTTTTTATTTAGATACCATGAAAATACAAAGTCTGAATAATCAAGGAAAGCATGGTGAATACAACCAATGTCACTATGTTTACAAGGAAAGCATGGTGAATACAACCAATGTCACCATGTTTACAAGGAAAGCATGGTGAATACAACCAATGTCACCATGTTTACAAGGAAAGCATGGTGAATACAACCAATGTCACTATGTTTACAAGGAAAGCATGGTGAATACAACCATGTCACTATGTTTACAAGGAAAGCATGGTGAATACAACCAATGTCACCATGTTTACAAGGAAAGCATGGTGAATACAACCAATGTCACCATGTTTACAAGGAAAGCATGGTGAATACAACCAATGTCACCATGTTTACAAGGAAAGCATGGTGAATACAACCAATGTCACTACGTTTACAAGGAAAGCATGGTGAATACAACCAATGTCACCATGTTTACAAGGAAAGCATGGTGAATACAACCAATGTCACTATGTTTACAAGGAAAGCATGGTGAATACAACCATGTCACTATGTTTACAAGGAAAGCATGGTGAATACAACCATGTCACTATGTTTACAAGGAAAGCATGGTGAATACAACCATGTCACTATGTTTACAAGGAAAGCATGGTGAATACAACCAATGTCACTATGTTTACAAGGAAAGCATGGTGAATACAACCAATGTCACTATGTTTACAAGGAAAGCATGGTGAATACAACCATGTCACTATGTTTACAAGGAAAGCATGCCTGTCTTTGTGTGGCATGTACTCAACAACTACCCTACAGCAATAACAGTAACTGACCATCCTCTCGAGGCAAACAGGACACACGGGTAGTTCTGTGAGGCCAGCGATGGGCAGACTGCCTCCCTGTAACAGAGGGTAACAAGCAAACAGAAAGTGGCCTGTGAATTTGGAGTCTTACGTTCATTTCCTGCTTGATTTGAGTACGAAAGCGTTCTGCGATCAAGACTTTTGATATTCTTGTTCAGATTATTGATATAAAATAACATTGATAATCAAAATTTTTTATCAACAGATTCACCAAAACAAATATGAAATTCATCTGTGTTTAAGTTGCCAAGTGAATTAATTAAATATGCTGCTTGGATAACAATTTGCAATGACAGCGTTTGCCTGAAATCAAGTGAATACCTGACGTAAACAACAACCTATCCCTATTTTGGTGATTTTGGTTGGGAGCAAAAACACTACTTCTAGTGTGAATGGGGCTTATGCCTCATGCTGGTCTGCCTACAGAACTATTTAATAGGCAGACCAGCTTGAGACATAAGCCCCATTCATACTAGCAACTGTGGTTTTTCTGCTCCCAACCAAAATAACCAAATGGAGCTAGATGAGCCGGTGTACAAGTGAGGTGCTCAATTACAATCACGATTTGGACTAGCTCTGTATTGGTGCAAATGAGAATACGTAATGTCACCTCGTGTTCCTTGATTGTCTCCACGCGGGCTACGTACACCAGGTGACATATGTCAGGCTCGATGGAGTTGAACGGGTGGTTGTTGAACATCTTGTAGAAGTCATCGGCGTACTCCTGACCACATCAACAAACAACTACATATTCACCTGTCTTTCCATGTCCTTATGTAGAAATTACATAATGTAATATCGGCTTAGAAGTTCTTCCCCAGTTATATTTTTCCGCTCGACTCATTTCAACGGGCACATTTCATCTTAATGGGCACACTTCATCTTAATGGGCACACTTCATCTTAATGAGCACACGAAGAAAGCAACAACTAATGATCAAATGAAAATATCATGTAAATATTATGCCATGAACAGATCATTTGAAAGATGATGTTTTAAAAGACTTATTTTAGCAAGAGCAATGTATAGCATTTCTCAAGGCATCTGTTGCAACAGGTTTGAGTCAGTTATTGCAAGCTATATCTTAATTGGTACTAGCTAACGAGAGTAATAGCATGACTACAAAACACAGAAATAACAACATAACATAACATAACATAACATAACATAACATAACATAACATAACATAACATAACATAACATAACATAACATAACATAACATAACATAACATAACATAACATAACATAACATAACATAACATAACATAACATAACATAACATAACATAACATAACATAACATAACATAACATAACATAACATAACACTGTGTATTTGTTGCATTTTTATGGTTTTGTACCTGGCTTCTGAACTTGATCAGCACCATGTATTGGTTTGGTGTGGCATCTCGAATTACTTTTAAATGCTGTACCCACGGCCTGCAAAACAAGACAGTGTTAGCTTACCGAGTCTCATTAATTGTAAGTATTTGATACCACATTGTCTGGAACAGCTATATGTCTGACATAATAGGTACATAACACAGTTTCACCATCAACACTACCACACTACTACAAATAACACTGTCTATTTATTAAGAAAAATGCTCATTACGTCCTGTCACTAAAAGTTGTACATGGACAATTGTACAAAACATATGGGACATTTAAAAGAGAACACAAATTCATGATAACTAATGATTATTGATGTAATAAAAAATTAAGTGCCACAAAAATAATAAAAAGCAGATGCTACACAGATGAATACATTGTCATCCACACAAGAAAATAATCGTCCATATAGTAAAAGACCAGAAAGCAGTACATGTACAACAACTTTAAATAACTAATTATTTTGAACTAAATTCTGTCATGTTGAACTAAATTCTGTCATGTTGAACTAAATTCTGTCATGTTGAACTAAATTCTGTCATGTTTCACGATACATTAAATCAACGTGTATTCCAAGTGGCCTACTAACATTAGAATACATAAATAATCTGAACAGAAAGGGTTGGTCAACTTTGTAACTTGTACCAGACTCCGCATTAAACAGCTGAACAGGGAACTAGGTGAACATACTCGACTGGGCCAATGAACTGTAGGAGATCCGGTGATGTCATTGTGGCAGGAACTCCCAAAATGCACATCATTTCACTGCGTGGAACTTCCTCTGTCAGAGACGTCATCTGGCTAGTAGGCAAACAAACAGCAGAATACGTGTAGAAAACATCTTGTCAGTAGCAATGAATCACAATGATGTGCCCTGCTATATCACACTGGCTCACAATATCAGTTGGGCGTACAGCAGTTTATGAATGGGATCTTTTATCCAACGATCAAAATCAATTCTACAGAGTAAATGCTTGCAGCGTGAATATGTTTACAGATAGATGACTAATCGTTGGTCTCTCGATAAGCCAATGGCTTCCTTGTCCACTTGCCATCTGTTTTTTTAAATCTTATTAAATTTTAAGTTTTGTGCATTTGGTTGTGCATTTTTAGAATCAAATTCATTAGAACAAATAAACTCTCTTTCACACCTCTTTGAAGCTGCCTCTGCAATTCAAGTTTATGCTCATTTTCAGATACATTTCACAGAAAATAAAATCTATCTAGTATGAACTATAACATGCAAGCTCATTGGTTCAAATGTTTCATTTAGCTTTGATGAAATTATTGGACAAACTATGAATCTTGACTAAGCTCAACCAAAATTAGGTGAAAAATGGCAATAAGTGATTTGTGTAGTGCACTTCTACATACTGTAATAACACAAGGCTTTTCACACTTTCGCAAGTTACCTGATCTAACTATCAAAGTGAATTCTTTTAATGATTTTAACAAAAAATATGCACACTTTTATTAAACTACAGCCCATATTACTTGAGCTATTCACAGACGACTGACATGAGCAACAACGAACTTGTTTCACAACTGGCAGTGGCAGGTTAATTGGCTAACTGCAATTATGACCCCAATGTTTGTAACATATAATAACAAATCTTAGAAAAGTGTTTGTTTACTGTCCAGACAGACCTGTCCTTGTAAAGATGGATGATTCCTTCAGTGGTTTCCACTGATGGATTCCCAGAGAAGAAGTGCATTGTTGCAGGTAGCAGAGACGGTGGACTGAGACCCTTAGCTCGCCCCTTGCCACTTCCAGGGTGCGGAGATGCAGACTCGCTGTCCGGGAACCTGTCTGCGGAGAAGCGCCTGTCCCGCACGTCTTCCGGCATTGTTGGGCCAATCGCAAAGTCAACACTGCTGGCAGCGTGCCCATCCACTTTTGGTCTAAAATGTATATGAAGCATAGAAATTCAGAAGTAAAAATATAGGAATATTTTAACAAAATATAGTAATATTTTAACAAAATATAGGAATATTTTAACAAAATATAGGAATATTTTAACAAAATATAGGAATATTACAGTATACAGCAAGTTCAGTGCAAACTGCTCAAACTACTGAGCCAATAGCAAACCTAGTTACAATGATTCAGGTGGCGCCATCTACTTACTCGAATGAACGGAAATAATAGACTCTCGATAAGCCACTAGCTTCCTTGTCCACTAACCATCTGGAACTTGTTGGGATGGCAATCTTGTTAAAGCTCTGTTAAATCTTGTTAAATCAAATTTGCAACAACCGACTTTCAACATTCCATCAAGATATTTGCTAATCTGATTATGGTATTGTGGGACTCACACCATAACACAATCAAATTCCCATCCACGTGTAGATGGTGATCATTGACATTAAGATTTCTACCGCAAAAATAATTTTGCAGTGATGAATCGCAAGAAACCTTCAAATCTTAATTTATTATGAAAATATAAGCAATTTTGAAAATATACAAAAACATAAGAATTGCAATTAAAATATTACAGGATATATAAGATATATAAGAAAATATAAGAATACTGGGCACCCTGTGCTGGATTTGGAAGATGTCGCTCGAATGACACTGTCGTCTTTCTGGCGGACAACAGCTGCGTCAGTTTTAGCACTGTCACTGCTTGCTATCCCATCTCTTGGTGGAATGATCTTTCTGGACTTCTTGTGTCTTGCTACGGTAAACCCGTCATCTTCTGTGCTAGTTTCTGCATCACCCACAATGCCACAAGTTGCCTCCTCGTGGTCTGCCATTTCTGCCTTAACGACGATTGCTTCATCAACCGTTCCTGCACCACTAGGCAATTCTGAAAAAGAAGAATGTAGAGGAAATATAAATTTTTACATGATGTGTAAAACAATTATCTAAGTGAGAAATAAATCGCTTGCGTTATGTAATAAAGAAAATGTTTAATACATAATATTATATAATCATACATTGCCATGCCAACCATTTTGCACATTGTAGACTGATATCATGCAAGCCAATCAGCTCCGATAGGTTTTGTATTTTTATCCATCTCATGCTTTGGACTGCTCAAAGTGTTTTACTTTCAAACCTGTTTATTTTAGCACCAACTTCTGCTGCATGTTGTTGTCTATGCCCACAAGCATGTATAATGTATATGTTGTTGTCTATGCCCACAAGCATGTATAATGTACATGATGTTGTCTATGCCCACAAGCGTGTATAGTGTACATGTTGTTGTCTATGCCCACAAGCATGTATAGTGTGCATGTTGTTGTCTATGCCCACAAGCATGTATAGTGTACATGTTGTTGTCTATGCCCACAAGCATGTATAATGTATATGTTGTTGTCTGTGCCCACAAGCATGTATAGTGTATATGATGTTGTCTATGCCCACAAGCATGTATAGTGTACATGTTGTTGTCTATGCCCACAAGCATGTATAGTGTGCATGTTGTTGTCTATGCCCACAAGCATGTATAGTGTACATGTTGTTGTCGATGCCCACAAGCATGTATAGTGTACACGTTGTTGTCTATGCCCACAAGCATGTATAGTGTACATGTTGTTGTCTGTGCCCACAAGCATGTATAGTGTGAATGATGTTGTCTATGCCCACAAGCATGTATAGCGTACATGTTGTTGTCTATGCCCACAAGCATGTATAGTGTACATGTTGTTGTCTATGCCCACAAGCATGTATAATGTATATGTTGTTGTCTGTGCCCTCAAGCATGTATAGTGTACATGTTGTTGTCTATGCCCACAAGCGTGTACAGTGTACATGTTGTTGTCTATGCCCACAAGCGTGTATAGTGTACATGTTGTTGTCTATGCCCACAAGCATGTCTAGTGTACATGTTGTTGTCTATGCCCACAAGCATGTATAGTGTACATGTTGTTGTCTATGCCCACAAGCATGTATAGTGTACATGGAACTAAAATAATTCAATAATTCAGCCATGTTATATCATAATTACTGCTGTACAATTGTTCAATCATATAATTCCACTATTGTCTACATACAATGGTGGGCTGGTAGTCATTTATAATTACAGCTCATTGAACTGAGGCAAATGATTTGAATGAAGTAACTCATGCTTTGATGGCTCCATGAGGATGAAACCACCACTGAGCCATATATATATATATATATATATATATATATATATATATATATATATATATATATAACTGAAGAATATGGCTGCACTGGAGTAGGACAATTAAAAGTTGCTTAATTGTGTGAGATCATCATATAGTTAATACTAATAACAGCATAGTGTTTAATGCATTTTAATTTACACTAGTTACTCCTAAATGTAATATATATTGCTTAAGATAAAGGCATTAATCGTTAAAACAAATGCACTGTTTTAAAGTGCAAATACTTTAATATTTTTTTTATATTTGTAATTATCTAGAGCAACTTGGAAGATTCTTACCTTAATGAAGTGATCTATAACAATGCTATTTATACAGGATTTAGAAATAATAGTATTTTAATTAATGGTATAATCCTGAATGTAATCTGGACATGTCCTGGTGCCATGTTATTTTAATGTGTAACTTAAATTGTGTAACAATTAGCATCAGTGTAGGAAGCTGTTGGATGTTAATTGTGGGGATCTAAGTTGGTTTCTGCACGCATATTAGGGGCCAACATATACCCACTACAAATATTTGTGGCCTCCCTCCCCCCGATTCCAACACCCATAGGTCTATGATTAATGTGCAAATTAAAATTGGTAAAAATTAATGTGCAACTTAAATTGTTTAAAAATTAATGTTCAACTTAAATAAAACAAAATTAATGTGCAATTTCAATTGGTCAGGTGTCTTCCCTCAACAATATTCGCAAATTGTTTGTTGCATCAAATATTATGAAAATCTGTGAGTTTGCGAAACAGTAATCGTTACACAATTTAAGTTATACACATTACAATAATGATTACTTCAATGAAAGATGCCAGTACGATTTACTTTCGATTTTATTTCCATAAAAAAAAACTGTCAAAGTTTGAGGTTAGTCAAAGTGTGCTGTTAACCTTCTATCAGGCAATAGTGCAGTCAGTTCTTTTATATGGTTTTCTGTGCTACCATACCTCACTCAGCTAAAAACATGAAAAACCTAGAGCATGTGGTAAAATAAGCTGCCAAATCCATCCACGTTACACCACTTCGCAGCTTGCACTGTTATTATATGACAAAGAAGACAGGAAACATCTTACACGGTGCAACACATCCACTACACGCCACATTCATTCCAACGAGATCAGGCAGGTGGTATCTGTCCATTTCTGCGCACACTGCCCATTACAGCAGATCTTTTGTACCATCCGCCATCAGGGCCCTTAACTCATGATTGCTAAGTTACAGAGGGGTATGTGCGAACTATAGAACTATATATATACATGTTCTTGCTGGTTGTTTGCATAAAGTTGAGTATTTTTCTTGCAGGTTTTTGTACTATGTATTTTTAACTCCTTGCTGTAGTTTTATCAAATGTATATCCATGTGTTTGGACCAATAAAGGTATTATTATCATTAATGCCAGTGACATATTGGCTAACAAAGTTGCAATGAAGTTTTTGTTTAGGAATTGCCCTACACATGGGCTACCAGATATGTCTGCAGGCTACCAGATATTTCAGCCAGGTAGCCCTGCTGGCTACCTACATTTCTGGAGTTACTTCTCCCCCTGAATTATATATATATATATTTAACCCCAAAATTTCAATATCTATATAAATTATAATGCAATATTTTGACAATTAATGAACTGATTTTCATAACATTTTCACTGCTCAATCAACCTGATAGGGTTATGGTTTCGGTTAGACATAGGGTTTTGGTTAGATAATCCTAACCGGTTGATTGAGCGAACATGCTCATGGAAAAAGAAACATAAATTTTAGAAAATAATTTTTTAAAATAAATGTCAGTGTCATCAAGTTGTTGCAATATTGTAAAATATACAATGAATACTGATGCAAAACGTTAGTTTTCCACTGATTTTGTTAAGGTTTTAACGCCAGAAAATACTGCTAATCTCAATCTGCTATGTTGATGGTAACAAAGAGACCTGTTTACCAGTCATAAACGTCTCTACGGTGATAGCAGCGTGCTGTCGTTTGCCACGGTGCGTCAGAAGATTGCTGTCAGTAAGTGACTGTACCACACAAGTGCCGCGTGCCACGTCTGCGTAGCTTACTTTACCCTTGTGACGATTGTCGACATCGTAGTAGGGGGCTGCAACAAACGAACAGTGTTCTTCAACACGTTTTGTAGGTGTTACAGAATAAAAATTTATACATAATGGTATTCTGGCTGGCAAGTTTCTGCCCTTACAGCAGAAATACTTTAGACTGCCTGTGCAGCAGAAACTTCCAAAATGGTTATAATTGCATGTCTACTTACATTTATTTATTTTACTATCAAGATCAACCCCCCCTGCCCAATCATCACTGATTGTACTAGGGCTCACAAACCAGAAGGCAGTGACACTGTGCCTTCTGGTTTGTGAGCCCCACCTTCCACAGACAGCAGACATTGCTGATAGCCATTCGACCAAAACTAGACAAACAGTTGCTTTATCACAGCCTCTGACGAGCTGTTGGCAGTAACACTAACAATGTAAAATGTTGTTTGGGTTTTCTTGTCACAGTCAGGCACTGCGCAATCAATCAATAATAGTATATAATTCTAACATTTAACAAGATTTAACAAGATTTGCCATCCAAGTCAAAGGCCCAGATGGCAAGTGGACAAGGAAGCCATTAGCTTATCGAGAGTCCAACAATGTTCACCTACTTATAACCCACCCTCCTGAGATATGTGTCAACCTTGTTTTTAAACATATTCACGCTGCTAGCAGTTACACAATCTGTAGACAATTTGTTCCATTCATTTATTGTCCTCTGTGAGAACGAGTGCTTCCTGATGTCCAATCTACATTGATCCTTTACTAATTTTACCTCATGTCCTCTAGTTCTGCTATCCTTCTTGAGTGAGAAAAACATATTTCTATCAATATTTTCATACCCATTCAATATCTTAAAAACTTAAATCTGATCTCCTCTTAACCTCCTTGTCTCTAGAATTGTTAAACCACATTCTTTCAGGCGTTCTTCATAACTAAGGTCTCTAAGTTCTGGAATCATTTTAGTTGCTCTCCTTTGTATGCGTTCAAGCGTATCTATATCCTTCTTACGATATGGTCTCCATGCTTGTATACAGTATTCTAAATGAGGTCTAACTATTGCTTTATAAAGAGGTATAATTAACTTTTTTCCCTTGTACGTTATGTTTCTTCTAATCAATCCAAGAATTTGATTACCCTTTGAAGCTGCAATACCACACTGCTCTGAAACTTTCATATCAGCGCTTATTGTAACTCCTAAGTCCTTTTCTTTTACAGTAGTACCCAGAACGGTATCTCCCATTTTATAGTTTACATTCAAGTTCCGATGTCCTGTATGTAGGCATTTACACTTCCCAAAATTGAACAGCATCTGTCATTTCTCAGACCATTTCACTAATCTGTCTAGATCGTTTTGTAAATGTTGTTTATCACCATCAGTATTAACCTTTCTAAACAGTTTTGTGTCATCCGCAAATTTCAGTACGTTACTTGTTATACTGTCGTCCAAGTCATTGATATAAATTAAGAATAATATAGGTCCTAATACTGATCCTTGAGGTACCCCACTCAAAACCGATTTCCAATTTGAAACTTCTCCATCTACTACAACTCGTTGTCTTCTGTCAGTCAGCCATTGTTCTATCCAGCCAGTTATGCTATCCCCGATACCATGGGCTTTTAATTTAAGTAGTAATCTTTGATGTGGCACTTTGTCAAAAGCTTTATGAAAATCTAAGTAGATAATATCTACTGGCGATCCCAGGTCTATCCACTTAGTGATTTCTTCCAAAAAACATAACATATTTGTTAAGCATGACCTCGCTTTAAGGAATCCATGTTGAGATGAATTTAATAATTTATGCTTAACGAGGAAGTCCACCATATGGTCTTTAATTAACCTTTCTAATAATTTACAAATCACTGACGTTAAACTCACTGGTCTGTAATTTTCTGACTTATTTCTCGAACCCTTTTTAAATAATGGTATGATGTTTGCTTCTTTCCATTCAAACGGAACAACTCCCTCTTTTAATGACAAGTTGAATACTCTTGCAAGTGGTATACTGATTTGATCTACTGTTTCCATTAGTAATTTTGGAGGAATCCCATCCACTCCCGGTGATTTGTTATCCTTCATTGCCTTTATTTTCTTAGCTACCAATTCTGGAGTTACAACTAACGGTCCTAAATAGTCAGATTTAGCCCCCTGAAATTTAGCATCAGCAACTGGTAATGAACTAATATCTTCTTTGGTAAACACTGAACTGAAGTAACCATTTAGGTCTTCCGCCATTAAAAACCCCTGTGATATTATATTTCCAGCACTGTCTTCTAGAGGTCCAACCTTGTCTTGTACATTTTGTTTACTCCTGACATATGCATAAAAACTCTTGCTGTCATTTTTTATGTTACATGCCAGTTTTTGCTCATAGCTTCTTTTAGATTGTCTGATTTCAGTTGTAGCTGCATTAAGTGCCTCTTTGTATTTTGCATAGTCTTCTTCCTTTCTGGTACGCCTATAAACCCTCCACATAGTTTGTTTTAGCATTATTTTTCTAATTGCCTCTTTTGACAAATGTTTCTTTCTACACCGTTTTCCTTGTTTTTGGAAGGGAACAAATTTATCGATGATACTCTCAATTTCATATTTTAGAATATTCCAACATTCAATTGCGGTCTTATTCATCAGCATGTTATTCCAATCTAGCTTTGCTAAGTATTTTCTCATATCTTTGTAGTTACCTTTGTGGAAGTTTCTCTTGTACGTTTTCTTATTTTTACTTTCTGATTTTACATTGATGTCAAAATGTATTTGATTATGGTCACTATTACCCAATAGTTCAAATATTTTTACATTGTCCACTAATTCTTTTTGTGATGACAAAACTATATCTAATACATTTTCTCCACTGGTTGGTTCTACTACGTGCTGAGTAAGAAAGCTATCCTGGATTAAACATAGAAATTGTTGATCCTCAATCCCTGTGCTCTCTAGAGAATTCCATTGTATGTGTCCATGGATAAAATCTCCCATTATGATACATTCCACTTTACTAACTTCCTTTATAGCGTTTTTTATTTTTGTGTTGTCCTCTTCGTTTATGTTTGGACTTCAGTAAACTAATCCAATAGTTAATTTTGAATTTTCTGAAACAATTTTGCACCAAACAGCTTCATCGCAATCTGCTTCCCTTTCTAGTTTTATTTCATAAGCCTGAATAGATTCTTTAACATATAAAATAACTCCCTGCCCCTTCTTCCTATTCGATCTTTCCTAAACATTACGTATCCTGTCAGTCCTAATTCAGCATCTGTTATATCTATGTTGGCCCATGATTCAGTTATACCAATTATGTGAGGGTCAATATATTCTACCATAATGTTTAATTCGTTTTTCTTATTTACTATGCTCCTTGCATTTAAACATACGCATCTATAACCTTTTTCAGAGATATTTTTTCGGATGATTTGATATTGGTTTATCTGTGCTAGTGGCCTCTTGTTCTGCTTGTCTGCAACTCTAGAGTCTGTCAGCAATAACTAACAGTAGGGTCGGGGTAATGGTCACAACGACGGACATACTTTCGACAACACTCCAACATGACCAATCGCATGCACACGTGACTCGCTATCAGAGCAGAGCCACTCAGTCAAAGGGAAAACACTTACCGTTGTAAGACAAGTCCTGTATTTCGGGGCCTTCTGTCGCTATTTCTAAGCGGAAAACAACGAGAGACACGGACATTTCGACATTCGTTCCTTGATCAAACTGTCCGACGTCCTGTTTATGAAATAAATCAGACTTGGTTTGTACATCTTACGAAATGAGCATTCCAAAACAAGTTTTTACGTCATGTTACGATTATGTTTAACGCCAGACCACCGGATATTATGGAAGTTTGTGGCGCCACCTGCCCGGGTTATTGGGAGTTAAATGCTCTGATTTAGTTAATGCAAATACAGTGTAGGGTCACTGCTAATTCATCGGATTTTATTTGCACACCATGTGGCAACACTGTGTTTAGCCAGGATTCACTGATCGACAAGATTTATAAATAAAGCATAATTACATGTCTATATCTTCGAAGGTACACATCTCTAAGCGGCAGTTCACCTTTACTGAGAGCTGGACAGCAAAGGTCTCTGGCTAACTGTAAGCGTTGCTCGTGCAGTGGCAATCTTAATTGCTTAACATCAAACAGGCCCGCTCAGTCTCAGATACGACACTTTAGTCTAAACTTAGTTGACAACGTGGCGAGCAGCTATTGGCCTGCAGGCAAGGTCTGCCTTGGCAATTCAGAAAGCACCGAGACCCTGACGCAGTCTTTCGTCAAACTATCTTTGAACTGAGACTGGTACGATTGTTTTTTTAATGGGTTTCCTCGATCACGTGACATTTTAATACACCAAATGCCTGCCCGCTAATGTATTTATGAATGTATGTATGTATGTATGTATGTATGTTTGTATGTTTGTAAGTGTGTGTATACATATACATATACATATACATATACATATACATATACATATACATATACATATATATATATATAAATAATAAATAAATAAATATATATATATATATATATATATATATATATATCAGGCTTTGTATTTTTTGAAAACTCCAAGGGTTTGTTTATTTACGTTATTGAATTTGTAACATTCATTGATCGTTTCCTGTGTAGTGGATATCTTTGATGGGTTGTTATTTTTAAGGCTTGACATTGACGACACAGTGACGACAACAGCTACTGTTTGTTGTGTTCACTTTGGGGTGTATTTTAAGTAATATTTTTGGCTTCTATTTCAGCTTCAGTTGGAGATGTTCAAACGAAGGGAGGAAATGATGAGGGAGCTCCTTGTGTGTTCCCCTTCATTTACAACGGCGTTGAGTACAACAAATGTACATTCGTCGACTATAAAAAACTGTGGTGCGCTACGACAAACAATTATGACATTAACAAATTGTGGAGAGAGTGCATGCCAAGTAAATTATACCGTCAGTGTCTTAGCTGCCAGAAAGCGGCGTTCAGTGGAGCGAATATATTCAGTACAATGACTGTCCCTTTGACATTACATGCTATCTCCCTCTCCCCCTCCCTCTCTCCATCTCTGTCTCCCCCTCTCCGTTTCCATCTCACTTTCTCCATCTCTGTCTCTCCCATCTCTCTCCTTCTCTATCCCTTTCTCTGTCTCTATCCCTCCGTCCATCTCTCCCTCCCCTCCCTCTCTCTCTCTCCCTTTCTCTCTCATCCTCCCTCCCCCTCTCTCTCTCGTATATCAGCGAGGGGTTGAAATGTAAAGCGATTTGAACAGTCCCAAGGACTGCATAACGCGATATATAAGAATGTTCCTTTATCTTAATCTGTGTCAGTGGACAACATAGATTCTACTGAAAATGTTGAATTATTATAATATATGGGGGGAATGCATGTATCAGTTGTGTCGACTAAGGATGTGAGAGCCTGTGTGCGTTATTTAGTGCACTGTTATGTTATTTATACAGGACATTTCTTCGAAAATATGTTCATCGTAGGCTGATATAACTTTAGGACGTTTTCGGTGTAGTTTTTCCCACCATAACACGGATGACATTCTACAACTTGACAAATACCTAGTATCGGCAGGATACACATAGATTACAAATGATTGGATTCTTCGATAAACCAATGGCTTCCTTGTCCTCTCGAAAAGTGAGGTTTTTTTCTTTGGATAGCAATCTTGTTAAATCTTGAACATTTATTGTTGCTCTCCTCTTTATCCCAGAATTCCAGAGTGAGGCAAGCATTGTATGAATATATGTATGTATGTATGTATGTATATATGTATGTATG
>BSQZ01000072.1:2100000-2137500 GCA_033239005.1 Lamellibrachia satsuma | reverse complement strand
CTATGGCTATGTCGCATGTGGTGCCTTCACACAATTCAGGTTTAACACCAGTTAAGTTGTTTCCAGAATGTGGGTTTATGTGTAATTCATTCATGAACGTGTGTATGTGAGAAGAATGTAAAAATATAGCAACGTTTTAATTACAAGTAACGGAACTAACGTTACGATCCTACCGACGCAACCCGACAGGCTACAACAATATAAATTAAATTAAACAGTTGTTTGCTTAACAGGGTGTTTCTTACTGGGAAAAGTTGATCTATGTTGTCTTTTTTGTATCATAGTCATGGCTATTGGAAAAAGGGTGTGTGCTATGTGTAGGAATGGCAAGGCCCAGGGCCAAGCCAAAGCAAAGCCAAAGCCAAGGATGAGTAATCAATCAGAAAAAAACAAAGTAGCCTATTAAAAAAAATAATTGAAAAAAAAAAATAATAATCGAACATTGAAATCCTTCAGGAAAGTTTCATTTTGTTAACTATAAATAAATTAGTTTTCACAGTATATATTGAAAAGTACACAGATGTACTCATACATTCTGCGTACATTAATTATGAATACGAGTACCTGACACATCAGTTATATGAGTACGAGTATTTAAAAAAATTGATGATTTATTTCCCCCCTTCTTCATAAGTTAACTACTCCCGTTTTACTACCGTCTCCACCAATTGTCTCCACTCCCCTCTATCCCTCGCCCTCATTCTCCATTCCCCTCCCACTAAATCTCTCTTCACGTAGTCCTCCCATCTCAGTCTCGGTCTTCTTCTTCTCCACTCCCTTCTACCCTCCACTTTTCGGATTTACATTTTGTCATTGTCCAAGAAATGCAAGGCATTTAAGTGTGACCCTATTTCATGTTCATGCTTGGATATATTATGGTTAGAAAGAATTGGCCCATTGAAATGTAGCAAATTGAAAAAGTTACATCATAATATGAACAAACACGTAAATGATCATCTAAAGATGTGGAAAGAAGAACGGTTATGGAAGAATGGTTGTTTTAAGTTAAAAGGCAATCATTGTTGTAACAACACTGGAAGCTTCAGTGAGTCACTACTGTCCCATCAGTGCACACAGATAAGCATCAGTCCAATCTGCTATGGTGTTGTGTGTTGTGTATTGCCCTGCCTCATTGACACATCCATTGTCTCATTGTTAAACATAATGCCACAAAGTGGGTTGTAATATAAAACCATCCCAGACTGGCAGTAATATACCTGCCCTCCTGATGTGAATTGTGCACGTGGACAGATGTTCATATAACTATGTCAGGCAAAAAACCAGCATTTGACCAACAAAAAATATCCAGAAAGCAACTGGTAAAAAAAGTTAATAATATTTTATATACTATATAAACTTTAACTACAGAATATAATATAAACAGTATAAACATTATCAATTATGGGTACTCACCACATATTTAGGAAATAAATTATTTGATTGTACTATGGACAACCCATTACATGGATGCACATTGCTACCATCCAACGTCAATTTGATGGGCACATCACTAAATGGAAAGTAGGCCACTGTAACATGGGGCATGAAATATGCAAATAAAATAGTTATTTAATGAAAGGTTAAGGTATGTTACAGATACAACTAAATATTTGTCTATGTTGATATACATGTAGGGATAGTGCGTGGAAATAAAGCTACATGAAAAAAGTAATGAAAATAAAGTCACTAAATTGCCTAAGAAAGTCACAGAGAAATGTAGTAACAACATTGTGTTATTCAAATACCATATATTAAATACAAAGGTACAGTCTTGCACATTTTCACTGATACTTGATCACGATAAATTTTTATGATTAAAAAAATAATTATATTTTTACACATTAAGTGATAATATTTATTGATTTAATAAACATATCACTGGAGCCGTCAACCTACTCTGGTTTAGACATGGCATTTAGCTGGCTTAGACAAGTGGTTGAGTCAGCTTTGAAAGTGGCTTCTCAAGTGTCACTAACAAAAAAGTAAAGGTGACCAAACACTTTGGTGATCTGTAATTGTGTTTATTTATTGTTTGTTTGGTTTTAGTATTTCAATTTGTATTATAAATGCAAAGAACTAGATATACAAATGAACAGGCTTTTGCTGATGAAATGAATGATTTTTACAGACGTTTTGATACTCAGGACTCTTCCAGTAAATGTGGTTCTGTGCTCAGCGATGTGTTTGTCAGTAATGCTGATAGGCTTGAAATTGATGTAGATGTTGTTACTAAAGTCTTCCAACATGTATGTAGTAGAAAAGCAACTGGTCGTGATGGCATTCCAGCTTTTTTATTGAAAACATTTGCTGAGGAGCTGGCACCGGCTTGGTGCCCCATATTCCAACTTTCGGTCGATAGCCACAGGGTACCAATACTCTGGAAAACCTCATATATTACTTCTGTACCAAAGATAATGCTATGCTGAAGCCCATCTGGAAATCCAAGCAACTGAGATTGGAAACAAAACTGAGACTGTACAATAGTAATGTTCTCAGTGTACTTCTCTACGGCTCCGAGTGCTGGAAACTGACAGCCAAGCTAGCACACAATCTTGAGACATTCCAAAACAAGTGTCTACGGAAGATCCTAGGAGTATTTTGGCCCAACACCATCACTAATGAAGAGCTGCACCGCAAAACAGATGCAACAGCCTTGGCCACACAGATAAAGAAGAGACGATGGAGATGGCTTGGACACGTGTGCCGAACGTCACCTGGCGCACTGCCCAAGACAGCCTTACGCTGGACAGCAGATGGAAAAAGGAGACGTGGTTGCCCAAAAGAAACACGGAGACGTACAGTGGAGAGGGAGATGAAAGAATGCGGCCTGACATGGAACACCATCACCAAATGGGCTGCAGACCGACAGCAGTGGCGCTCTCTTGTCGATTCCTTATGTGCCACCGGGCACGAAGAGGACTAAGTAAGTAAGTAAAAGATAATTTGCCCAAAAGAAAACAATGCTTACAGACCTGTTGCACTTACATCAATTGTCATGAAATGTTTGGAATGCTTAGTGGCTTGTAAACTGAGGTTAGACGTTCAGGACTATCTTGACCCATTCCAATATGCCTACAAGCATAGCAGAGGAACATATGATGCTCTCAACACTGTTGTCCGTTTAATTTTGAAAGACTTAGACAAGCCCAAGGCTTATGCTAGACTATTGTTTATAGACTTTAGTTTGGCGTTCAACCTTATCCAACCTCACACCCTGCTCAGTAAGTTGAAACAAATGAATGTCAATCCATATATCATCAAGTGGTATCATTCTTTTCTAACAGACATAGTGCAGCTTGTTAAAGTAAATCAGACTCTGGTAACAAATATCGGTGCACCCCAAGGTTGTGTCAGTTTGCCGATTTTGTACTTTCTATATACAAATGACTGTACCAGCAGCAGTACTAACAACTACATAATAACAATTTCTGATGATTTGGCTATTGTTAGTCTGTTACATGCTGATTCTGACATCAGTATGTACAATTCTGAAATTGAAAGCTTTGTACATTGGCGTGACAACAACCACCTTGAGTCTTACTAACATTGAGAACTCAATGTTAGTAAGACTCAAGTGATGATTTTTGATGCTAAATATATTGTTGCCGATCACTTGCCTGTTGTTATCCATGGTGAAGAAATTGCCCAGATCGGTCAGTACAAATACCTAGGTGTCCATCTTGATAACAAACTTAGCTGGAATATCCATGTTCACAGTGCGTGCTCCAAAGTCCACCAGCGGTGGAGTTGGCAACTGGATCATGCTTATGAAACATAACAGTTAAAACTTATCTGTTGCATCTTCCCAGTGTATCGGGCATGGAATTTCCTCGCAGCAATAGAAGAAGCACAAAGATTTGCCACTGAAGACAAACAGCAAAGGGCACACTGTGTAAGCATAGCTTGTATACATTGTTGTTAGACACAACAATAATGACATTCCATTACAGAACAAATAGCGATTATGTTTCTACTTAGCCCCTTGGGTTAGTTAGTATTTTGTAAAGAAGACTACATAGTGATTAAAACAATGTTTCAGATGGCTGTTTACACAAAGAAAGAAACATCATTCACATATGTTAATATTTCCAATGGGATGTTTATTGCGTTGCAATACACAACGAGTAATACAGTGCTAAATAAAAACAGCATGTGTATATCATGTTATGCATATGCATTCATATCCAGTATTTTCAATAACATTACATTTGTGTTAATTCATTTAGCTATTTACGTTGAAACAGTACATAGCACCAGCATGTGGAATGGAGAATGTCTTGCAAATGCCATCCTGCCTAACAATAGTTATTAATTGTTGTATAACACATCATTAAGTTTGTTTGTTAGTTTACAGTTACCACAAGGTGTTCAACAAAAGACTAAAGGTATTCTGCCAAAGCGGCAACTGAAACATTATGAGTACATTGTCAGCCTGCAGGAGACAATCATCTGTGCCTGCATAGAGGATGAATTGCCCAAAGCCAGGAAGCGTGGCATCAAGCCTGACAATCCCAGAAACTTTGCACCCAACATCGCAACAGTGCCTGCTCCACCAACATCTGAGCAGCTAGTTGCCATGCATCGTACTCGATTTACAAAGACTTAACCATGTCGTTGATATTAGTTCCCTATGTAACTGAGAGAAGCAAGGTTGGAACAGGTAACCAACGTGCCATTTAACCCGTGTATTTGCTGTGTAATATCGAACAATTCAAAAGTAAAAATTTTATGAAAGCACCGTGGTTTCAAAACTGTCATGGGTAATTTTATAATGAGTCTGGATAATTTTTCACAAAGCATATGAATGTGCATTCATGTTTAACAAGTAATGACTTAACCTAATCTATCAACTTTGAACCCAGTGTATTGTCCATTTTCACTTGGAAATGTCTGTCTAATTTGCCACACACAACAGCTTAGTATAACATGGCGGTTACCTATTCACAGCTTGCCATGTAGCCACAGAACAAACTAGTGGTATGCATAATGCCGCATAGTATCATTGTCCCCTCGTGCTGGCATACCAAACACGTCAGCTCTGTAACGTCCCACCATTGTCAATACTGTAGGGTCGAGTACCAGTAAATCCATTTCCTGTAGAAAATGTATAATTATCATTAAATTTTAGGCATTTTAACTGTACTGTTTGCATAAAATGACAGGTGATTATGCATGTCTGGTTACATGAATACATACATATATACATAATAATTGTACTGCCACAAGATGCCATATATATTATATTATGAGAATATTATATTCATTGTAGGTCTGATTTGTTGTAACAGTTGCAAATAATGTTGATATGAAAGTAAGATATATGTCAAACACTCAACAGCATATTCTGTGCCAGAGACATAATGCTACTAAACAGGGTCAGAGTCATTAAGAGTGTTCATTGTGATCAGTATAATGTGTTTGTTATAATTTGTATTATCATTTTGTCACTAGGTATGTGTATAATTTATGATACATCGTTATCATTTTCATTACCAATCACATCTCAGACCATGTTGCAGCATTGAAAACTTTGTAGTAGACATGACGGCTTAACAAAACACAAACAAAGAAAGAGTGATGGTTGACAGTTGTCTGCTGATGTAACACAGTCTGGTTATCCCATACTGTTCTGTTGTTGCTTCATGGACAGCTGATTATATCTGTTCAGTAGTTCTTAATGAGATCAGTTGGTTAGAGCCAATGATGTACATTCTGAAGGAAAATTGGTATAATAAGGTGTTTGTGTTTGTTCAAGAATTGTCCAGCATGAAAGGGCAAGGATCTGCAATGATTGATTTAGATTTAGTGATACAAATGTTTTGCCTCATAGTATCGAATAAGAGGCCTGGCTCCCTCTCGGCCATCTGCAGAAGCAGCCCTTTTGCCTCCTACTCAGTCAAGGCACTGATGTCAGCCTGGAAGGATGACGAAGAAGAGGTGCCACCAAGTAAAATTGCTCTAAAAATGGTAAATGTACTGGTTTCCATGATTTGTGGGTGGTATGTGAAAATCGGATGCTGGGGACCTCGCTCAATGGTGTGTGGAATGTTTTTATTTTACGTTGCATGTATTCATTCTGGTGCTTTTCAAAGTGAAATGATGGTGTGCAGGTACATCTGGATTCAAAATTAGTAAACATATTTTTTTTGCGGTTTGCTGTTACATTTTGTTGCTAGTACATTTTGGCTTGAAAGCAGGTTGTAAAAATGCTGGAAAAGCTGTTCTACTGCCAAAGTGGTACACTTGACATATCTGCATATTCTTTCAAGTACACGACACACAGGTATTGCTGCTGTTGCAAAGGGTTGCAGGGATACTATATGCACTTATTATTGTCTATAATATTTGGCTCAGAACTGTAAATGTTGATCAGCACATGAAATCATCACCATTGATGTTGTATGTATATTATAATAAAGAAGTGTTTTAATTGTTCGTAAACTATGTGACAACTATTCTACATATTGTTTCCTGTAATTTCTTGCATAATTATATTGACTAATAATATTACTACCTATCACTGAGTGATTGGGGCTGTAATTATATGCATTATATTATCAAATATGCATTTGTCATCTATGTGACATGCAGATGTAGTGTTGTTAAAATAACAAATTAATGTCATGCAGGGGTCCACATCATGTAAATGATCTCCATCTCCCTTAACCTTTGTACAATACAGACAGCTTAAGTTCAGTCAATGTAATCTGGATACAGCTATCGTGTAGATATTTATCGAATAGGTGTCATGTAGTTCATAATTATGTATACCGGTACATATAGAATGCATTGTGCTAGATCCATGTCACAGTAATACTGTACAATTCATTCAACATAATGACACTTAACTTCATTTAATAATGTTAAAGCATCTTTCTCCCACCTTGTTAGATGTACTTGTAATATGTTATGCTAATGAATTAAATCCTTAATTATGGTTAATTAGGGTAATGAAGTAAAAATTCAGTTGTACTGGGTACGTATAATTTTCAGTTATTACACGTCATAATTAATTTGATAAAAATTATGTCGCTGCAGTTTATTGCATGCATAAAAATACCACAAATGAGGCTAAATAATAATATAGAGACCTTTATCAGCTGCATTTTTTTACTACAATTGTGTAATTCCATATAACTACAATTTTACCTGTAGTCTCTCCTTTTTCTGGCTTCTCAGTTTCCTCATGCGTGCACAGTCTTCTCTGTTCAGTGTAACTAGACTTGCTCTGCCACGTCGACGCCTCCTGCCACCCAGTCCTCTCGATGCAATCTCCCCTCTTTTTGTACCGCTTCCTCTTCATTCGCCCCTTCTTTTCGTGCCACCTCTTTCTCTTCCTGCATTTCTTTCCTCAGAACCATTGAAATTCTGTGGGTGAAAGGATATGATGTTGCTAAATTTGCGTTTATAACCAATACAGTTTATGACATACATTTTATCACCACTTTAAAAAACAATTGTTGACATTGTTTGCTACATAATAAACAAGGAAACGTTTACTGTGGTGGGACACACAAATGCAACAGTTTTCACAGAAGATCGTGGCACTCAAGAAAATAAAATGTGCTGTCTTATTTACTTTTATTTTATAACAGTTATGCGCGAAAGAATTGCCAGTCTTATTCCACGAAATGGGAACCGAAAACGAATACATGCAAACCAAAATGATGTCAACAACTTCAAAAACTATTACGACATATAGACACTTATTCTTCTTCTTCCTGTGAAGGACTGGGCTCCTTAGGAGCGTCGTGAGTCCACCGCTATTGGGGCAACAATGGGTGTTTTTAGGTTAAAAACTACATTAAAATCTATATACACAATCTGAAGGTATTTATGGAGTGGTGAGGACTGGCTGCAGTTTGTGGAGACTGCGGCCTAGTCGACTCTGGAAGGACTCCAGTGAAGGGGCTGAGGAGATAGAGGTTGGGAGGTGGTTCCACTCAGATACTGTAGGAGGGAAGAAAGGGTGAAAGAGGGCAGGGTGTTGGATTTGTTCCTGATGCAGGCGTTGTGCTCCTCTAGTCCTTCGGTCAACATGGTGGAAAAATTTGCTGGGTTGATGTCTACGAGGCCTTTGTTGATTTTGTAGAGCATCCCCAGGCGGATCTGTCGTCTTCGATGTTCCAGACTTGTCCATTTTAGATTTTCGAGCATAGATGTTACACAGCCTGGTGATCTGTCTTTGTAGTTGTTGTTCACATATCTGGCTGCTCGGCGTTGGACGCTTTCAAGGAGTTGGGCATCCTTTTGCTTGTAGGGATCCCAGACAGCTGAGGCGTATTCCAAAGTGGGGCGTACCAATGTGATGTAGGTTGCCGCCTTGACTTTAGGGGTACACTCTCTGAAGTTCCTTCGCAGGAACCCCATTGTCCTGTTTCTTCTTGCCGCTACATCCTCTACATGGTTGGACCAGGAGAGATCACTACTGGTGTTGATGCCTAAGTATTTGTTGGTATTTTTCGTTTCCAGTGTTTGACCATGGAGAGAATAGTTGGATGTTAGGGTTTCCCTTCACTTGTTGGGCATGATCCCGATGACGTTGCATTTGCTTGTGTTGAAGTTCATTTGCCAGGTGTGTTCCCACTCTTCCAAGGAGTCAAGGCCTTGTTGAAGTAGGACCTGGTCTTGGTGGTCCTTAATTCTTCTGTAGAGGAGGCTGTCATCTGCGAAGAGTCTGGCACTGGAATGATGGACTGCATCAGGTAAGTCATTGATATAAGTCAGAAAGAGAAGGGGGCCTAGGACAGTGCCTTGTAGTACTGCAGATAGGACAGGTGCAGGGGACGAGAGGGTGCCTTCAAGGCAACTTGCTGTGTTCTGTTGGTCAGGAAGGATTGCATCCAGCTCAGGGTCTTGTCACGTACTCCATAGTATTGCAGCTTGTGCAGTAGACGTTGGTGGGGAACTTTATCAAAGGCCTTGGAAAAGTCAAGTAGAATTACATCTACCTGATCCCCCAATGCCAAGTTTTTGGCGATGTTGTGTACTGTGACCAGGAGTTGAGTTTCACATGAGCGCTTCTTCCTGAATCCGTGTTGGGCATCAGTTAGGATGTGATGGCGATCTAAGTGTTTCATCACACTGCTGGGAACCCCAAGGAAAGATTTGAAATTGTTTTTAGCGTTGGCGTCATTCCTATAAACAAATGCTCCCCTTTGTGCACTCTTTAGGGGGGGTTGTTGGCAGGGGGAGTCCCCCATCTAAAATTGCTGGCATTGGCCATTCCATACTCAGGGATCCCCAAGGTAACATTTGGCACTGTTTTTAGCCTTGGCGCCAATCCCATTAATAAATGTACTTTTTTACTTTTTTGATGGGTGATTTCGGGGGAACCCCACCAGCCCAGACCCGACAGCAATGCATTTTAGGGTATGTCGCGGGGGTTGGTCCATTCAGTGAAACTCCAAGGAAACATTTGACACCATTTTTCTTTCGCGCCAGTCCATTAATTCGGCGTCATTCTATTAAATAAATGGCCCTTTTTTCACCTGTTGGGGGTTGCGTAACACACTAATACACCAGGAAGTCTAACTGAGCAATGACCCTATAGATCTATGGAAATGCCCAGCCGAACTCTAGGAGTCAGACCATCGTTGAGAATTGCATTGGTGGCCATGTTAACGTTTTGTCTGATTATAAGAAAACGTGACCATCAAAAATTCTTAAAATTGTCCACAGCAACTGCCATCATCTCATTGATATACTGACGAAATTTTATCAAAATCACATGCCTCCAGCTCTTTTAAATCGCCCCGACGTACGATGCCTATCAATTTTGACAAAAATAGCCATGTATTCATGCGCCCACGTGGCCCATAGCAGAAAAATTCCCATAAATCCCTCCGCCAGTTAAACTCTTTAAAAAATGCACTGTTTCACATATATATATATATATATATATATATATATATATATATATATATATATATATATATATATATATACCATTTTTACATTACTTTAATATTGGCCTGCAACAACTAATATTAAAATAACTGCACGACAATGATTGTTGGGCTGCATATTAAAACAAGTACAATAATTATATATGTGGGTCATTCCATGCCAACTCTTTACCTTTGGTTGTATAATGCAAACATGTGTGAAAAATCTCAAGCCTCAACTCCACATAATTTTGGAGATATAGTCAATTGAAAACGGTATCCTTTCCTATTTTTCCACCCGCGAATCACATTTTTTTCTTGTCCATGTTTGGAACCTCATATCTTGCCACTGAATATGGATATCGAGCTGAAATATGGCTTAATTAATTAATTGCTCGGTTCTTTAGGAGTCAGACCACAGTTGAGAATTGCATTGGTGGCCATGTTAACGTTTTGTCTGATTATAAGAAAACGTGACCATCAAAAATTCTTAAAATTGTCCACAGCAACTGCTATCATCTCATTGATATACTGACAAAATTTATCAAAATCACATGCCTCCAGCTCTTTTAAATCGCCCCGACGTACGATGCCTATCAATTTTGACAAAAATAGCCATGTATTCATGCGCCCACGTGGCCCATAGCAGAAAAATTCCCATAAATCCCTCCGCCAGTTAAACTCTTTAAAAAATGCACTGTTTCACAGCCAATAGCTTCTACAAACAAACCTGTGAATATTCCTGCTCAAAGGCATCGTGTCACATAATATTAATTTATTAAGTTACCATTTTACAATTTCATGCGCCCTACATTCGTGTGAAACAATAAACAGGAAGGTCAACTGTGGTCTTACCCCAAATAGGGAATTTTTTTGTTTGAGAAAGTGTCAAATTTTATATCAATTTGCGGCACAGTGTATATGTAGACACATTATGGAACACTCCTGCTTGTCAAGTCATTATTATTTGTTTGACAGCCAAGTCTAAACAATGCTTTGCCCGTATTATTAGCTGAAAACCAGTCACATTATTTAATTATAGGTCGATTTTGACACTTGATAAATCATAGATCATATACACTAGATTTGCATAGCACTGCGAACCAATGATGCCTGCGTACTGTCCCTTTGAATATACTAATGAGTTTATTTTTTAAATTAGTATTCATATAATTGCTTGATTCCAACATTGCATAACTTTGTAAGAAAATTGGAAATTTTTCATATTTAACAGGATTTAGGGTAAATTCCGATGTGTCAGGTTTGTCAAATTAATTTTTTTATGTGACTGCTTTCATACTTCTAGTTGATAAGATACAAGGCGAACGGCTTGATTTCGATACGCCACCATAAAAGGGTATCACATGACCACATGCCAGTAGCGGCCAGATTTGAAAATGCTGATTTACGCAGTGCTTCAAGTGGGTGTGACACAACCAAAATACAACTATTCTGTCCAAATTTGTTACACAATGTTGCTAACGCACTGGGCCACAACACAAACATCACCAATGACCACTCTAGTCCGAAATGGCTACCTGTTCCGTCACATAAATGTGTCATACCCCCTAATTTTCGCCAACTTTCCATTTTGGCATCCGATCTGTACCATGATGTTTGTGATTGCTACTGCTGTCTGCCTTTTCCAAGCAAACTGTTCACTTTTCCTGTCAACCTGTGCCTATGGGAATGATTATATCAATTTCATGCGCCCTACATTCGTGTAAAACAATAAACAGGAAGGTCAACAATTGGGGGTCAGACCACAGTTGAAAATTGCATTGGTGGCCATGTTAACGTTTTGTTAGATTATAAGAAAACGTGACCACTAAAAATTCTGAAACGTTTTCACAGCAACTGCCATCATCTCATTGACATGCTGACCAAGTTTTATCACATACCTCCAGCTCTTTTAAAACGCCCCGACGTGCGATGCCCATAAATTTTGACAAAAATAGCCTTGTATTCATGCGCCCACGTGGCCCATAGCAGAAAAATTCCCATAAATCCCTCCGCCTTTTAAACTCTCAAAAAAATGCACCATTTCACAGCCAATAGCTTCTACAAACAAACCTGTGAATATGCCTGCTCAATTGCACTTATGTCACATCGTATGAATTCTTTAAATTCACATATCGCAATTTAATACGCCCTACATTCGTGAAACAATAAACAGGAAGGTCAACTGTGGTCTTACCCTTGTGGTCTTACCCCTCTAGCCGCTTGTCTGACTTCCGGTTGGTATGATTACGCTATGCGACCTTGACCGCGGCAGTTGCGTTAAAAATAACTCCCTTTCCAGTGTGCTATTTTTAGGCTGACGGCTTGGTCGCACCCGCCATGACTCGCTGCCGCTTCGTCGTCGTACGATGGAATACCATATTAGAATGCGGGTTGTCTATTGCGCCGTGATATGAAACCGCGCTGCCGCATTCCTGAACGTTGACACCGGTGAGCCTTCTAGCCCCCCCCCCACCGCCGTGCACAGCCAGGCACACCTCGTAAAAGGTATTTAATCCACGGATTTGTGTGTGCTCAATTTGTGTACAAGAAAAGGATATAATAAAATATAAGCCATGGAATACGTTTACTGCAAAAATTACCCTAAATTACGCATGGTTTTATTTCCTGTAATAACTGTACACTTGCATGACACGCAGGCCAGGCGTCTCGTTCGCAGGCCAGGCGTTTCGTTCACAGGCCAGGCGTTTCGTTCGCAGGCCAGGCGTTTTGTTCACAGGCCATGCGTTTCGTTCGCAGGCCAGGCGTTTTGTTCGCAGGCAAGGCGTTTTGTTCACAGGCCAGGCGTTTCGTTCGCAGGCCAGGCGTTTCGTTCACAGGCCAGGCGTTTTGTTCACAGGCCAGGCGTTTCGCACGGCTGAATAATATCATTATTTGTGGCGTGCCTAATGTAAGATGTTACGAATAAGTAGTTCATTAGTTTAGTAAAGTTGCGACACCCACACAAAATTGTCAAATTGTACGACTACTTATAGGAACTATTTCCTACGGTGGCGCTTCATAGTGCAACGCGGTTGCTACATATAGAATTACAATGTATATACGCAGTTTGTAGGTGACGTGGCATGAAACGCCTGGCTTTTAAACTAACGAGAAAGTTAACGAGTTGATTCACGCATTACCCGTGTCAAGTCGTCTGTCGGTTTGTCTGGAAGAGCTATGCGTTTGCTAGCCGTGGTGGTGTTGGCGTGTGTCGTGAAACAAGACCTGGTATTGTCGCAATGTACGACACGATACTGTGAGAGCGAATTGATTACTGGAGCCCAGACAACTACTGTCGGTAAGTCAACAACAAAGCCAAAGGCTACTGTGTAACACTTGGTATTACTCAGGGTGTATATAGTACTAGTGCCCTGCGCGGATCCCAAGCCCGGCCCGCAATTAGCAGTTAGAGTCATGGCCCGCAATAATTTTTCAAGCCCGGCCCGGCCCAGGCCCGCAAACTAGAATTTAGGCTCAGGCCCGGCCCAGGCCCGACCCAGACCGTGAATGTTTGGCCCAGGCCCGGCCCGCAAGTTTCAGGCCCAGGCCCGGCCCATACCCGCGGGCCAAAGATGGATAAGCCCGCGGCCCGCAAGCCCGCGGCCCGCTAAGTTTAGAGAAGATAAACCTATAATCTTATAACAAAGACGAGGATGAGTTCTAAAAATCCAGCACCACCAACTTCTTCAAACTTACGAATATCCTGAAGAAAAATAAAGAAAAACTTCTTAGTGTCATTACTATTAGATATGATAACATTTGTTATATTTGGCTTTAATGTATTGGCTTATGGTTAGGGTAGGAGATTTGTTTATCTAACCCTGACTTAACTCATATGCAAGCCATAACCCCAATTCATATTGTTAATTGAATTAGTTCAACTAAGTTAACATAATTTAATATGATATTTCAATTAAATATCACCCACTGGCACTGACACTCAGTGGCATTTCCAGCAGGTCTGCAGTCACTAGCCTGAGACAGACAAGTTCAGACATGTGTGAATTAGTACAATGAATTAGGACTGGGGAGAAATACCAATTACCAACTGGGTTGGGTACTGGGTAGTGGCCTAGTGGGCACTTGGCAGTGGGCAGGTCATTCAGGTGGGCAATGTTTGGAGGGAAGACCTAGACAATAGAATGTCCACTGGTAGGGTCAAAGGGTGATAAGTTGATGGTTAATCATGGCTTGATTGCCTCTGCAAATATTTCTAAAGTAAACATTTGGGGCTGGCTACTTCCAGCCAAGTGAACTTATGGGGCCATTAGATTCCATGCAAGGTCTCAATTTGCAACTATATAATACTAAAGAAATAATTTTAAGCATTCATTAACCGGAATTACAATTTATAATCAGTTTTTATTAAAAAATAAAGTAATAATCGGTGTTTTGTATGAATATTTTTATCACGTCCAGGCCCAGCCCAGGCCCGGCCCGGCCCGCTCACACTAGGCCCAGGCCCGGCCCAAGCCCGATGTGTTTAAATTGTTTTCAGCCCAGGCCCGGGCCCGCAGGGCACTAAGTATATACCCAGCCAGCACACCTACAGCGGCCCGAGAGCGGGCCGAGGGTGGCAAACTTATCGGTCCAACATCGGCATCCGCGAGCGGGCCGATGTGGGTTTTGTCCATCGGCTTAACATCGGGCCGATGACGACTCATAAGCGGCTACCGATAGGAAGCCGTGAACCAATTATTAGCCGCTCATTGGCCGACTGTGTCTAGTTTTGATGTGTGTATATTATATATATATATATATATATATATATATATATATATATATATATATATATATATATATGTGTGTGTGTGTGTGTCGATGAGACTCAGCGGCTATAGAAGCCTATATATATATATATATATATATATATATATATATATATATATATATATATATATATATATATATATATATATATATATATATATATATATACACTGGGATCGAACTTAACGCTCGCCCCCTCGCCCGAGGCGAGTAGAAATTCCTGGGGATGAGTAACCTTTGGCCTGCACTAGTCCCCCGGGCGAGTAACTATTTTCCACTCGTTTTATAACAATATAAATGCAAGCAATTTGAATTAGGCGCACATATATGAACGTAACACATTTTATCGAAAACTTAAATTGTTAGCCTTCGTTCCCGATATATCCGATTTCGTAAACGAGCAGCCACTACTCATTGTAACGTAGTCGAAAATCCGTGCACAAGGGTACAAATATAGTACACTGAACAGTACTAACTTTTATCCGTCAACATCATCACTGACATTGATGATGACTGATGAGTCGGAGATGGATGAAGATGCATAAAAAAGGTCGCATTTTGACGATGTCCATCAAAAATGGGGACTAGTGATTTTTCATGGGGATGAGTAACATATTAAGGCTACTAGTCCCCCTGGCGAGTGGGTTAAATTTCTTAATTTCGACCCTTTATATATATATATATATATATATATATATATATATATATATATATATATATATATATATATATATATATATATATATATATATATATATATATATATATGTAATATAATCAATATATACACACATATATGTATATATATACACACATACATATTAATTTTGGCAACACACACACGCACGCACGCACGCACGCACGCACACACACACACACAACTTTACACGAATTTACACAACTTCACACAGGTTAGGATCGGGGTAGGGTTTACTTTGTTAGGGTCAGGGTCAGGTTAGGGTCAGGGCTCGGATTAGGGTTAGGGTTCACTGCCAATGTCTTGTTGTCTCCAGGTTGTGTGTGACAGTGTCTTGTTGTCTCCAGATTGTGTGTGACAAAAACTTCCAATTCACAAATTTCCAACTTGCAAACCTTCAACATGCAAACTTCCAACTTGCAAACTTTCAACATGCAAACTTCTAATTGACAAACTTTCAAATCATCATCTTCCAACATGCAGACTTCCAATTTGCAAATTTTCAACTTACAAACTTCCAAATTTGCAAACTTCCAAACCACAAACTTCGAAATCACAGACTTCCAACTCGCAAACTTCTAACTTGCAAAATTCCAACTCACAAGCGTTCAACTTACAAACATGCAAACTTCCAATTTGCTAATTTTTAACTCACAAACTTCAAATTTGCAAATTTCCAACTTGTTTTCACATTAGGTTGTATTTCAAGTAATATTTTTTACTTCTATTTCAGCTCCAGTTGGAGATGTTTGGACGAAGGGCGGAAATGGTGAGGGAGCTCCTTGTGTATTCCCCTTCATTTACAACGGCGTTGAGTACAACAACTGTACATTCGTCAACTATACAAAACGGTGGTGCGCTACGACAAACAATTATGACATTAACAAATTGTGGGGAGAGTGCATTCCAAGTAAGTTATCCCGTCAGTGTCGTAGCTGCTAGAAAGCGGCGTTCACTGGAACGAATATATTCAGTACAATGACCGTCTTTTCTTTTACACTACATGCTATCTCTCTCCCTCTCCCGTCCCTCCTTCCCTCTCTCCCTCCCCCCTCTCTCTCTCTCCCTCTCTCCCTCTCTCGCATCCTCCCTCCGTCTCTCTCTCGTATGTCTGCGAGGGGTTGAAGTGTAAAGCGCTTTGAACCGTCCCAAGGACTGGATACCGCACTATATAAGAATGTTCCTTTATCTTAATCTGTGTCAGTGGACAACATATATTCTACTGAAAATGTTTAATTATTACAATTTATGGACGGAATGCATATATCCATTGTGTCGACTAATGACGTGACGACCAGTATGTGTTATATCAAAAATGTTTTCATTGTAGTCTAAAGTAACTTTACGACGTTTTCGGTTTAGATTTTCCTACCATAACATAGAAGACATTTTACAACTTCACAAATACCTCGTGTCGGCAGGATACACATAGATTACGAATTGTTGGATTCTGTGATAAGCCAATGGCTTCCTTGTCCGCTTGAAATGTGATGTTTTTTCTTTGGATAGCAATCTTGTTAAATCTTGAATTGTTTCTCTCCTCTTTATCACTGAAGTCTAGGGTGACGCATGCTTTGATGCAGATAGTACATTTTTTTCCATCTACGTTGGGTCATTATTTATGTCTGCGTGTCCTTGGACAAGTAATAACTATATCATTATATTCATGTGTGTATGTATGTTTATATATATAAATATATATATATATATATATATATACATATATATATATATATATATATATATATATATATATATATATATATTATATATATATATATATATATATATATATATATATATATATATATATATATATATATATATATATAGATATATATATATATATATATATATATATATATATATATATATATATCCCTCAGTGTCGTAGCTGCCAGAAAGCAGCGTTCACTGGAACGAATATATTCAGTACAATGACCGTCTTTTCTTTTACAGGTAAAAAAAGGTAAAGTCATTCCCCAGGCATTACGCCTTATATGGCCAGTGCTTAAACCTGGTTTCTGTAGTGCGAAGCAACTTATAGTGCAGTTATACTGACTCTCCTGGACGGGACACTAGTCCATCGCAGGTACCTTCCAAACAGTGTTTGTACTCATTTACAGCTGAGTAGACTGAGGCAAAGTGGGGTAAACGAAATTGCCTAACCTTCGAAAACGAACCGTGCACAGTGTGGGTCTTGAACTCACAACCCTTGAATTTAGAGTCCAACACCTTAACCACTAGGCCACGGCTGCTCCCCTTTTCTTTTACACTACATGCTATCTCTCTCCCTCTCCCGTCCCTCTTTCCATCTCTCCCTCTCCGTCTCCCTTTCTCCCTCTCTGTCTCTCCCATCTCTGTCCATCTCTATCCCTTTCTCTGTATCTATCCCTCCGTCCATCTCTCCCTCCCCTCCCTCTCTCTCTCTCTCCCTTTCTCTCTCATCCTCCCTCCCCTCTCTCTCGTATATCAGCGAGGGGTTGAAATGTAAAGCGATTTGAACAGTCCCAAGGACTGCATAACGCGATATATAAGAATGTTCCTTTATCTTAATCTGTGTCAGTGGACAACATGGATTCTACTGAAAATGTTGAAGTATTATAATCTATGGGGGGAATGCATGTATCAGTTGTGTCGACTAAGGATGTGAGAAGATGTGTGTGTTATTTAGTGCACTGCTATATTACTTATACAGGACATTTCTTCAAAAATATGTTCATCGTAGGCTGATGTAACTTTAGGACGTTTTCGGTTTAGTTTTTCCTACCATAACACGGATGACATTTTAGAACTTGACAAATACCTAGTATCAGCAGGATACACATAGATTACAAATTGTTGGATTCTTTGATAAGCCAATGGCTTCCTTGTCCTCTTTAAATGTGAGGTTTTTTCCTTGGATAGCAATCTTGTTAAATCTTGTACATTTACTGTTGCTCTCCTCTTTATCCCAGAATTCCAGAGTGAGGCAAGCATTGTACGATTATATGTATGTATGTATTATATATATATATATATATATATATATATATATATATATATATATATATATATATATATATATATATATATATATATATATATATATATATATATATATATATATATCAGGCTTTGTCTTATTGAACACTCCAAGTGTTTGTTTATTTAGGTTATTGGATTTCTAACATTCATTGACCGTTTCCAGTGTTGTGGAAATCCTTTGACGGGTTGTTATTTTTAAGGTTTCACATTGACGACACAGTGACGACAACATATACTGGTTGCTCTGTTCACATTGGGTTGTATTTCAAGTAATATTTTTTACTTTTATTTCAGCTTCAGTTGGAGGTGTTTGGACGAAGGGCGGAAATGGTGAGGGAGCTCCTTGTGTATTCCCCTTCATTTACAACGGCGTTAAGTACAACAACTGTACATTCGTCAACTATACAAAACGGTGGTGCGCTAAGACAAACAATTATGACATTAACAAATTGTGGGGAGAGTGCATTCCAAGCAAGTTATCCCGTCAGTGTCGTAGCTGCCAGAAAGCGGCGTTCACTGGAACGAATATATTCAGTACAATGACCGTCTTTTCTTTTACACTACATGCTATCTCTCTCCCTCTCCTGTCCCTTATTTCCATCTCCCCCTCTCCCTCTCCGTCTCCCTTTCTTCTTCTGTCTCTCCCATCTCTCTCCTTCTCTATCCCTTTCTCTGCCTCTATCCCTCCTTCCCTCTCTCCCTCCCCCCTCTCTCTCTCTCCTCCCTCTCTCTCTCTCTCTCTCTCTCTCTCTCTCCCTCTCTCGCATCCTCCCTCCGCCTCTCTCTCGTATGTCTGCGAGCGGTTGAAGTGTAAAGCGCTTTGAACCGTCCCAAGGACTGGATACCGCACTATATAAGAATGTTCCTTTATCTTAATCTGTGTCAGTGGACAACATATATTCTACTGAAAATGTTTAATTATTACAATTTATGGACGGAATACATATATCCATTGTGTCGACTAATGACGTGACGACCAGTATGTGTTATTGACTGCACTGTTACGTTACTTATAGAGGACATTTCATCAAAAATGTTTTCATTGTAGGCTAAAGTAACTTTAGGACGTTTTTGGTTTAGATTGTCCTACCATAACATGGATTACATTTTACAACTTCACAAATACCTCGAGTCGGCAGGATACACATAGATTACGAATTGTTGGATTCTTTGATAAGCCAATGGCTTCCTTGTCCTCTAGAAATGTGAGGTTTTTTCTTTGGATAGCAGTCTTGTTCAATCTTGAACATTTATTGTTGCTCTCCTCTTTATCCCAGAAGTGCAGAGTGAGGCAATCATTGTATGAATATATGTATGTATGTATGTATGTATGTATGTATGTATATATATATATATATATATATATATATATATATATATATATATATATATATATATATATATATATATATATATATATATATATATATATTGTGTATATATATATATATATGTATATATATATATATATATATATATATATATATATATATATATCAGGCTTTGTCTTATTGAACACTCCAAGTGTTTTGTAACAAGATTTAACAAGATTTGCCATCCAAGCCAAAGGCCCAGATGGCAAGTGGACAAGGAAGCCATTGGCTTATCGAGAGTCCAACAATGTTCACCTACTTATAACCCGCCCTCCTGATATATGTGTCAACCTTGTTTTTAAACATATTCACGCTGCTAGCAGTTACACAATCTGTAGACAGTTTGTTCCATTCATTTATTGTCCTCTGTGAGAACGAGTGCTTCCTGATGTCCAATCTACATTGATCCTTTACTAATTTTACCTCATGTCCTCTAGTTCTGCTATCCTTCTTGAGTGAGAAAAACATATTTCTATCAATATTTTCATACCCATTCAATATCTTAAAAACTTCAATCTGATCTCCTCTTAACCTCCTTGTCTCTAGAGTTGTTAAACCACATTCTTTCAGGCGTTCTTCATAACTAAGGTCTCTCAGTTCTGGAATCATTTTAGTTGCTCTCCTTTGTATGCGTTCAAGCGTATCTATATCCTTCTTACGATATGGTCTCCATGCTTGTATACAGTATTCTAAATGAGGTCTAACTATTGCTTTATAAAGAGGTATAATTAACTTTTTTCCCTTGTATGTTATTTTTCTTCTAATCAATCCAAGAATTTGATTACCCTTTGAAGCTGCAATACCACACTGCTCTGAAACTTTCATATCAGCGCTTATTGTAACTCCTAAGTCCTTTTCTTTTACAGTAGTACCCAGAACAGTAGCTCCCATTTTATAGTTTACATTCAAGTTCCCATGTCCTGTATGTAGGCATTTACATTTCCCAAAATTGAACAGCATATGCCATTTCTCAGACCATTTCACTAATCTGTCTAGATCGTTTTGTAAATGTTGTTTATCACCATCAGTATTAGCCTTTCTAAACAGTTTTGTGTCGTCCGCAAATTTTTCACTACGTTACTTGTTATATTCTCGTCCTAGTCATTGATATAAATTAAGAATAATATAGGTCCTAATACTGATCCTTGAGGTACCCCACTCAAAACCGATTTCCAATTTGAAACTTCTCCATCTACTACAACTCGTTGTCTTCTGTCAGTCAGCCATTGTTCTATCCAGTCAGTTATGCTATCCCCGATACCATGGGCTTTTAATTTAAGTAGCAATCTTTGATGTGGCACTTTGTCAAAAGCTTTCTGAAAATCTAAGTAGATAATATCTACTGGCGATCCCACGTCTATCCACTTGGTGATTTCTTCCAAAAAACATAACATATTTGTTAAGCATGACCTCGCTTTAAGGAATCCATGTTGAGATGAATTTAATAATTTATGCTTAACGAGGAAGTCCACCATATGGTCTTTAATTAACCTTTCTAATAATTTACAAATCACTGACGTTAAACTCACTGGTCTGTAATTCTCTGACTTATTTCTCGAACCCTTTTTAAATAATGGTATGATGTTTGCTTCTTTCCATTCAAACGGAACAACTCCCTCTTTTAATGACAAGTTCAATACTCTTGCAAGTGGTATACTGATTTGATCTACTGTTTCCATTAGTAATTTTGGAGGAATCCCATCCACTCCCGGTGATTTGTTATCCTTCATTGCCTTTATTTTCTTAGCTACCAATTCTGGAGTTACAACTAACGGTCCTAAATAGTCAGATTTAGCCCCCTGAAATTTAGCATCAGCAACTGGTAATGAACTAATATCTTCTTTGGTAAACACTGAACTGAAGTAACCATTTAGGTCTTCTGCCATTAAAAACCCCTGTGATATTATATTTCCAGCACTGTCTTCTAGAGGTCCAACCTTGTCTTGTACGTTTTGTTTACTCCTGACATATGCGTAAAAACTCTTGCTGTAATTTTTTATGTTACATGCCAGTTTTTGCTCATAGCTTCTTTTAGATTGTCTGATTTCAGTTGTAGCTGCATTAAGTGCCTCTTTGTATTTTGCATAGTCTTCTTCCTTTCTGGTACGCCTATAAACCCTCCACATAGTTTGTTTTAGCATTATTTTTCTAATTGCCTCTTTTGACAAGTGTTTCTTTCTACACCGTTTTCCTTGTTTTCGGAAGGGAACAAATTTATCAATGATACTCTCAATTTCATATTTTAGAATATTCCAACATTCAATTGCAGTCTTATTCATCAGCATGTTATTCCAATCTAGCTGTGCTAAGTATTTTCTCATATCTTTGTAGTTACCTTTGTGAAAGGTTCTCTTGTACGTTTTCTTATTTTTACTTTCTGATTTGTTTGTCTTTTTCGGTGATGCTTAGTCTTCCGTGTAGTTTCAACATTTGCATGAACCTGGAAAATCATGGTGCTATATAGAACATACTTGGATGACAGACTTAAATGTCACACATTGCCAGTTAGAAGTACCAGTGTGCCCATCCACTTTTGATCTAAAATCTATAGGACATAATAGAATACAAAATGAAAATATGGGAATAATATTGGAATTCTTCAACAAAATATAGCGATATGCTAGGTAGTTCCAAATATCTGCACTTTTATGAGTTAATTGTAATGTAATTAATAAACTTTTCAAATTAATGACCCTATGCCTATACCATGGTGTATACATCCACAGCTACATACAAACACATATTATGATACAAAAGTGGATCACTTTTACACACCTGCTCATGAACCATTTGAACCTGTGTAACAAGATCATGTTGATATCTGTCCACATCATGTTCCAGAAATGTTGGGATGTCAACATCATCCATCTATATAATAAATCTAAATAGAAAACAGTATGGAGATATTACTGTCAAATGCTGAAGATGGCCAAACAATTTGATAAGTTGTTATGTATATTATAAATATGTAAGAATAAAATATAATTATGCTTCACATTTAATTATTTATATAAAAAACAATTAATACATGTATATTGCATTGCACTCATTACACAAGAAAATATTCTATAAAAAAGGCATGTAACATATGATATTCAGTGATGATTATAATTTATGCAATGAAAGAAAGTAATGTTATATGTACCTCCACAGGCAGACGTGGGTGTCTGTTGTACATAAGAAAGGAAGGGTGTGTACTATGTAGATGCCTGTCTCTGTGTGCAGGGACTGAAGGCCACCTCCTCAAGATACTCATCCCAGTCATTCTGGTAGTCAGCTACTAGCTTACTGAGCCTCGTCTTAAGTGTCTGGTTGGTTCTGCAAAAATATATATGGTCAATGGTGGAAAATTTGTAATAATAATGTTTATTTTCAAACATAGTAGAATACAATACCAAATAGCACAGCATTAATGTGTTTACTGCTACTAGCAACAACAATAATACCATACTATTAATTAATACGACATGTAATATTTTATTTTGTTAAATTTGACCAAAAATATTTGAGAAAAAAGTACATGTTAAAAAATTTATATTTGCTAGTTATCTTAATATCAGTTTGTTAAAAAAACATTATTTGAAAAACATTTGCTTAAACATAAACCATAAATCTAATCTGTGAACATTCGTTTTACTACATAATGTTTCACAATACAATCTTAGATGCTACCTCTCATTGAGTCCATTAGTTTGTGGATGGTTTGCTGCTGTAACCATATGGTCAATGTCAAACTTCTTTGCCAAGTCTGTGTTCAAGCGATTGACAAATTCTCGCTCCTGGTCTGACAGCAATTTCTTGGGAGCACCATATCTGTAAAACAACATTACCACATCAGAAATGTTGGCTGACAAAATGTAACAATTTAGCTTTAAAGCAACCTTATCTGCTCCGGTACCCGGAATCATCCTCTCTAGCCAGGGGTGGTAATTGTATTAATAGAAAATTTTCTGAATCATTTGTAGGTGTACTTCGTGACCACTTGCTGTCTTGATTGTGTGAAACAGGTGAATGCACAAAACATCAAAAGGAAATTTCTGTTAGCTCTACTTGATCAGGCAATGCTGCTGATAGAGGATCTTTATTATTTGAATGTTTTCTGTACAATGTTTTTTCTATAAAAAAATACCAATTATTATTTCAGTGTATTTGACCCCATATATGTTGCATATAGGTTTAATTTGTAGGGGAAGCTTTACATTTTGCTGAATTAAAACTAAACGATCCAGAAATTACATGCCTGCAAATGAAGCTTTTCAAGCTTTGCACCTCACAATCGCCAGACTTCCGTCTCAGGGGATACTACTCCACATACTTTGTGAAGTAACCAGTTAGTGTCATAATATACTTGAAACCATTATGGGTCTCGGGTAGAGGGCGTACAAATTAAACAATCCAGTAATAAACATATTCAGATTAAGGGCACACAAAAGTTCGATGCAGCCTCAAAGTTAAAAGTTTTTCAATTGTTTGGCTATCAGGTTATTTTTGCTAAGAAATTACATAAATTTCCTGGACAAAATTTACTTCAATCTGGTGTATTCATTCTATATATAATTTTTTAAAGAGACTTGGCATTACATGGCTATTATGGCAAAAAATGTACTATTGGCATTCAAAAATTAAATGTTCTATAAAAAAAAATTTGCTTACAACTTATAATACACACAGCAATATATTTACGTAACACTTACATTTCTAACACAATATCCAGCATATATATTTTAATCACTTACGTAGATTTTTACGTCCTCGTTCAAGCCTTTCCAGTAATACCGCTGGCTAATTTCGTCCACAGTAGCATTGATGCCACTGTGGCCAGCAGGTGGCGCAGAGTGAATATGGCACAAGGTCGTGTCTCTCTCTTTCTCATCAGTCACAATCTTCTGGTGTATGTGCGAATATACACTAACATATGTGGTGGGATATACACTAACGCTCCAGTGTGCAATTATTGGTCATAGTTATAGGCATTTTTTATGAAGTACTTTAAGTAAAATGACATATCCTTAACAGCATCACTTGTAGTAGCAAAATCACTTGGAGAACAATTTGTGGAAAGATCAGACAAAGTAATAGTTACACTGTTTGCTAAATTAGCAAAATACCATATATTCGGGTTGCACATAGCACAAGATTTATTTACTGAATATATAGTAATTGGGACCCAGGCTTTTGGAATCTAACGTCAGAAATGATGTAGCTATACAATACAGTACAATACAATAAAGAAGATTTCTATAGCACTAAAATCTTCAGAAAGCTGAGCTCAGTAGCGCACCAATACCAAAGTGTTAGGCAAATCTTACCCCAAATTCAATTCCAGATCGTCAACAGTGATGGTGGTGCGCTGAGGAGCTAAGAAGGTTAGACCAGGTCAAATAGGTAGGTTTTAAAATGCCGCCGAAATGTTAATATATATTTTCTATAGCCAGTGTCAAGCTATATGCATCCCAACATGAATATATATATATATATATATTCAGCCGATTTCAGCAGTTCAAAAAGTTTCCATAAATTCATCATGGGCCCTCCATATGACACCTGTCTAATGTATAGGTATATAGCCCCTATCAAGTATAAGTCAATCACACAATGTCATCATTATATTTTGACAGCTTGACATAACTTCATGCTTGTTAAATTAATTCCACAATAAAGTTTAGCAATATGTTGTTAAATGTTGAGCTGGTTTTGTTGGTGGCCTTTGGTAAATAAAGCTAACATGAGATGGATCAGATGTTATGTATATATTAATATGCTAACTTTGGATCACTGTAAGTGCATTTTCATTCAATTTCAAAATAATCATAAGAGGAGATGCAATGTATCGGTAAATAAGCCCATGCCAGGGGTATTTTTGCACAAAGTGCATATACCAATAAGGCCATTACAATATAAATAGCAAGTATATTTTTAAATGTATATTTTTTGTGATAGTCAACAGGGGACGCCTGGAAGAAAGTGGAAGAAAGTAAAATAATATAAAACAGACAACATATTAAGTTTTTAGTACTTTTGTTAAACTGTCGTTGTACATTTAATAAGTAACTCATGCTTGCCACGTAGCATTCGATAGCAAGGTGCATGGATAGATTGTGCACGTAATAAGGTATTAGGTATATATAGCTATATAGTAATAATCTCTTATTAGTACTGTATATCTGTAGATATATGATGAAGACTGGGTGCTGTACAGTATAAACACTGGGCCTCCAGTGGGTTCTTGCCGTGCAGCAGCATGAATGTCACTGGTCCATGCCGGTGTAACGGGCCCAGAGTAGTCCCGTGCCGAAAGTCAGCGGAAGTATGCATTTTGCGTATTGCGCATGCGCGCGCAAACGCAGTAGACGCCAGGTAACCCTATCCACTGTGACCCCGTGCCAGGAGTATGCAGACTTAGCGAGACTAATACAGATTCAGGTGACCCACATGACCCCCACGATGTTGACCTTATTTTGTCAGCGAGGCCTTTTTTAAGAAAGTTGAAAGTCATTTGATTAGAACGTGGAAACTGATGGAGCATCAGAAGAGATGTAGGCGAGACGAAAAGTACAAAAAAATATGGAGTGCATCAAACATTATATATATATATATATATATATATATATATATATATATATATATATATATATATATATATATATATATATATATATATATATATATATATAGCCATTATTTGGTAATACCCATTATGTTAAATCACCAGTGACCAAGTGTAGGAGTGCAAGCACCGAAATCAAATGTTAGACAATTTGCATTTATCAATTATCAAACGACAAAAGGACGTGGCTATTCGCACAGCTGCTCTGCAGGTCCCTCTATTAATTACCAAAAGTGTGGTTGTTATTATTTGCAGAGCTTCACTAGGTTTTGGCATTGCAGAAATAGTTATTGCTATTTGCAAAATTACCATATTGGTATGGTAATTAATGATAATGTTAATGATATATTGTGTCACTTAAGTTATGGCTTCTTACATGAGGCTTGTCTTGCTGTTTCTACAAAGTAGAAGATTAAATGGCTTCACTTCTTGTATAACAGCCACTTAGTCCATTAAGCTACTTCTTGTTCACTGGTTCAGTAGTGCACATGTATTACTAAGTCAGAGCAAAGTTGCTGTGTTACAGCATTACACATTTTACGTCTACATACTCCTAGGTCAAAGATACAATATGGCAGCACTTCACTCATGTTGAAGTTGCTGGGAAAGCTTTGGCTAGGTGCAACTACTGTGCTCATCAACAAAGTATCAAGTCCTGCAGGATGTGGTACCATCATAACAACTGTGCAACATTTACAAATGAGGTAGGAATGAGTAATAGTAGTTATGAATATGATTTAATGTTTTTTTGGTAAATTAAATAACATCATTGCAGTAAATGTTTTATCTCTTGAATTATAAGCTGTAAGCATTTGTCACACACAACTTGATAAAGAAGCTTCCAAATGTCAGTTATTTTGGTAAGCGAGTGAGAACTAGATCAATACTAGCCATGTTGTCATTTAATCCTGGTCCCTTTCATTGCATTTAGCAGATATGCATACTTTACTTTAATAGTTTAACACTATTCACCGGATATTGAATGGATTAAATGTGTCATTGTGGCATGTACCACGTGGCTTATAGTGGGTGATAAAAGGGAACCGTGCTGGCTTTCACTTTTAGGTGACTAATAACACAAGTAATGTACAAGAGAATCAGCATGGAAATAAATGCATACACTTTTTGTGTTATTTTAATATTATAATCATTAAACAGTTTTGGCTACACAGGCAGACACCATAGCTAAAAAAAATTATAAGTACTAATTAAATTAATCGGCACCTATAATTTGGATGGGGTATGATGCAATTGGCATGTCTCCCATAGCATGGCTTTGAAAATGTCGGTTATTTGTTAGACAAACTGCGCAATTACGTAATTGTGCTCTGACATCTTTACGTAAACCTTTCCACACATATGCTTCTGTTATTCGACGTACTGTCTTCCAGACAGACAAATGGCCACATTCTTGATGTGCGCGTGAAATGACAGCTTCGCGATAGCCTGTATGGAGAACTAAACGAGGATATAAAGGCGCGTGTAGGTTGGGGGATTTCAGACTGTATAAAACACCGTTTAAAATCTCATAGTCATCATCGGCTTTGGCTAATTGCCATAATTCAGGAAATTCGCGGCGTCGATCCTATGCTACTGCTTTCAAATCTAGTCCGTCATGGAGTAGTGACAGTATGTCCGTTATGTCATCGTCACTGGTCATCAGTTCCGGATCAAAAATATCTTCTGTGTCTATCACAGCAACATTGTTATTCGCGGTATGTTTTATACGAGATAACATATCAGCGCGAATGTTGTGTCGACCGGATCGATAAGAAATTGTTGCTCCAAATTCAGCTAGAAGAATGCCCCATCTTTGTATTTTCGTGTTATTCAACGCTTTCGTGAAAAGACTCAACAAAGGTTTATGGTCGGTGTACACATGAAACTGAGACCCAAACAAGTATGCTCGTAATTTCTCAATACAGTATACAACGGCATATGCTTCCTTCTCGATCGTCGCCCATTTACGTTGTGTGTTAGACAAAGTATGACTAACATACTGGATTACTTTCTCTACCCCGTCATCAGATTCCTGGACAAGTATCCCTCCAATCGCATATTGACATGCATCGGTATAAAGTCGGTACGGTCGATTCATGTCAGGAGCCGCCATCACATGTGATGACGTCAGTAACCGTTTCAATTCGTCAAACGCTGCTTGTTTGTCGTCGTCCCACGAAAATCTAACGTTTTGACGTGTCAAAGCAATTAATGATTCAGCTACTGTCGCATAATTTGTTAGGCTGTTCCTGTAGTAATTACACATACCAAGCATCGATCTAACTTCTTTGACTGTAGTCGGTGGTTTCAGTTTAGCGATGACGTCAACTTTATCCGGATCTGTTGTAATTCCGTCAGCATTAAGAACATAGCCTAACAGTTTTACTTCTGGTAAACCAAATGCACATTTTGTCGGCTTAAGTTTAAGTCCGGCATCCCTAAGTTTGTCAAAGACGAGTTGCAAGTGTTTGATATGATCGTGTTCAGTTTTGCTATACACCAGAATCGTCGATGTATACAAAGACACACTTGCCAATCAAATCAGCCAAGATCTTATTCATTTCTCTTTGAAAGAAATTTGGAGCTGATTTAAGACCAAACGGGACCTTGTTAAAGGCATAATGACCTAAATGGCAGCGGAAAGCAGTTTTATGTTTATCTTCCTCGGCCACGGGCATTTGATAATAACCTGACTTTAAATCTAACGTTGAGTAAATCGTGCTCCCGCCTACTAAATCAAAGATTTCTTGAATGTGTGGTAACGGGTAAGCATCTTTCTGTGTTACCTCATTTAGTTTGCGGTAATCAACACACAGACGAGACTCGCCATCTGTCTTTGGTACGAGCAAAATAGGGCTAGAATACGCCGAATTACTTGGGCATATAATGTCATCATCTAGCATTTCCTTAATCATTTCTTCGACTACCTTTCTCTTACTTAAAGGCATACGATACGCTTTCTGACAAATCGGAGGCCCATGTGTTTTGATACGCAAGCACCTGTTGAACCACTACTGCCTGTTTCGGGCGCAATTGGACCAATGCTTGTATAACCATCTTGTAAATGACATCTTAAAGGCCATTTCTGGGAGAACCAGGTAAACACATTTCGTGTTAAATCGATCACACTCCTACCCTTTCGCAAGGAAGGATCACCCAATATCATTTCGTGTGGTAATTCATCGCACACTACTACCTCAACAGGAGAAATAATCCCTGATATAGCAACCTGTGGTTTACCACATACTTTAAGTGACACTCCACCTAAACCCTGCAATGGTCCAGAATGCTCTAGTAAACATGCACGATGCGTTCTCCTTACAATAAGGTCAAAAATGTCTCGTCTTAGAAGAGTACAAGAGGCGCCTGTGTCAACAAGGGCAGTCACCTTGATACCAGATAGAATAAGGTTGACCGTAGGCCGCCCGCTTACCTGACCTTTATGATCTAAGACGAATGCCCGTTTTCCGACAACCTGCGTTGTGAATAACGGCGATGACATTCCCTAGCATAGTGTCCCGACTTGCCGCAGTTGAAGCAAAGCAGCTGGCGTCTTGTGCGGGTGTCGTCTCGAGGAACACGGCGGGTGTTCGTGTTGAAAGGTGTCCCGTTACGACTTTCGTTAGTCGCGTGAGTGGACGCATCACGGGAGGCAGGGCTGCGCGCTTCGATCTTGGCGGTTTTCGTGGCCAGCTTCTCCACTGTCGACGAAATGGAATCAACCATTTTGATTAATGGCGGAGTGGAATCGGAAGCCGGCTTCCCCATCACGCCAACTTCCATCGGCTGCTCGACCCGTCCGAGGCGTGTGTAAGCGTCCTGTCGCTCACAGAATCGTGTGATGTCTACGAATGCCGCTTCTATCGTAGCAGGCGACTGCTCGACGAGTTTTCGTGCTAGTTCGTTGGATTTCAATCGGCTCTAGCGAAAGCTTTAATCAGGAGACGTTCCTGGTCGGCATTACGGCGTGCCGTAGGATATGCCACATCAGCGATATCTCGAAATCGTCGAGCATACTGGGCAGTTGGTTCGTAAACAGATTGACGAATTTTGTCCAGTTCATCACGTAACACAGCAGATTCATCTGGTTACGCAAATCGGCCCAAAGAATAGCTGTTCTTGCGATTTGATTTGCAACGATTACTCCTTCGATATATCGCTCAAGTTCAAATCGCAAAGGTCCGGAAACAGTTTTAGTTGCAATTACTATAATACTGTCCGCACCAACCTGGTTGAAAGCAATTTCGAACAGCGGCTGTCGTAGAACCATCGCACGTTTGTGTCTGACGTATTAAATCTCGAATTTGTTCGCGTTGTGTTCGAATGTGTCGTCTTTCGGCTTCTTGTTGTGCCAGTCCTAATGTATATTTTTTTAAATTGTGCCGCATCCATTTTGAAATGTTCGTAAACCAATTAACATAAATAAAAAAAATCACTGTTCGTATTCGTCCAATGACAAATGTGAATGAAGGAATGTTTCGTTCCGCATAGCGTCAATAGGGTAGTGAAACATCACAATTATAAGTTCGAAAGACACATACCTCTCTAATAGATTGATCGTCGCTGGTAATCGTCGTGAATGTACGTTTTAAAGTGCGCTCGTCAGTGTACGCCGAAAAATCGCTAGCGCGGCTCGCCAGTGTACGTTTTAAGGCACGTTCACGAGTCTATGTACATCGAAAAAAATCGCTGGCGCGTCTCGCCATTGTAAGATATATGCCTCCCTCTTCTTGTCTTCTTCGGGGCCGCACGCAATGGTCCAGGAGGCATTTCTCACAACGAAGGATATTTTGATTGTCCGTCGTTTTTGCGCTCGCCAGGTCGAGATTTATAACTGAATTTGTACTCACTCGACCAATGAGTACATAGAGTACTACAGAAGTGTAGTCAACGCATTGTTCTCCAGGTTCGAAACGATTTTAATATTGTACAGCAGACGGCTACGTACATAGTAGCAATATAATCACTCACGATGACAAATAAAAATAACAGTGAAGACATCTATCACTGTAAACCGTAAAGAAAAGTAGTGAATGTAAACATCACTCAAAATGTATACAGATTCTTAAAATCTAGAAGATTTGACAAGAAAATTCTGGCCGGAAATTTTTAATTCTAATGCTAAAGCAGGTATGGCCCGCCAGGACCACCCTTACTGAAAATTTGGATGCCTAAAATTCAGCATGACTACATACCTAAGTGTGAATTTAAAATAGTCTTGCCGCCCCCTTGTAAACGCTCCTCCGGGGTATTTATACTCCCCGTTTTCCAAAATCAGACGTCGTCACTAGAGGCACTGTGATTGCTTAAATACCCAATACGCTTTACTATTGGTCAACTTGTTAAATCCACCCACCCTCTCAACCACTGGACAATGACGTCTGCCAATCTTCCTTTCCCAATTTTGCAAGTTAAACTTTTGAACTCTTGGAGCTGCGCCAATTCCAGGGTTCCCAGGGCTCCTTCTCGGTTCCCCAATTACGATGACCCTCGAGTCAGAGCAACAAATGTCAGGATTAAAGGGAACGCTGAAGTGTCTAAACAGTACCATCAATCTTTGACACCATTTGGATTGTGTCCATATCCACTTGGGTGGTTTAATTATAAACCTTTAGAAACCTGTTTTTCTGTTGTTAATCTAGGCTTAACACATCGAATAAACTTCGAAATGACTTACTAAACATTAGCGCATAAAAACTAATTAAAATCAAACTGGCCTATACTTTACATTTTGATGGGTTGTTATTTTTAATGTTTCACATTGACGACACAGTGACGACACAATATACTGGTTGCTGTGTTCATATTGGGTTGTATTTCAAGTAATTTTTTTACTTCTATTTCAGCTTCAGTTGGAGATGTTTGGACGAAGGGCGGAAATGGTGAGGGAGCTCCTTGTGTATTCCCCTTCATTTACAACGGCGTTGAGTACAACAACTGTACATTCGTCAACTATACAAAACGGTGGTGCGCTACGACAAACAATTGTGACATTAACAAATTGTGGGGAGAGTGCATTCCAAGTAAGTTATCCCGTCAGTGTCGTAGCTGCCAGAAAGCGGCGTTCACTGGAACGAATATATTCAGTACAATGACCGTCTTTTCTTTTACACTACATGCTATCTCTCTCCCTCTCCCGTCCCTCCTTCCCTCTCTCCCTCCCCCCTCTCTCCCTTCCCCCTCTCTCTCTGCCTCTCTCCATCTCTCGCATCCTCCCTCCGCCTCTCTCTCGTATGTCTGCGAGGGGTTGAAGTGTAAAGCGCTTTGAATCGTCCCAAGGACTGGATACCGCACTATATAAGAATGTTCCTTTATCTTAATCTGTGTCAGTGGACAACATATATTCTACTGAAAATTCTTATATAGTTTCATCAAAAATGTTTTCCTTGTAGGCTAAAGTAACTTTAGGACGTTTTCGGTTTAGATTTTCCTACCATAACATAGATGACATTTTACAACTTCACAAATACCTCCTGTCGGCAGGATACACATAGATTACGAATTGTTGGATTCTGTGATAAGCCATTGGAATCCTTGACCGCTTGAAATGTTATGTTTTTTCTTTGGATAGCAATCTTGTTAAATCTTGAATTGTTTCTCTCCTCTTTATCACTGAAGTCTAGGGTGACGCATGCTTTGATGCAGATAGTACATTTTTTCCATCTACTTTGGGTCATTATTTATGTCTGCGTTTCCTTGGACAAGTAATAACTATATCATTATATGCATGTGTGTATGTATGTATGTATGTTTATATATATATATATATATATATATATATATATATATATATATATATATATATATATATATATATATATATATATATATATATATCAGGCTTTGTCTTATTGAAAATTCCAAGTGTTTGTTTATTTAGGTTATTGCATTTCTAACATTCATTAATCGTTTCCAATGTTGTGGTTATCCTTTGATGGGTTGTTATTTTTAAAGTTTGACATTGACGACACAGTGACGACAACATATAGTGGTTGCACTGTTCGCATTGTGTCGTATTTCAAGTAATTTTTTTAACTTTTATTTCAGCTTCAGTTGGAGATGTTTGGACGAAGGGCGGAAATGGTGAGGGAGCTCCTTGTGTATTCCCCTTCATTTAAAACGGCGTTGAGTACAACAACTGTACATTCGTCAACTATACAAAACGGTGGTGCGCTACGACAAACAATTATGACATTAACAATTTGTGGGGAGAGTGCATTCCAAGTAAGTTAACCCGTCAGAGTCGTAGCTGCCAGAAAGCGGCGTTCACTGGAACGAATATATTCAGTACAATGACCGTCTTTTCGTTTACACTACATGCTATCTCTCTCCCTCTCCCGTCCCTCCTTCCCTCTCTCCCTCTCCCCTCTCTCCCTCTCTCCATCTCTCGCATCCTCCCTCCGCCTCTCTCTCGTATGTCTGCGAGGGGTTGAAGTGTAAAGCGCTTTGAACCGTCCCAAGGACTGGATACCGCACTATATAAGAATGTTCCTTTATCTTAATCTGTGTGAGTGGACAACATATATTCTACTGAAAATGTTTAATTATTACAATTTATGGACGGAATGCATATATCCATTGTGTCGACTAATGACGTGACGACCAGTGTGTGTTATTGACTGCACTGTTACGTTACTTATACAGGACATTTCATCAAAAATGTTTTCATTGTAGGCTAAAGTAACTTTAGGACGTTTTCGTTTTAGATTTTCCTACCATAACATACATGAAATTTTACAAATTCACAAATACCTCGTGTCGGCAGGATACACATAGATTACGAATTGTTGGATTCTGTGATAAGCCATTGGCTTCCTTGACCGCTTGAAATGTGATGTTTTTTCTTTGGATAGCAATCTTGTTAAATCTTGAATTGTTTCTCTCCTCTTTATCACTGAAGTCTAGGGTGACGCATGCTTTGATGCAGATAGTACATTTTTTCCATCTACGTTGGGTCATTATTTATGTCTGCGTTTCCTTGGACAAGTAATAACTATATCATTATATGCATGTGTGTATGTACGTATGTATGTTTATATATATATATATATATATATATATATATATATATATATCAGGCTTTGTCTTATTGAAAATTCCAAGTGTTTGTTTATTTAGGTTATTGCATTTCTAACATTCATTAATCGTTTCCAATGTTGTGGATATCCTTTGATGGGTTTTTATTTTTAAGGTTTGACATTGACGACACAGTGACGACAACATATAGTGGTTGCACTGTTCGCATTGGGTCGTATTTCAAGTAATTTTTTTAACTTTTATTTCAGCTTCAGTTGGAGATGTTTGGACGAAGGGCGGAAATGGTGAGGGAGCTCCTTGTGTATTCCCCTTCATTTAAAACGGCGTTGAGTACAACAACTGTACATTCGTCAACTATACAAAACGGTGTTGCGCTACGACAAACAATTATGACATTAACAAATTGTGGGGGAGGCATTCCAAGTAAGTTATCCCGTCAGTGTCGTAGCTGCCAGAAAGCGGCGTTCACTGGAACGAATATATTCAGTACAATGACCGTCTTTTCTTTTACACTACATGCTATCTCTCTTCCTCTCCCGTCCCTCCTTCCCTCTCTCCCTCCCCCCCTCTCTCTCTCTCCCTCTCTCCCTCTCTCGCATCCTCCCTCCGCCTCTCTCTCGTATGTCTGCGAGGGGTTGAAGTGTAAAGCGCTTTGAATCGTCCCAAGGACTGGTTACCGCACTATATAAGAATGTTCCTTTATCTTAATCTGTGTCAGTGGACAACATATATTCTACTGAAAATTCTTATATAGTTTCATCAAAAATGTTTTCATTGTAGGCTAAAGTAACTTTAGGACGTTTTCGGTTTAGATTTTCCTACCATAACATAGATGACATTTTACAACTTCACAAATACCTCGTGTCGGAAGGATACACATAGATTACGAATTGTTAGATTCTGTGATAAGCCAATGGCTTCCTTGACTGCTTGAAATGTGATGTTTTTTCTTTGGATAGCAATCTTGTTAAATCTTGAATTGTTTCTCTTCTCTTTATCACTGAAGTCTAGGGTGACGCATGCTTTGATGCAGATAGTACATTTTTTCCATCTACTTTGGGTCATTATTTATGTCTGCGTTTCCTTGGACAAGTAGTAACTATATCATTATATGCATGTGTGTATGTATGTATATATGTTTATATATATATATATATATATATATATATATATATATATATATATATATATATATATATATATATATATATATAAATTATTTGTCTTATTGAAAATTCCAAGTGTTTGTTTATTTAGGTTATTGCATTTCTAACAATCATTAATCGTTTCCAATGTTATGGATATCCTTTGATGGGTTTTTATTTTTAAGGTTTGACATTGACGACACAGTGACGACAACATATAGTTGTTGCACTGTTCGCATTGGGTCGTATTTCAAGTAATTTTTTTAACTTTTATGTCAGCTTCAGTTGGAGATGTTTGGACGAAGGGCGGAAATGGTGAGGGAGCTCCTTGTGTATTCCCCTTCATTTAAAACGGCGTTGAGTACAACAACTGTACATTCGTCAACTATACAAAACGGTGGTGCGCTACGACAAACAATTATGACATTAACAAATTGTGGGGAGAGTGCATTCCAAGTAAGTTATCCCGTCAGTGTCGTAGCTGCCAGAAAGCGGCGTTCACTGGAACGAATATATTCAGTACAATGACCGTCTTTTCTTTTACACTACATGCTATCTCTCTTCCTCTCCCGTCCCTCCTTCCCTCTCTCCCTCCCCCTCTCTCCCTCCCCCCTCTCTCTCTCCCTCTCTCCCTCTCTCGCATCCTCCCTCCGCCTCTCTCTCGTATGTCTGCGAGGGGTTGAAGTGTAAAGCGCTTTGAACCGTCCCAAGGACTGGATACCGCACTATATAAGAATGTTCCTTTATCTTAATCTGTGTCAGTGGACAACATATATTCTACTGAAAATGTTTAATTATTATAATTTATGGACGGAATGCATATATCCATTGTGTCGACTAATGACGTGACGACCAGTATGTGTTATTGACTGCACTGTTACGTTACTTATACAGGACATTTCATCAAAAATGTTTTCATTGTAGGCTAAAGTAACTTTAGGACGTTTTCGGTTTAGATTTTCCTACCATAACGTAGATGACATTTTACAACTTCACAAATACCTCGTGTTGGCAGGATACACATAGATTACGAATTGTTGGATTCTGTGATAAGCCATTGGCTTCCTTGACCGCTTGAAATGTGATGTTTTTTCTTTGGATAGCAATGTATATATATATATATATATATATGTATATATATATATATATATATATATATATATATATATATATATATATATATGTGTATATATATATATATATATATATATATATATATATATATATATATATATATATATATATATATATATATATATATATATATATATATATATATATATATATATATATATATATATATATATATATATATATATATATATATATATGGTTGGGGAGATGGTGCCTCGGTCTCGCTGTATGGTACATGGGTGTTTGAGTTTGGGCGATGTGTTGTTGTCTGGCGATCTCATCACCATATCGTTTCGACGATTTAAGCATAGTGCCCAGCAAGGTCCCTTATCCCTGCAAGTCACCGGCGAGGGAATACCGGGCACAGAACTTTATCCGGCTCGTTTTTTACGAGAATTTCTCAGTGTCAGGGGTGTCATACCAGCGCCACTGTTCACCTACCCTGATGGTTTGCCAATGTTAAGGTTTGAATTTGATGCGTCACTGAAGCAGCTGCTGCGCTTCTGTGGGTATGACACCAACGCATTTAAGGGCCACAGCTTCCGCATTGGGGCTGCGACTGCAGCGGCCTCGAGAGGCGATTCGGATGCGCAGATACGGGCGGCAGGCAGGTGGACTTCAGACGCATTCAAAAAATGTATTAGATTTTCGTGAATACTAAATTGCTACTTGCTTGTAAGATGATGTCAGCTTGGTGGGGGTGTTCACAGGTTTCGGTGAACGGTGGCCTTATGGCCCCACCTTTTAGGTTACAAAAATATATAGAGTAGGAATTTTAGCAAGTAGTGTAGTCCAGTAATGCAGTATATGCAAATAGGTT
>BSQZ01000072.1:2050000-2095000 GCA_033239005.1 Lamellibrachia satsuma | reverse complement strand
ATCAATAAATAACACTATAAAATACATATATATATATATATATATATATATATATATGCATATATATATATATATATATATATATATATATACATAATGAGATCCATAATAATATATATATATATATATATATATATATATATATATACACACAGACATACATACATATACACATACATACATACACACACACACACACACACACACACACACACACACACACACACACACACACACACACACACACACACACATATATGTGTGTGGGGGTGTGTTCGTGCGTGCGTGTGTATGCTAACATATTGGCGGCCCAAGTTTTATTTTATTGAACCACAAAAAATATATGTAATTAGACAGTTGTTTGTTGATGAATATCGACCTTGTCGTTCAGAACGCAATGTAGACATGATATTCGTCTGGGTTCATTAATACACAACAATTTTAATGTTAAAACAGATACGGCTGTTATGTTAGAAACTGTTTAGCGCCTACATTTGCAAAATACTCCCCGGACCCTTAACACAGTTGGAACGTAATGTGTTTATCTGGTCTGTTCGGTGCCCACATGTGTCTTATATCTACTGAAAGTGTCAAAGTCCGCCCAGCATACGTAATCACACGCCGGTAAACAAGCTGGCTGAAAGAGGAAGTTGCGGCAGTTGGGTAGTTGGGCAGTTGGGTAGACGTCGTCGACCCCAAACGCAGAAGGAAGCAGCGCTATGGACACTTCTATGACACTTCTGTTGTGTGTAGTTTGTATAGCTGGACACAGCTACGTCAAAGGAGGTAGGCCGGCCATTGTTCTCACAAGGGTAAGACGAAGGGAAATAGGACGAGAAGTGGGGAGATGGACAGGACGACCAGGGTGAAATAGGCTGATTTTGTGTTAGCTTTAGATGGTGGGGAGGGGGGTACGGATGTTAGCATCGACTACTTAAGGATGTCAGAGGTTAATCCATGGTAATTTTGGGGGCCAGCTTCCCACCTCCCACCAATTTATGAGGCCATCCTCCCACCTCCCATCTATTTTAAGGCTATCTTCGCACCTCCAACCAATTCTTAGGACTAACCTCCCGATTCATGCCACAATTAATATTGTATTATTAGCTCGATCTGTCGGGCCAATCAACGACGACCGTGACCGAGTGCTGGTGTACCCGTCGTGACCTTTAATCAAAACTTAATTGGGGATTGGCGCCCATAAATACGTCGCGCTTGCAATATCTAGACACGTTGTTCGTGTGAACGTCCACTTAATTCAACTGCACTTTGTCATGCGACAAAGTGTCGCCCGAACAATTGGCATTTAATCGCTCGTGTGAACGAATCTTTAATTGACGGACATGTCAATATAAGTAAAGTTTAGAATCGTTTGGTATGCGTTGTTTACGTTTATCAAAATTAATGTAACTCACATCTAACGATAGTCCCCGGATGTTTGATTCGATTCTGGGCAAACATCTGGATGATGTGCTGTTTGTCATTAGGCAGTTGTGAATGCCACAAATGGTGACGCCACCTAGCGGAGCCTTGTTAATCGTCGCTATGCGCAAGATTAAATTTGACACATATAACAGTGGTGCCATGTGGTTAACCGGTACCATTGTATAAGATGAACGACGGATCATGATTGTGGACATCCGTAACCGAGTGCAACTGCAGCCGAGGTCTGTGTGGTAATGCTGTTTACATCATTGTGTTAACACCTCCCACATCAAAATCCCACCTCCCACCTATTTTTGGGGGTTAACCTCCCACCTCCCACAATTTTTTTAGGACCAACCTCTCTGTACACAACCGAGTGCTTCTTAATTTACACGTTCCCGACTTTAAAATGGCTCGTGTTATTGAATACATATCTGAAATGTGGTTTTGTTTCCAATTTCAGACACTCTATTCACAAGTAATGGAACTCATATTCTTAAGATTTCAACAGCGAGCGATGACGTCAGCGTGTTCATGCACCAGGTAGGGTTTACGTTGTTGCGTAAAGAGAACGTACACAAAGTTTCGGGAAATTAGTACAATGATTTCCATTGGCTAACCGAACAACTGTTTTTTTTTGGATATTGCGACACTGAATTTATTAGTGTTTATAATAGCCCGGCTGATTAAAAATACTATCAATGCAAAACGTATTACTATCGTGATTTTCCATCTGAGAATATTTTTGAAAATACACAAGTGGCGATGACATAAAATGTGCCACTTTTATGACATATATAGAGATCGCTACACGGCAGTTATTGACGGACCAATAAATGAACACCTTCAAAGGTAAACGTAACGTTTTTCATAAGAAGATTATTTTACGTTTCTTAAAATTTCTGACAGTAAATATACTACAACAACACGATTTAAACATAAATTATAACGTTATTAATTTATGCGTACTTTGAGATCGAATCATTACGAGGTTTGGGCCATTTTAATCATACGAAAACCCCAACAAGTTATGTATCAGTTAGCCAATAAAATCCCTTTAATAATACTTTGCATTTATATCGTTATCTGGCCCTGTCGTTCCTGGCGCCCTAGACGTTTATCCCCCGTTGGTAGGGTCTGCACCACGTCGTTGGACTCGCCATCGACGCACGAGGAGATATTCTATTCTTCTCAGACGTCGCGCGCAAACACGAACGAATCGGCCGAGCGAACTTACAAAATGGGGATGCTCGGACTATCGTTACAGGTGAGGTTTCATGAGAGAGAGAGAGAGAGAGAGAGAGAGAGAGAGAGATAGAGAGAGAGAGAGAGAGAGAGAGAGAGAGAGAGAGAGAGAGAGAGAGAGAGAGAGACAGACAGACAGACAGACAGACAGAGAGAGAGGGGGGACTGTTCTAGTCGTTCAAGTTCTACAATTGTATGGTGTTTCGAGGTCTCATGCAACTAGTCTTTTACAGAACATTATCTACAAGCCGACCTTTATAGGGAGGGAGGGATGGGAAAGGAGGAGATAGACATAGGGCGGGAGAGGACATGATACAGAAACTGAGATGTAGATAAGTGTATATTGAAGAGACACAGTAGAAAGTTGGAAGCGATACACTCGCACGTGTTCATATAGATTCATATAGATGTGCTGCACATAGATTTGCACGTAGGCTTGCACACACGGCAGAGGGTGGAACCACGCTGCTATATAATAGTATGTGGGAGTATGTAGTAGTATGTGGTAGTATGTAGTAGTATGTAGTAATATGCACATAGACATATATAGCTGGACAGACAAGTAAATTGAAAAACGACTGGAAAGATCGAGACAAATAGAGGACATGTTGACAGGAAGGTGGAAGGGACAGGGAAGTGTTTGGGATTATGTCAACATTTAACCAAGCAAGACCAAGTACGACATGTATTTAGTGTATCATCTAAAATAGTAATGTTTCAATAGTCATACAATAGTCATAACATTTTTCAATAGTCATACAATGCACATATTCTGTAGATTTGACGGGTTTATTTGGTTTGACCCACACAGCATGGACGAATACTCTGCTGTGATATGCAGGATCATTATTTTATTGAAATTCAATATTTTCATGTTTGACGTTTATGTTTGTCACGCAGGATTCATACTCTTATTATATGAAACTTGCTAATTTAGTCTTTAAATGTACTAATTTAGACAACATTATTTACAACAATTGGTTCAAATTAATACTGTTTAATATTATAAATTGTTCACGAAGAAACACTCAAGCAGCATACATCGGTCTGACCCATTTGCTTATTGCTCAATATTTCTGTTACGACGACTTGACAATGTTGCTTTTGCAGACATTGGCGTTGTGAACTGCTTGGCCGTCGACTGGGTGGCCAAACTTCTGTACTGGACGGACGAACATAGACTGACAATCGAAGTGGCAGACTACGAAGGCAGATACCGTAAAACCATCGTCGACACCGACCTGATACGGCCCCGCGGAATCGCCACCGACCCCGGCACTGGGTAAGTGCAGGACGTACATACGTCACACTCCTGCCGTTATTCAGTCACAACATATGATCTAACTACGAAAATAATACACCATTTTGATTACGTTGAATATTAAACAATAACACGCACGCATGCCCGGAAGCACACGCGCACACACGCGCACACACGCGCACACACGCGCACACACGCGCACACACGCGCACACACGCGCACACACGCACACTTGAATTGAGAGTCATGATAACTACTACTTTTGCATGTTGTTATAGACTGTTGGTTTCACATATGGTTTTGTCCATGGCAAATTATTCTAGCTGCCTATTGAATGTATTCCCAATTACTTAGCATTGTCATTCTCGTGTTCATTGTTGTCTGAAAGCACTGTGTTTGTAGGACGTTGTTCTGGGCCGACCAGGGTATGCGAATCATCGAACGAAGTTCACTCAGCGGCACAAATCGACGAACTGTCGTAGAAACTGGGTTACGGTGGCCGAACCAACTGTCTTTCCATTCTGCTAAAAAGTACGGCAATCATATGCACTTACCGTGCCTAGTCAAACAACTAACTCACACAATACACAGAGACGCAATTGTAATCGTAACTACATCAGTATGAACGAAACGACCAGTAACAACAATGTTGGCCACTGACTGTAGAATTGTCGCTGACAGCGTGACAAATATCACTTAGATGACAACAGTAGCTATGACGACGGCTACATGGAAAGAGGTGTATAAAGAAACAATTGTAATAACTGGTTTTCATGGCTTTAAAAGAACATGCATTGTTTATAATAATGATAGTCGTCGTCGTAATCATCATCATCATCATCATCATCATTGGTCGGCCGTAGCTGGAGCATTGATGAGTCCTTTCCATAAAAGTTGATTGTTCAATAAGGACGGTAGGTCAGCCACGTTAACATCGTTATTTTTCGAGAAAAAAGGTTCAGTCTTCAGAGGATTATAGGTTCTTCCCAAGAACTCCTCTTGCGACCTGGGAACGGTTTCGCGGTTTCTGTTGTAGGCGTCTCTTCTGGGTGGACGGATACTACAAATCAATCGACTCCACCCTAGCGTCGCCTAGTGCCCGTAAGACGAACCACCGTCGATTTAGTCCGACGTCGTTTATGCGGAATCCACTGTTTGGCCTGGCTGCGGTCGGGGACAAGGCGTACTTCACCGCCTGGGATGGCGGACTATACGTCAGTGACCTTGTCCAGAACGTTAAGAAACAATACAGACAGTCTACGAGACAACTATCACGTAGACATGTATTCAGCATCGCCATTAAAGACGAAAGTCTGCAGCCAATGAGTATGCACTCCTATTGCATCAATGAGTATTTAGCCAGATCTAACATCCAGAGCAACGAGCTCCACCTGGCGAGTGGACGAGGAAATAGAGTGCAACAATATATCAAATTATCGTGCGATGCAATACCATCGCAACAGTAAAAGTATCCCTAATAGTCACCCATACTAGGAAGCCACTGGTTTATCGAGAGTCCAACTATTTTCGTCTATGTATAGCCCGCCCATTTGGCCTTATGCATCAACTAAGGTGTGAAGATGATAGGCAGTATGTATAACTCGCCCTCGTCAGATAGCCGTCAGTTTTATTGTTACACATACACACACTGTTTGCGTGAACACAATCATTAGATAATTATACCACTTATTTATCTTCCTCTGTGATAACGAGTACTTTCCCATATCCAACGTACACTGTTGCTAATGCTGCTTTGTGCTCTCTGGTTCCGCTACATTCTTTAAGTTTCCAGAACTATCAATATTATATTCTTATGGTCTCTACATTCTACTGGTTATCAATAACGGATAGGTATATTTTCCAATCTGTTGCAAATTCGCTATGTTCTGCTTCGTCCTATGTGTGCTTTACGAAATGGTGACTGTGTGTCGTAAACGATCGACTTTATTTGTTATGACATAAGCGATTACTAGACTATCAACAATCGTTAATTAAAACCGGAAGATTCCTACGACTGCTGCATTAGCTAGTGACATCTTCGTCACGACTCTTTTGTATGACTATTAACACATTAATTAAGACTACCAACCTCCTAATGTATATACTGTTGCCACCTGGACAACTTTTAAGACCCTGTTTATTAAAGAACAATTACGAATATTCTTGATTAAGTAATCAAAGAAGCTATTTGTTAAGTAACGTTTCGTTTCAGGCAGACATGTTTGCGGGCAGCCTGGGCGCGGGTCATGTGATCAGTTGTGTCTGATCACGGGACACGAAACGTATGAGTGCGCTTGCGCCACGTTCGGGGGACGGATGTTAGGAGACAACAAGCGTAGTTGCGAAGGTAACAGTTTAGTTTGTTAAAGGCTCGTCCTCAGTTCATTTATCCCGCCGCGTACCAGGTTATTTGACATTCAAACATGCAGTGCGTGAATAGTTTAAATAATATGCGCAGTAAGTTTTAACAAAATAATGCGCATTTTTGTCAACATAATCGAAACAATTTACTTTGATTGTAACTTGCGAAACTGTGAATAGCCTTAGGCTTTGTGATTCATTTTTTTTGCGAAATGAGTCTTAAGCGAAAATGAATTGAAGAAGTACATTTAAAACGTTTTTTATTTCACAGAACCACGTGACTTTCTGCTCGTTGCCGATTGTCTTGCGGGAGTTGTCCGCATGTTGCCAAGCGACAGACGCGACAACAGCACCCACTTGGTAGTTCGAAGTGCCTGCCCGACGGCTGTGACGTACGACCCGGTCGATGGACGGGTCGTGTGGAGCGACAAACGAGAGAAAGCCATCTATTCCATCGCTTTGGACGGCAGCGAACGACGGACATTGCTCAGCGCCAACGACGGCATTGACCGGGTGGATAGTAAGCGGCTTCTTTCTGCACAATAGGAAAACTTGCACATCGATGGAAGAAACATTACATAAAAAAATTATGAACTTTAAATAAGCTTCAATATATTTTACAAACTACATTATCTCAAAGATACGCATCCTTAATCCTTCCATACATATATCATGGTACATTAGCATGGGGGCATCAACCACACAGGATTTTCAAGTTCAGGATTTAAAACCGTTCGAAACAGTTTATTTGTATTGCTCAACTCTCGATTTGCACGAACACATCGTATCCCACAATTCCTTGCACACTGCGCACATAGTATCAACATCCGATCTCCGAATATAAGAATGGCGTGTGTTTGCGTGCAGGTCTGGCCATGGACTGGCAGCACAAGCGCCTGTATTTCACGTCGTGTGGCTGCTCGCGGCCGAAGAGAGACGGCAATGTGTACGTGTGGCAGACGGTGGAGTCCATCGGTCTGACGGGGTCCAACCGACGGGTCGTCACCACAGCGATCCGTCAACCAACAGCCCTCGTTCTTGACCTTCCTCACAGGTGACCGTCACGCATGGGTGGTTCCGTCATACCGGAGAAGTTATTAGATCTCAGCATTGATTTATTTTTGTTATTTGAATAGATTAGTGTGAATCGATTTGATTTGTAATTATTTAGTTAGGAAGAAATGGCGCTATTATTAGTAGTATTTATGCTGCTTAATTCTGACACGTAAACTGTGTTACTACTCATTTTTAAATACCAATATATTTATGTAAGTTTATGTTTTTACATATTTAATGATGTCAGTTTCCTTAACGTGTGAATTGTGACGTGTGCTGACTTCGTTGTTTTCATTTTGCTATTAAACGATAATAATATTTTGGTGTACGCATAAGACAGCATCTATATGATACGGGGATTGTTTTGCAGTCACATATACATCATTGAAGGGAGCAATCCAGCGATACTTTGGCGTTCCCAACTCGACGGTCACGATCCGGTACAAATTAAACGTCTGGTCGGCACTGGCGCCAAAGACTGGTTGACAATATCTGACGACGTCCTCCATGTTTGGCGAGCAAACATTGCTAATGAAACCTACACCCGACATGAACTGTACAACACGTCCTCTCGCAACTGGATCACAACTGAACATTCTGCACAGCCGGCAATACGGCAAGATAAGGTCAAAATTCAATGCATAACTTCGAAGAAATCCGCCACATTTGTGACAGACACCTCGCTGAAATTGCGGAAGACTGTCCTAAGACGGCTGAACCTTGGGATTATCTCAAGCAGCGTTAAGTCATGCACTAGCATGGTGTACGTTGATGAGAAACGACAATCTATACAAGGTATGCTATGCAGTTAATCCGTACCCAACAACAGTATGTGGCGTTGTGTGGCAGCAATAGCAACCGTGTAGTTGGAGTCGTTTTTATCCGTACAGCTGTATTATTTGTTACTTAAATATATAAAAAAACAAGGGCACCAATTGCTGTGAGCATAACTTGTGTACTTTGCGTGCACATCAGATATGACAATAGATCCAAGATATGTTTATACGTACACAGTATTACTTGCAACATATATCTATAGTATTTCCTAGTGGCAGTAATCGTCACGACACAATATATGTCCATATGCAGTGTGCCTGTATATCAGATTTATGTTCTTCTACAGACGACCACGACGCATGCGTTGGGAGTCGTTGCAGCCACATATGCGTGCCGACCCCCGGTAAACACCCCAGGGCTGTCAACTACGCATGTTTGTGCCCTGAAGCCAGCTTTCTCACGTTGGGCTACACAGCGACCACATGCTCAGGTAAGAAAGGTGTTTTACGTGGATTGTGGATTATGTGTGTATTACAGGCATGTGTCGTTGCGTAGAAAAGTACCTATTCGACAATGTAGAGTGACGATCTAGTAGGAGAGGGCATTCTAGGAGAAGTTCCAATGTTTGAATAACCTCTCCCCGGTTGAACCATTAATTTATGATTGTATCCCCATTTTGCACAAGGGCTCTGCAGTGTCCAACACCAGTCTCAAGGCGTTTGAGACACCGCCACGTTGGCCCTGGTTCACTGGCTTCCTTTTGGCAGGCACTCCTCGGGGTCAAGTGACACCTGGTGAGGCCTAGATTGCATGCGCTTTAAACATGGTAGGCAATGGTATATAACTTAATGTTAACACAAATTATTACGCATCAAAACGTCGACAAACGACTGTAGTATATAACGCTGGAATTATATGATTTAATGATTTCCTCGCAATAGTTGCATTATTGTTGATTACGTCCGTGCTGATGTTTGAACGAGCGGGTCTTCCAAAGATTTAGGACAACATACCCTTATAGTTTGTTCTACGGACCGATCCTGCAGTGCACTATACAAGATCCGTACCTTTGAGGGACTTCATACCAGTATACCTACATAGGTAAGCTGCACTAATGATTTGTTTCGTAGAACCAAAGATGTATGCGCTGTTCGCCGACATGAACACCATCAAATTGATCGGCCTGGACGACGGGGCCCAAGACCTGGGCGTCTACACATTCATTTATGGGCCCACAGATGCCCACTACATGGCCTTGTGTCTTGACCGCTCAACAGACACACTGTATTTCAGTGACCTCACGAGGTACGTACAAATGTTTGCGTGCGTGCGTGCGTGCGTGCGTGCGTGCGTGCGTGCGTGCGTGCGTGTATGCACGCATGTATGTATTTATGTAATGTTGTATTAATGATTGAGTCAAGAAGAACTCTTTGAGTTGTAAGTTGCCTATGTAATAGACATGTTGTTGATCTAGCCAATATCTGCCTCTCTTCCGTGATATGTACAGGCCCATGTTTACATAGCCAATATCTGCCTCTCTTCCGTGATATGTACAGGCCCATGTTTACATTTTCATAACTACTGATAGACGAACATGCAATGTTAGGACATGTGGGATAATGGTCTGGGCGTATCGCACTACTACAACATATTTATCTATTTAATAGAGGTGAATGTCGCATGGTGATCTTGCTGTTGCTTGGTATTGCGGCCAAACTGGATGTGCACGTATATATTTCAACCTGAGCGTTTGCCAGTATGTGGGCTCGGCCTACGATGTCGTCGTTGTCTGTAGCGTCCAGTTTGCGTTTGTTTTATATTTGCAGTAACGCAATTTTGACAGCCGAACTACAAACTCGAAATGCAACAGTCTTCTACAAGAGCAATATGAGTGTCAACGGCCTGGCGTTAGGTGTCCATCGAATCTACTGGACGTGTTACGACACACGGACACTGAAGGGCAGTATTATGTCAAGGTCGACTGGCGGAAAGAGTGAGACAGCTCAGGTTGTAGCAACGAATCTATACCAACCAAGAGCGTTAGCGGTGGACATCAACAGTAACGGGCAAGTTAATTGTGCTGCACGCCTGCCGTGTCCTAGCCGTCTAGTCAATATGTTTATATATTAATACGAAGTCTGTTAATATCGCTTAATAACACACGACACGCTGCCGCCGTTACCACCACAACTATCACGTTGTCATTCATGTAAGGCCTGCCATTGTCAGGTAAATTATGTTTTTAAACACATTGTCACTGCCACAAATGTGCCGTTTATGGTCGGAAACCGGCCTATTGCATTCAGATTCCGGTCGATATCGCCATATTTCTAGCTCTGAAGTATACGTAGGCCTACATTTCGTAGGAAATCTGTCTGGCGATATTTCCAAGATTTTGCACAATCAGATTTATTCCTCCCAATCATTGCCATGAGTTAGAACGACTACTTTCTCATTGTTTTTATTCCAATGTTACTTCGTGCAGTGTCAGCTATTCGCATTTATATCATCCGTTTAGAAGGTTAAGTGACAACACGTGTCGTGACAGCGCCCCACACACTCTGTTGCAGCCGAGGACACATCTACTGGACGGAGTACGGTCAGAGCGACACCAGCGGAGTTCCGCCGCGTGTCTGTCGGATGACAACGCCATCTGGCGACGTCGAGGTTCTCAAAATGCCCGGCCGAAGCAGCTGGCCGAACGGACTGGCTGTCGCCGGCAACTCGCTCTACTTCGCAGACGGCTACACCAAAGTCATCGAGCGAATGGACAAAACCGGTGAGGCCCCCACCAGCTACTTCGAATAGTGGTGGATTCATATTTGTTCGTTTAAACTTTAAACTAGCTATTTCCGAAAAAAATAAGATGGACACATGTTTGCTCATCATATAATTAGGGTGTTCAATTAAGATATTCACCAATTGTAGAATTATGAAACATTATATAAATTATGGTTGTATGACAATATCCCGATATGACAGAACAAGACAAGACACTTTATTATTTTACCTTGCAGATTTCCAATATATATATAAAGTTTAGGTATTTAAAACACCATTAAAGACAATATATTTAGCAAAGCTGTTGTAATAAAATAAAGTTTCTCTAAAAAAAAATATAATTGATATTAATTATTGAAGGGATAATCTAAATAAAGAAAAGGAATTCTTTCTTTGAATGGCTGAGGCTTGGGATAAAATTACAGATTACAAATTCTAGCCAGCCAAGTCTGCTATGATGAATATATTATATATTGCCATTAATTATTTGAACCGGAACTCCGTAGTATTACTAGCAACCGGATGTGATGATCTGATCAGTGAAGTCCTAAAGAGAACGTGCCATTTTAAATGTCCTAAATGACTAAGATGATATGTGCGTGTGTACGGGCGTGTGTATGTTTGCGTGCGCGTGCGTGTGTGCGTATGTACGTGCAATAACACCCGTTACAAAAACTGTGACTCATTAATTTGTTTCCTGCAGACAAACGTTGGACACCTGTGACGTTGAACAACCACGTGATCGATCACGTGTACGGCCTGACGGTGACGGAAACCGGATTGTTGTTCTACACGAGCTGGTGGTCTCCGCGCGTGTGCCTCGCGTCTGTGGACGGTGGACAAGTGGTCGTCCTCGGAGACAACACGACCAACGTCTTCCAACCCTCTTCAGTGGTGGTGCATCTCTGAGGTCTTCCATCCTTGCATCAACAGTGGTTTCTACAGCAACCCCTGGTGGATACTCTGGACAATATTTGTATTGTAAATATCTAGCCAGCCGCTTACGTAAATAACTAGCCAGTCGCTTACGTAAATAACTATACAGCCGTTTATAGGCAGCGTTTGCCGCCTCATCTTACTCTCTTACAAAGAGGCGGCGATCGAGGCCGTGGAAAAACGTAAGCGTGGAAGCGGGACTTTTTGAGCCAAATCCAGTTCGGAACTAAATAACTTACGATTAAAAACGGACACGCACTATCCGTTTCACACGTGTATTCCGAAACCTACGACCTACACACTGGTGTTGAAGTAGAAGAAATATGCTCCACAGCAGAAGTAGAAGAAATATGCTCCAAATACTTGATTAGGAGTGCGTTTATTGTGACTAGTGGGCGGTATTTCAATAACTCAACCAGCGCACGACTGCACACATCGTCAACATTTTACATTTATTCAAGGCTATTGTCAAGTAAGTTTAGCTATATATGCATAACATTTATTGTATACACGAAATACGTGTTTATTGTGTGCGTACGCGCGTGATTATTGCATCTTTAATAATGTTCCAAATATCCCAGACGAGTTTATTGGCCCAGGAACTACTCCCCTACGGGGCATTTGACTAGGCCTAGCCACTTATGTCAAATACGCTTCAGACCTTAACTGGGATGGATCAGGAAAATTGTTCTGTAGATTGAGGGTAATGACCAATATGTTTATAAACTAAATTGACAGATGTCTTATTATGGTGGGTTACACAAATGATTTTTTTGTCATAGATAGCAGATTCTCGATATTTAAGGTTATGACTTCCTTGTCATACACTTGTCTACTGGACTGTGTTGCTCTGGTTAGCATGCTTTTATGTATATTTGTGTATGCATATGTATGTGTACGTTAAATGTATAGCACAATGTAGATGCCAATATTAGTTGCCGAAGAAAAATTATGTCACGGCTAGTTTATATTTTAGAGACACCCACGCTATTGCAGTTCTTTTGCTACTTTGGTCATACGTGACACATATTAACGGCTTTGGACATCAGAACTGTGATATATTTAGGAAACATTTTAGCTAGTAATCGCTGTTGAAGAGTGAAATCAGTGGTTTCCAGTCGTTTCCGACCGTTGGGAGTACACGATCTGTATAGGAAGGCTGCAGTCATCAACACGATCTGTATAGGAAGGCTGCAGTCATCAACACGATCTGTATAGGAAGGCTGCAGTCATCAACACGATCTGTATAGGAAGGCTGCAGTCATCAACACGATCTGTATAGGAAGGCTGCAGTCATCAACACGATCTGTATAGGAAGGCTGCAGTCATCAACACGATCTGTATAGGAAGGCTGCAGTCATCAACACGATCTGTATAGGAAGGCTGCAGTCATCAACACGATCTGTATAGGAAGGCTGCAGTCATCAACACGATCTGTATAGGAAGGCTGCGGTCATCAACACGATCTGTATAGGAAGGTTGCAGTCATCAACACGATCTGTATAGGAAGGCTGCAGTCATCAACACGATCTGTATAGGAAGGCTGCAGTCATCAACACGATCTGTATAGGAAGGCTGCAGTCATCAACACGATCTGTATAGGAAGGCTGCAGTCATCAACACGATCTGTATAGGAAGGCTGCAGTCATCAACACGATCTGTATAGGAAGGTTGCAGTCATCAACACGATCTGTATAGGAAGGCTGCAGTCATCAACACGATCTGTATAGGAAGGTTGTAGTCATCAACACGATCTGTATAGGAAGGCTGCAGTCATCAACACGATCTGTATAGGAAGGCTGCAGTCATCAACACGATCTGTATAGGAAGGCTGCAGTCATCAACACGATCTGTATAGGAAGGCTGCAGTCATCAACACGAGCCGTTTGAGACTTAATTGCACCAGAAGCTGTTTCGTGGTCGGGATGTGTTGTCGCTTAAGTATTATTGACCCGACAGTAAACCATTCACTGCGCTGATGCAATTTAAAGGTACACAGTATTTGTATTGTGAAACCGTGATATGTTGTATAAACGACATTACATTCTTTAACATTATTTTAAGGAACCATATTAAAATGTGTTTACCGAAACGAACATTAGTCTCGCCGTTTAGCGCATTCGGCAACATCTGTCGACAATTTCCGATACCAGTGGAGACAGTTTATCGGAGTCAGACGGTCACGGGATCACTTAATGGACTCAAATGATGGACATAATTAACACACAAAATACGTTGCCCTCCACATGTAAGGTAAACATGTTATTTACCCCGAAACGTTGAAATGAAACATATCACTTTTAAAGTATACCTGGGCGGTCAAGATGGTACAATATATACAAGGTATTTATGATCCAATGTACCATACGGTATGCATGAAATATAACTTTTTAAAAAGGTACAATGATGTGATGGTTTTTATCGTAAAACCATATTATAAAGTATAAGCTATATATATATATATATATATATATATATATATATATATATATATATACGATAATAACCATCACTTTGTACCTTTTTAAAAAGTCTACGGAGTTATATTTCATGAATACCGTGTGGTACATTGGATTATAAATACCTTGTGGTAGTTTGGAGCAGGAATACCGTGTGGTACATTGGATCATGAATACCGTGTGGTATACTGGATCATGAATACCTTGTGGTACTTTGGATCATGAATACCGTGTGGTACATTGGATCATGAATACCTTGTGGTACATTGGATCATGAATACCTTGTGGTATTTTGAATCATGAATACTTTGTGGTACTTTGGATCATGAATACCGTGTTGTACTTTGGATCATGAATACTGTGTGGTACATTGGATCATGAATACCGTGTGGTACATTGGATCATGAATACCGTGTGGTACATTGGATCATGAATACCTTGTGGCATATTGGCTCATGAATACTTTGTGGTACTTTGGATCATGAATACTTTGTGGTACTTTGGATCATGAATACCGTGTGGTATATTGGATCATGAATACCTTGTGGTACATTGGATCATGAATACCGTGTGGTACATTGGATCATGAATACCTTGTGGCATATTGGCTCATGAATACTTTGTGGTACTTTGGATCATGAATACTTTGTGGTACTTTGGATCATGAATACCGTGTGGTATATTGGATCATGAATACCTTGTGGTATATTGGATCATGAATACCGTGTGGTACTTTGGATCATGAATACCGTATGGTACATTGGAACATGAATACCTTGTGGGACATTGGATCATGCAGCGCGGTTGTTAGGCTGTACCGAAATACACAACTACACAACTACACAACTACACAACTACACAACTACACAACTACACAACTACACAACTACACAACGTACGTGCCAACATGACTTGGTGTAGCTATTGCAAACGTTGGCTACATTCTATGCACGATAGCACGCACGCACGCACGTACGCATGTACACACGCATGTACGCACGGACGCTTGCACGCAATCTTGCTCTATACATGCATACACTTCGGTAGACAGTTCGTTGTCTACATTTATACCGCCGTCAGTTTGTAATTTTACCGCCGTCAGTTTGTAATCAGTATTTTTATGATGTCATGATTGTCCGAACAAACTTTATGTTATTGCCATAATTACTTAGTGCATGCACGCGCGCGCGCACACACACACACACACACACACACACACACACACACACACACACACACACACACACACACACACACACACACACACACACACACACACACGCAGAAACAGGCAGATACACACACAGACAGACAGACAGACATACAAAACCGGTGTCTGGTTCAGGGTGTCACAAGTTGACACCGAACATATTCAAGCGTGAGAATCTGTCTTATTTGGTAATGGTGATTATTCTTCCCGACCCCGGGGCAGCAGGCAGAAGATGGATGGCGCCTGACGCTTGGCTCACGCCCGCCAAGTTTCAATCATTGTCTGACAAGGTTGTTCTATAAGGTTGTCTGACACACTAGCACTTTTCCAGGGCAGGTAAAAAGTCATCCAATCTATCAGTCTGCAGGTAAAGTTGACAGAACGTAGTACGCCATGTTTCGGTGAAGTCGCCCATGTCCCACAAAGAACTGTGCACACAAGCTGTCTGACTAGATATTGATCTATATGGATGGACCGACTAGATACCATTACAACACATTACAACATATTACACTAAAAGTCATCGGTCCGCTTCTCCCCGTACACAATAACTTATCGGCCCGCTTCTCCCAGTACACAATGACTCATCGGCCTGCTTCTCCCCGTACAAAATGACTCATCGGCCCGCTTCTCCCCGTACACAATGACTCATCGGCCCACTCCTCCCTGTGCAATATAAGTCATCTTATCCTTCCACTTCTCTCCGTATATTATAAGTCATCGTCCAACTTCCCACATTGTACTGAAACTCAACGGCCCACTTCTCCCTTTACAATATGACTCATCGACCCACTTCTCCCTTTACAATATGACTCATCGGCCCACTTCTCCCTTTACAATATGACTCGTCGGCCCACTTCTCCCTTTACAATATGACTCATCGGCCCACTTCTCCCTTTACAATATGACTCATCGGCCCACTTCTTCCTTTACAATAGGACTCATCGGCCCACTTCTTCCAGTGTATGTGCAGTAGAAGTCATCGGCCCACTTCTCCCCGTACACTTGAAGTCACCAGCCCACATTTTCCCTTACACTAGAACCCACCAGCCCCCTTTTTCCTATACACTAGAAGCAATCGTCCAACTTATCCCCTATATAATGGAACTCATCGGCCCAGTCCTCCCCTACACTAGGACTCATCGGCTCGCTTCTACCCGTACACTAAAACTCATCGGCCTACTTCTCCCCGTACCCTGTACAATAGAAGTCATCGTTCCACTTCTCCCTGTATACCAGAGGTTATCATCCCACTTCTCCATATACACTAGGATTCATCGGCCCACTTCTCCCCTTACACTAGGAGTAATAGGCCCACCTCTCCCCTGACATTATGACTCATCGGCCCACTTCCCTTGTACACTAGAAGTCATCATTCCACTTCTCCCCGTACGCTAGAACTCATCAGCTCACTCCTCCCTGTGTAAAATAAGTCATCTTTCCACTTCTACCTGTACACTAGAACTCATCAGCCCACTTCTCCCCTTAATCTAGGACTGATCGGCCCACTTCTCTCTGTGTACCGGAACTCATCAGTCCACTTCTTCCCTTACACTAGGACTCACCGGCCCATTTCTCCTTTTACACTAGGACTCACCAGCCCATTTCTCCTTTTACACTAAGACTCATCGGCCCACTTCTCCCCAGTCACTCTTTTTTCGTCAGCTCTCGTCTGCAGTGAACTACGCTTCACGGATTCACCTCGTAGCGGCCAGCGTACTTTGATTCTATTTAGCGGCTGATTCACTTATGCGGCGCATTTTAATTCAGTGGGAATAGGGACTGATTCCGTCGCAGCCGACGTATTTGTATTCACAAAACGGCTGACTCTGTCCTACGCGATCCTGTTAAGCGGAGCCCGCTGTATCGCAATGGACTGAGACCAGCAATTTGAGACCAACAATCGATTGATGAGGACGATTGTTTATTATATATTATATAAGCAGTGTCGATGCGAGACACAAACTGCTGACCTCCTACTACATTCTATACTACTTGTCGGTGATGTTCGTCACCTCGCTCTTGGTACTGTCGGCGCAAGGACTGTTGAAATCCTAATACATAGTTCCTGGATTGTCGACAATGTTGCTGACCTCGGCACTAGTGAGCGCGCTCTTGTAGAAGCATACCTGAAAAAGGCGGTACTGATGTGAACGGTTAGTTTAGTGCCGCCTCCTCAATGCGATTGCATCGCTCGTCTGTTTGTGGGCTCATTTTGCGAAACAAAAAAAGGAACCTGTATATTATCGAATACGTCATGCTAGCTGGCTTGTGCCAATGTGTTGTTTAGCTTCGATGAATTTATCGGACAAAATAATAAATTGGGTTCGACTGGGCCCAGTGGAATTAGGCGAAAATGTGAACATCAACGAATATGGTTCGATATGGGCTAAATTGATTTCACAACCACTACCCATTGATTTTTTGCATATATGCGTGCTTGTGTCTTAGTTATGATAATTATATCATGGTGTGTGATTATATACACGCTAATAACGATACTACGGTCAAACTATGACACTGTTGTGGTAATCACCTGATCCATGACTCCGGTGAAGAAACACGGTCCCTTGGGACAAAGGAACGAACCGAGCACAATCGGACACTTTGTGTTCCTGATTGGACCTGCACAGAAACACGGGTACATCACAGCAACAGCTTCTTTACACAAGTAGTTATGATAAATAATAATACTAAAATTGTAATATTAAGCAGCAGCAGCAGCAGCAGCAGCAGCAGCAGCAGCAGCAGCAGCAGCAGCAGCAGCAGCAGCAGCAGCAGCAGCAGCAGCAGCAGCAGCAGCAGCAGCAGCAGCAGCAGCAGCAGCAGCAGCAGCAGCAGCAGCAGCAGCAGCAGCAGCAGCAGCAGCAGCAGCAGCAGCAGCAGCAGCAGCAGCAGCAGCAGCAGCAGCAGCAGCAGCAGCAGCAGCAGCAGCAGCAGCAGCAGCAGCAGCAGCAGCAGTACTACACGCAACAGCTAAACAATAATTACAATAATCATCGAACCATACAAATGACACGTGGTTTTGTGATAAATACTTTTAAGAGATGTCATGTCATTCCACCAGAAACGGTAAGCACACGTACACAAGATTTTCCATTGCATACAGAGCGATAATCTTACAGATTATTTCGGGATTTAACCGAAATTTCTTAATCTCGATACAAGACGTACAAAAAGAATTAACTTTTATATTATGATCCACCGAAAAGACGTATTACAGTAAATTGCTAGCAGAAAAGAGAGGAGACATTAAAGAAACATGGGCAAATGTTGTCATGGCAATGACTATGTTGCATTGTACCTGCGAAGTTTTGTTCGTCGAGTTCTTGTTTGTCATGGTAGAACTTAACATTCTTCCCGTTCCAAACGATGGCGATATGATGCCACTCAAGATCCCATGACTGAAACATATCCCTAGATGTCGATACTGTTTGGTTTCGCCCAGTCCCATTTAGCGTATTCGTTCATATCAACTTGATTGTTTTTATGCATTACATTCGAAATTTGCACAGTAAATCATAATTCTACCTACTTATTATTTTAAAGATCAATTATATTATAATTTGTACGCATTAATCAATATTAGCCGTTAAAATAAACATATAAAACAGCTAAAAGTGACGATCCAGAGACACCCTTTTGCAGCGGTGCTGTTGAGTAAAAGGTGCAGAATTGTCGTTGAAATGTGAACAACGTTACGTACCCATAGTGAATACAACTTACCCATTGGAATTTAATATCAGCTGCACTGCCGTCGTTGGCCTTGAGCCCGGCGTTGACGAGATTCTGCGAGGGAGACGAGACGTAGACGGAGCTCGTGTCGTCCTTCACTGTGCCTTTAAAGCAGTCACTATTGCTCAAGATGCCCTGGACGACGGAGAAACACAACATAGTCAGTCACGTGAATAAGCAGATCTTGCGTCGAAGCGAGTCCTATCGATTTTGGAACCAAGACCGATAATCATTTCTTCCTGGAATCTCCTGTCCCCTAACACATTGTGAAAGTAACACCATTGGAGTTTGTCATAAATCCGGATATTCATCTGAAATCATTCAATGATTACCTTATACCGACTCCAGTTACCATAAGAAAAATCCATGAAGTCCCAAACAGACCCCGTATTCTTATTGACTCGCGCTCACACTTATTTCAGTGTTAGACATATGCATTGTGTAGCTGCACATGAAGTAGCCGCACTTCAGGTAACGTAAAGACCGGTTTACACGAACGATTAATTGCCCAACTGAGCGGCCGACACCATGTCGCATGGTATCGCGGTGCTAGAATAGGCGTTGCAAACACCATCGCGAGGTCGATTAGCGAGGCCAATTTATGGCTACGATTGTGTCAGTGAAGTTAGGGACGGCACCAATTTGATCGGCAGTCGGTGGCAATTTTGAAACAGTGGCCAGGCAGCGACCGACAGCAGGTGCAGCCGTCATACTTCTTCATCAAACCCCAAATCGGGTGTGGCGCCTAGTGATGTCTAGACTAAGGTGTCAGGACACGTCGCTTGTCTAAACGACTACATAGGTTAGCTGCACATTGATAGGGCGTCGCCCGACCAACAGGGGCACAAATCGTCCGTATAAACAGCCTTAACGTGCGTTCTCACCTGATAGGAGGCGCCGGCTGTGAGGCCGTAGAACAGGCTGACGGAGAACTCTTTGTAGTCCTGGTAGTGGTTCACGAAGAACGGGATCTCGATTGTCGCATTGCCGGGGAAATAGCCGCACTTGTTGTGCTTGCATACGCCGGGGTGGTCGACCACGCGCACGTTGTTGTTCTGCACCCAGATACCATTTGTCGCCAGCGTTTTGCCAGGCTCGTCAAACGTAACGCACGTGATGCTGCGTTTCTCGTCTACAAGGCAACGCAGTGGACATGTGTTACGAACGTCACGTACAAGTGCCAGTGAGTAAGTCCATTGATAGAACATTTATCTCCAATTGCAGTGCATTCACATTATCTCCAGTAGTAGGCCGTAACATCCACAGTTATCCTTATCCAAACTTAATGAAACGACTGCATGGTTACAGGTCTTGTTATTATTTTACGCAAATATGATCATACGATTAAAAAAACGATTGTTCTGGCAAGTTAATTTAAGTAGACTTTTATCACAAGACTGTGTCCACAACAGGCTGCACCAAGGGAAATTTAGCTAAAGCGATACGTCACCTTGCACAAAGCACAGTTGCCAATAACATGTATTCATAATGAGTTTTGTCTTCAACTTGGTTTGTTGCACTCAATAAAATAAGTTATATTCATTTGCATCTTGAAAAATAATGGAGTTGTGACTTGGGTGACATTCATTGTTTCGCACCACAACATCAGCTGTGACCAAAAGGGCCGATCTTTGAGTTACAATCTCTGTTAAAAATGGCACAGGTGTAGGCAGTTTGATGTAGAGGCGTGGTAGTCGATGGCCTTTCTCTCCGATGCTCTCTCGTCTCGTCCACAGTTCGTTTCCCATCTCCTCTGCTTTCCTTCTCGACACAACCTGTCGCCAGTAGTTCCGCAATTCCCAGGATTGTATGCTGATAAGTGCAGCCTTTATATATCGCGTGCAAGCGTCCTTGAACCTCACAGCTGGACGTCCGACACTCCTTGCGCCAGAGTCTTTTGGAATACGTCCATCCTCCAAGCGGCAGATATGGGCAAGCCACAGCAGACGTCGCTAACTTAACAGGACAAACATACTGGGAATGTTAGCACGCTCGATGATATCCTTGCTGGGTGTGCTCTCTTGCCAAGAATTCGTCGCAAACATCGGAGATTAACGTTGTTGAGGCGTTGTTCCTGCTTTGTACAAATTGGCCGCTTCGCTACCGTAGAGGAGGCGCTTAGAACAAACGCTACCGTGGAGGAGGTGCTAAAGACAAACGCTACCGTGGAGGAGGCGCTAAGGACAAACGCTACCGTGGAGGAGGTGCTAAAGACAAACGCTACCGTGGAGGAGGCGCTAAGAACAAACGCTACCGTGGAGGAGGTGCTAAGGACAAACGCTACCGTGGAGGAGGTGCTAAAGACAAACGCTACCGTGGAGGAGGCGCTAAGGACAAACGCTACCGTGGAGGAGGCGCTAAGGACAAACGCTACCGTGGAGGAGGTCCTAAAGACAAACGCTACCGTGGAGGAGGTGCTAAAGACAAACGCTACCGTGGAGGAGGCGCTAAGGACAAACGCTACCGTGGAGGAGGTGCTAAAGACAAACGCTACAGTGGAGGAGGTGCTAAAGACAAACGCTACCGTGGAGGAGGCGCTAAGGACAAACGCTACCGTGGAGGAGGCGCTAAGGACAAACGCTACCGTGGAGGAGGTGCTAAAGACAAACGCTACCGTGGAGGAGATGCTAAGGACAAACGCTACCGTGGAGGAGGCGCTAAGGACAAACGCTACCGTGGAGGAGGTGCTAAGGACAAACGCTACCGTGGAGGAGGCGTTAAGGACAAACGCTAACGTAGAGGAGGCGCTAAGGACAAACGCCTAGTACACCGGAACATTGGTGTTCTCAGTGAGCATGTTCTTCTCCCACACCCGTTTGGATAGCCTTGACATGGCAGTTGCTGCTTTCCCAGTGTGCTTGTTGATCTCTGCGTCGAAGAACAGGTTGCTGGTGATGGTTGACCCTAGGTTGATGAACTCTTCCACCTCCTCCAGAGTGTGGTCATCAGTGCTGACGGCTGGAGCTTCCCTGACTTTTTGCCCGATCACATTGGTCTTTTTCAGGTTTATGGTCAGGACATATAATGTGCACGCCTAGACAAGTTGGTCTATGGGCGTCTGGAGGCCCTCGTCGTTGTCTGATATCAGCGCTACATCATCAGCGAAGAGCTCCATCTCCCTAATCAAGATCTGTCGAACTTTGGTTTTTGACCGCAGGCAGGTCATGTAAAACAACTTGCTATCACCCCTTGTATATCGACACACATATTCGGAAGATAAGCCGAAAGTATATGACAGCAGCAGGGAAAAGAAAATCACAAACAACGTTAGTGCAAGGACGCAACCCTGTCCCACACAACTGCGAAATTGGGGAGGATTTTAATAATGATCCGTTGCGCTGCATTGTGCGTGCATGTCTCCGTGGAATGAGGTCAGCACTTTGTGGGACATCTAATCTTCTAGAGAAGTGTGAAGAGTCTCTTTCCGCTGACAAGGTCTAATGCCTTTGTTAGATCTCTACAGCAACAGGCCAACAAGCTGCACAAAAATGGGCGTAATCTAAACAAATCGGTTGTCAATAATATATGCTGATATTGTTTTTTCTTCTTCAATTTATTGAGAGGCACAAATCAAGTTATATAAAACATTATTTTTAAAAAAATGTGTGTACAGTGATAGAGTGAAATGGCTTTCCACCAAGAAGAGATGGTGAGGTGTGCCTACACAGGTAAGTGCATCGACTTGCCTTCGATAGGTTGGGAAACGGCTTTAGGGCCGGTGTAGACAGCGGTGTTGCTGGCGCACTCGGGTCCACCCTGCACGGGCATGCATGTCAGTACCTCTTGGTCCCAGAACTGACACTTGGCGCACGTCATACGTCTCGCCGTCCACACGGTGCCGTACGGCGTGCACACGTAGTAAGCATTGCAGTCGTTCGGGTCGGGGGCGAAGCCAGCTGCCGCCAGCGTGTTGTTACAGAGAGGACAGTTAACTGAAACAACGACACAGGAGTGTTCTAATGACGGTAAAAGAAGAGGACAGTCAACAACAACATCGACACAACGAGTGTTCTAATGACGGGTACAACAAGAGGACAGTTGATTACAACAACGACACAGTGAGTGTTCTAATGGTGGGTACAACATGAAGACAGTCAACTACAACAATTACACAATGAGTGTTCTAATGACGGGTATAACAAGACAATAACTGACTACAACAAAGAAACAGCGAGTGTTTTATGACGTGTGTGTGTATATATATATATATATATATATATATATATATATATATATATATATATATATATATATATATATATATATATATATATATATATATATATATATATATATATATAGAAAGAGAGAGAGTTGGCGAATGTAAAAGTGAATCGGTGTGTAAACACACACATTCACTTGGCCACACACACCCACGACACACAATAACTCGCTCAAACACGCACGCGTTACACAAAAGCAGTGGCGAACGCAAGATTTATCCGAAATTCGCTTTGAGTTTTTCAGCCGGTGCGCTACCTAATGTGAAGGTCAACACCGTACACACTCTGGTGCAATGCTACGAACGTACCAAGCTGTACTTTATCAGCACCATATTCACACACAGTAACGATGGTGTGATAGATATACATACATTCCGAAATGCATCACTTAGTTGTGACGTGGGGTCGTATACATGTTTTAGGTTCGCAAATGAAACAAAATGTGTCGAATGCGTGTCTAACTAAGGATATCAAGTTATCCAGACTTTGTTCTTGAGTTTTCTGCGTCGTAATACAAAACACGTTTGATGTACAAAACACGTTTGATGTACTGTATGTACTTAAATAATGCATAGTCTGCCTGCGAAGTTATATTGGAAGAGTTTATTATTTAACGTTTACATTCGCCAACTTTACAGAAACATGTCAAAATATTGCAATATTTGATGTCCTTCGAGTCCACGTGCACAGGACGTTCTGTAATAAATCACAACAGTTATCTCAATAAAACATGGAAATGTTGCTGAGGCTGTAAAATCAACATGCATGCCTCATAAATATTCAAGCCATTCCTCTATTTCGTTTCGAGGCTTGACCTACCTTTGACATAAGGTAAGCAAATCTCAACCTAGGAGTGATGTTATCTAAAAATGGAGGAACACAGGAGTACCTCAAGAGAAGGCTGTCTTTAGCAAGAGTCGCATTCGCAACACTCAAATAATTATGGAGACCCACCAAGAATAACAACAAGAAAACATAACTTCTTCGACAGCAGTGTTATGTCAGTGTTATGTCAGTGTTATGTCAATGTTATGTCAGTGTTATGTCAGTGTTATGTCAGTGTTATGTTAATGTTATGTCAGCGTTATGTCAGTGTTATGTCAGTGTTATGTCAGTGTTATGTCAGTGTTGTTGCATGAAGCCGAACTGTGGAGTACGACACGAACAGATGAGAATAAATTGAACGTTTTTAAAGGACATGCATAAGACGAATACCTAAGATACACTGGCCAATGAAAGGATCAAATAAAGAACTACGGGAAAACAGTATAAATAAAGTCACTGGGTTGGGCATCTTGGAGAACGACAGCGGACACAGCTAGTGATCGTACGAAATGGCAGACGTCACTAAGTGGTTGTACGCACCAATTATGTCACGAAGAAGATAACAACGCAAGTAAACCAATCTCACCTTGCGGGACGAACGGGGTGGGCGACGACACCAGACCGCCTGACGCTCCGAGCCACGCGTGGAAGCATTTACTGTCACTCCACGGCTTTCTCAGGACGAAATCCGCCCTGATCCACGGTGCCCAAGGAGAGCTGCTTGGCCACAGGGACGCGGGAAGCTGATTCCATGGCATGGATGTCTTGGCAGCTACGTCGAATGAGGAAATGGAATAATATTACTCAAGACATAAGTGATAAACGATAACATAGCGAAGGATGATTACATTAATTACAACAATAAAGGCGAACGCACAACACAACAACAATGTTTGTTGATTTTGATTATTGATTATTGTGATTAATCTGAAATGCAATGAACGTTCCTATGAATATACGAGACGATTACGCCCCAAAATGCATCCATCGTTTCAGCGTATACAGCGTCTCTGTAAAGATTTTGCCCAATTATACTACCTGCGTAAGTGCCATCCATGAGTTGGTCAGTTAGCAGAAATCCGTAAGACAGCAAACGAACCCGTGTGATTAGCTACATCCGTTGGTTTGTTCGCTCGCCATGCAAATTGGAAAATATATTGATTGGTTCTTGCGAGACTTTGCCCTGCTGACTGCGCACTTTTTGAGAGAGAGTCACTTTTTGGGCGTGTTTTAACTGATAATTTAATATTTGCATGCCGTTAGACAAACGCGAACCGTCTCCCATAATTCAAAAAAACCTTGTCCAAAACGCACTAAACCGCAAGAAACACTTACGCGGCCGTAACATCGTCAATGTACATAACATCCGTAAGATTGACAGATAAACTGCAAGAGTTAGCACCTGTGTAGATGAAGAAAACTAAAACACATATAATGTGCACCCACGTGGAACTCCCTACGTGTGTTTCGCGTGTTTTACGGTTCTGTTGGTATCCGATTAGTAGAGCGTGGCTGAGACAATCCTGCAGTAGACAATCACGCATTCGACCGACTGTAGCAGGTCCTACTATTGCACTAGTTATGTCTTTGCGTCATGGGTTGATTGTCGTAACGATTGTTATCATTTAAATGGCGAAGTTGAGTACCATGTTTTGACGTAGAACGCCACGTTAAATAACATTTAATAATTTCACACGGTACAGGGGGGGTGTAGGCGTAACATCTGACTGGTTGACAACCTTGGCACTCGAGGGGTCCCAGGGTGCGATCGCGTCAAAGACCGCACGACTCACATACAACTATATTTATTTATTGGCCTTCATACATGACATACAGTTCCATCCCATCGTTGGCACAGGTTTATCACCGTAACTTAGTTGCTGGGCATATTATGTCAATTGAAGGCACCGTGGGTGCTTTCTGTTATATTTCCACTAAAACGAAGACTCTGTGTAGACTGGTGCGTGATTATTTCGCACTGATGAGCAGACGCCATCTCTTGTCCTGTCCGTAATCGCAGTGACAGTAGGAAACAATCTGCGTATATTCCGATGTGTGACGAGTGTCTACATCACGCGTGGTTCGAGCCAGAGTTAACACAAAGCTGGCCGATTAAAGAGTTAGTTTTCTGCTTCGCTGGTTCTTATTTTAAGACAGATTTTTCTTTCCAAATGGTTTAACTGATTTTGAATGGCCCATCTTCTAGAAATTTGTGTTACGATTTAAAAGCTACATAATTTAGTTATGTAGTTAGTTAGTAATTTAGCAACAGAAGCAGCGTAGCAATCTGGACCAGTTGTTTATAACAGACGTCATACATCATAAGCAGGATGCAGTTATAAGACAGGATATGAAAGCTGATATCTACACTCCATGATGATATATATATATATATATATATATATATATATATATATATATATATATATATATATATATATATATATATATATATATATATATATAATATCATCATTGAGTGTAGGTATGATTATAAGTTGCAGAAACATATCAGGCTGAAATGTGAAAATAGTGCTCATAGGAAAGTTGTAGTTCGTTGTGCTGGGATTTTGTGTTTTTGTTTTCATTTACATGCAGCGTACTTTAATATTACTCTAACATTGAAATCATAAACACTTAATTATTTTACTAACTGTTGCTACCAACAGTTTACCCTACAACCAAATTACGTGTGGACATTTTTTCTATGAATATATGTTAATACTAATGTTAATTACTGTTAATGCTAATGTCCAAATCAATCGGCCTCTGGACGATATATTAGGAAGTTTACATGTTGCATTTTCGCCATACTTACGAATGATGACACGTTCACACTGTTAGTTATGATTATTTATGTACGATGCAATTATATCTGCGGAAGCACAAGCTTGGCGAATATATGATTACAATAAACACTTATTGTAGAAACATATGCTGATGATGACGTTCACTCAGCTTTTTCATAAATCTGTCTTCATTAATAATGATATTTGACCCGTCGCTATGTACTTCAAGCTGACGTCGTGAAGTCGGTGTAACGCGGCGTAGGTGTCGTAGTACATATCATATTCAATGTGTTGGTGTCGCAATGAAATGTTTACGAATGTTTCCTGTAGTGAATAACAGTGATAATGACCACGACCGTACCAGCACGATACACGGCTTGGTGGTCGATTTAATCAATTAATCAAGTAAGCCACAGTACAAACGTTCATTGTCTTCTTATGCGTACATCTGAAACGAATTGTTCTACAATCAATGTTTGACGACAATAGACTGAAATATGATTATCTCGGCCATCCACATGAACGCACCGTCGCACGCGTATATGCGTGGACATGTTTTTTTGCATGTGGACGGGGCACGGTGAAGTATTATATAAGACGGCCATTACCGTCGTATGAATGGACAGTTTGTAGCAACAAATCACACTTGGTGCAGCAGCAGCAGCAGCAGCAGCAGCAGCAGCAGCAGCAGCAGCAGCAGCAGCAGCAGCAGCAGCAGCAGCAGCAGCAGCAGCAGCAGCAGCAGCAGCAGCAGCAGCAGCAGCAGCAGCAGCAGCAGCAGCAGCAGCAGCAGCAGCAGCAGCAGCAGCAGCAGCAGCAGCAGCAGCAGCAGCAGCAGCAGCAGCAGCAGCAGCAGCCGTACAATCAGAATGAGTATACAGAAGAGACGACACTTACAGACAGCGGCGACTGCCAGCAGCAGACACAGAAGAGTTACGCTCATGGTTCTTGGTCACGTTGTTTTGTTCTGTAAGCGTAAAATACACATAATTATTTACAAACAACATTAACACGTCCACGCCTTGCTTGCCAACAGAAACATGGACAGAGAAGACTAGGGAGACGATGTACTTAACTTGTCTCAAACTACTTGTGTCTGAATTCGGGGTTACAGTTTCTGACCTTGTAAAGGTTATGCAGGACAGAGACCGATGGAGAAGCATTGTGAACAACTACTACGGAGCCCATGACGGTGATGATGAATGACACGTATGCATTTGAACCGCGTCAGAGTGGTTGGAGACTGAGCTGTCTGGTCTACTGTCCATCCTTCGCACCGCGATATTTAAGAGCTTTCGCTGCATGTGCTATAAACACATAAACACAACGATGACAATAATGAAAATAATGTAATTTGCAAAGTTGGTTTTATATATGTATTTACAAAAAATCTAACATAGTGTACACCAAACATATTTTTTATAACTTAATATGAACATTCACAGTAAGGAATTAAAATGAATAATATTTTCGAATTATTGAAATAAATACGCAACGTGTTTTACGTTTTATTTTTAACAACACAGGTTTTCGTCTAAATGACATCTGTGGAAAAACATAAATAATGGTGGAGAAAGTACCAGTAAAAACCCAACAGATTTGACATATTCAATCCGACCTCGCTGTTGATCTGACATCTTGTATTGCGACTGGTTTCCAAAATGAAGTACAATTCGTTTCCATGATAATTATGGTAAGGAATATAAATGACTCAATGCTTGATCGATTTTGCAACAGCTTAATGAATGTATTAATATTTTTCTCGTATTTCACAGTCAATGTTCCCTGTTTTCTTTGTTACTTTTCGGCAGCTTGCAGCTGTCTTCAACAAAGAGAAAAGGTAAAGTTGACAGTGAAATACGAGAAAAAGATGAATGCATTGCAACCACTACTGGCGAATCTCTTCAGTATGCTCAATCATTTCGATGAATGTTCTGGTATGACACGTTTAGACAGAAGTGTGCGTTTCAAACATAACCACACGTGGATAACGCATTGTCACATTTTGACAGCATGATGAAGCATATGCATTTAAGTAGTTCACTTGGATGACGACACTTGAGAGCACATTACAAGCACACACTGTTAAATAGCATTAATAGGCTACTTATTTGCGCCGAACCATACCCCTTTCAGTACTGGTTGGCAAATGAAGGAATTATTCGTGAAATAAATAATGTCCTGTTAAACATACTGACTGGTGCCAATTTAGTAATATCCCACAAAACAGACTGGTGCGTGTCTTATTTTAGCCTCTTGAACGTACCGGTACATGTGCTATATTTGTCCCTTCAAATAGTGCCCAAAAGAACAGTCTGTGTCTCGTCCACTATTATACAGCATGAATTAAATAGTGTCAGAAAGAACAGTCTGTCTCTCAATAGTATCCGATAGAAAATACTGTGGTCCTCGCTCAATAATGTCCTATTGGACATATTGGTCCCCGCTCAATAGTGTCCACAGGACCAAGTTAACATGCGTTCAATTGCGTTCGTCGAAACAGAGTGGTTCGCGTTCCGCATGGTGGTACATTTAACAACATTTAGTAAGATTTAACAATATTGCCATCCAAGGCAAAGGCCCAGATGGCAAGTGGACAAGAAAGCCATTGGTCTCCTGAAATACAACCTTGCTTTTGAAACACATTCAAGCTGCTAGCATTTACACAATCTGTAGATAATATGTTCCATCAATGTATTGTCCTCTGTGAAAACGTGTACTTCCTGATATCCAATCTACACCTCCTCTAGTTCTATTATCTTTCGTGAGTGAGACAAAACGATTTCAATAAATATTTACATATCCATTCCATATCTTAGAAAAACTTCAATTTGGTCTCCTCTTAACCTCCTTGTCTCTAAGTTTGTTAAACCACATTCTTTTTAGCTTTCTTTATAACTAACATCTCTCCTCCTGCTCTCTCTGTATTCGTTCAAGGGTATATATATATATATATATATATATATATATATATATATATATATATATATATATATATATATATATATATATATATATATATATATATATATTATTACGTGATATTCTCTCTAAACAAGTATGCAGTATTCTAAATGAGAACATAAAACATGTCAGAATCAGAATCCGGTACAACATAGTGTTCCCGTAGAACACTCAGAACAATGCCACATTTTTATGTTGTCTAATAGAGCTCACTGGTACCAGTTTTATAATATTATTATAGTGTCGGACCGAACACAATGGCACCTGTCTCAATGTGTTAGACACGCACCCTGATTCCCATTCTACAACGATCGTTACCACTCACTGGTATCAGCTTCGTTGTGGTAGATAAAAACACACTAAACGTTCTGTGTTGCCCGACAAAACTCACGACAAAGTTGCACTATTATGTTGTGTTACACACAGCATTACTTGTACCGGTTCTATTGTATCCGACAGAACGTATAGCACAGGTTGTATAGTTGTCGATCGAACACATTGGTACATGTCTGTCCTTTCTGGCAGAACACATTGGTACACGCCTGTCCTTTCTCACAGAACACATTGGTACATATCTGTCCTTTCTGACATAACACATTGGTACATGTCTGTGCTTTCTGGCAGAACACATTGGTACACGCCTGTCCTTTCTGACAGAACACATTGGTACATGTCTGTCCTTTCTGACATAACACATTGGTACATGTCTGTGCTTTCTGGCAGAAAACATTGGTACATATCTGTGCTTTCTGGCATAACACATTGGTACATATCTGTGCTTTCTGGCATAACACATTGGTACATATCTGTGCTTTCTGGCTTAACACATTAGTACATATCTGTCCTTTCTGACATAACACATTGGTACATGTCTGTGCTTTCTGGCAGAAAACATTGGTACATATCTGTGCTTTCTGGCATAACACATTGGTACATATCTGTGCTTTCTGGCATAACACATTGGTACATATCTGTCCTTTCTGACATAACACATTGGTACATGTCTGTGCTTTCTGGCAGAAAACATTGGTACATATCTGTGCTTTCTGGCATAACACATTGGTACATATCTGTGCTTTCTGGCATAACACATTGGTACATATCTGTCCTTTCTGACATAACACATTGGTACATGTCTGTGCTTTCTGGCAGAACACATTGGTACATATCTGTGCTTTCTGGCATAACACATTGGTACATGGCTGTGTTTTCTGACAGAACACATTGGTACATGTCTGTGCTTTCTGGCAGAACACATTGGTACATATCTGTGCTTTCTGGCATAACACATTGGTACATGTCTGTCCTTTCTGACATAACACATTGGTACATGGCTGTGTTTTCTGACAGAACACATTGGTACATATCTGTGCTTTCTGACAGGACACATTGGTACATATCAGTGGTTTCTGACAGAATACATTGGTACATGTCTGTGCTTTCTGACACAACACATTGGTACGTGTTTGTGTTTTCTGACAGAATACATTGGTACATATCTGTGTTTTCTGATAGAACATATTGGTACATGTCTGTGTTTTGCTGACAAAGCACATTAGTACTCGTTCATCTGTTTAAGACATAATACAGTGGAGCACATTCTATTGTGTCCGACAGAACACTTTGATGCTCGTTTTTTAAATATGTGAGACGGAACATAATAATGCATGTTCTATTGTGTCTTATAAGAAACACTGGTGCCCATTCTGTTGTGTCATACATAATATTCTGGTACCCGTTCTTTTTGATTAAAAAAAACTGTGGTACCCATTCTTTAGTTCCGATAAAACACACTGGTACCCGTTCTTTGGTGTCCGACATATAACCCTGGTATCCGCTTCACTGCGAAACACCGGTCCCCGTTCAGGGTAATAATTTTTCAGAACATACCGCGCATTCCAGTGCAATGTATTTGTCATCGCAACCATGTCTCCATTTGATTCTTCGACATTTAGATGCCATTTCTTAACAGAGCAGTGCCACTTGTTGGGCGTTGACGCTGGGTGTAAATAGTTAAAAGACGATAGCCAGTGGTTTTATTGTACAGCATGTTACCAATATTGGTCGTTTGGAGACTATTACTCGACAATGGTCACTCTGTGGTCCTAAGTGGACATTTCACGGCTGAATTGGTGTTCTTTAGCCGTAGCTACTTGACTGGTGACGGATGATGGCGTGAGTCGCTCACATTACGAGGCGCTGGGCGTGTGCCGCGGTGACGTCGATGTTTATAGTGGTCATTGATATAACCATTTGTCTCCAACACAATAGACGGTACTCAGGCGGTAGGATATTCATTTGAACTCGGCCCAATAAAACCCCCACCGTCACTCCCGAACAAAACTGCGGGTTCTGAGTCTGCCGCAGACACAAGTCTGCCGCAGACACAAGTCTGCCGCAGACACAAGTCTGCCGCAGACACAAGTCTGCCGCAGACACACGTCTGCCGCAGACACAAGTCTGCCGCAGACACAAGTCTGCCGCAGACACAAGTCTGCCGCAGACACAAGTGTGCCGCAGACACACGTCTGCCGCAGACACAAGTCTGCCGCAGACACAAGTCTGCCGCAGACACAAGTCTGCCGCAGACACAAGTCTGCCGCAGACACAAGTCTGCCGCAGACACAAGTCTGCCACAGACAAGGAGGGAACCATCAGGGGCAATCAGTTTTCCATGCTACTGACATATAAAATCATATACCAAAGCCAAAGGGACAAGACCCAATGGCCACAGTTTCCTAATTGTTTCCAGCACTCAACATCGTTTTACTAACGGACTAGTCTAGGTACATAGTGACGTTACTAACATCTGCTGATCTAATGGGAATTCATTCAACTAGTTAGCCTTTGTTTTTTCATAACATTATCGCCAAGCCGACCTTTCTTAGCCGGCACTGAGAGAGGTCACTTCCAGGGTGCGTGGCGACATCAGTGGGACCAAAATTAACGTGAACACCCGAGTCATGAAGGATGCAGTCACCTTTTTTGAAAGCCATGTTTTTACACCGACCGTATCATGCCTGGTCCGGGGTTTAAGACACAAAGCCGCAAGCGCTCTTTTAACACATACCGAACACATGATATTTCACAAGTGAAAAAATATGTGTCTATGCTTCTTTGAAATAATTAGCTGTTGAGCAACATTTGGCAATCTCCTACAAATCAAGATGTGTGTTCTTTTTACAAGTGTTTGTTTCGCCAAAAACATAATATATTAAATGTCGTCTGTCGCCACACTGCTACGCACCATTACTGTCGTACTTTGTTGAGCGTGAGCAGTTTACTCGTTGTCGTGTTTCATGTAGGTTATATCAAACCATTGTTATATATCAAATGAATACCGATTAAATGATGATGACTGGAACCAGAAGCAGAGAGGGGGATGGATGGAAGAAAGAGTGGAAGATAGATAGATAGTTCGTGTATGCCTATGTAAATATGTGCTTTTGTATACGTATGTATGTATGTATGTATGTATGTATGTATGTATGTATGTATGTATGTATGTATGTATGTATGTATGTATGTAAACATTACGAGTGCTTGAGTGCGTGAGTACGTGAGTGCGTGAGTGAGTGAATGAATGACCGAGTGACTGACTGAGTGGGTGGGTAGGTGGGTTGGTGGGTGAGTTAGTAAGTGAGTGAGTGAGTGAGTGAGTGAGTGAGTGAGTGAGTGAGTGAGTGAGTGAGTGAGTGAGTGAGTGAGTGAGTAAGTGAGTGAGTGAGTGAGTAAATGACGGACGGACGGACGGACGGACGGACGGACGGACGGACGGACGGACGGACGGACGGACGGACGGACGGACGGACGGACGGACGGACGGACGGACGGACGGACGGACAGACAGACAGACAGAGAGACTTACCTAAGCGATGTGATCAGCCTCAGTAGTGTCGGTGTAGTGACCCAACAGACCGCGATCCCGACTACTTCATTCTGACGACGTCCCGCCCTCTGTCGGCCAGTCGAGCGTGGCTTGAGCGTGGCCAATCAGGACTTGTGTAACGACAATAAAACGTCAAGGCCGTTTTAGCATTAATCTTTATTGCTGACTATTTATGTTTAATAACGCATGACACATTATGGGCTTGCTTACCGCGTAATTCTTATTGCGGCAGATTCGCCCACTTTCCCATGGTGCACACTGTCGCCCGTACACAAGGCCGGTAGCCACTGTTGATGTTCTACCGAAACAAATGTCCGTCCAAAAGATAACTTGAATGTTGTCAAAAAGCAAACATATGCAACGTCATTATTTATATTTGAAATACAATTTATGATTAGAAACATATGTGGAAATATTTTAGCGTATAACTTGGGAAAGTGGCAAAGATCTATACGGTTATCTTTATAAGAAATACATCTCATTGATGTTTCAACAAACTAGGCCGTTAATGCCATCGCGCACACAGTTACAAACGAATGCACCCACGTACACCTGTCCTCGGCCACACGTACGTGTTAGGTCATACGTCACAGTATTAATACCACGTACTGAAATACAATGGTATGCGAATACGGTCGGTAAATTTATATGGTGAGTAAATGTGTAGACCACTCCGTCGTCAAAGGCATCAAACGAATTATTTTGGTCCCGAAGCCAGTGGACGCCAATGTTTTCTTCACATCAATTGTCGCTGGTCGACTGCGAAACTCTCAGGCGGTGTACTGTCTGCAAGTATATGTTCCCTAAGTGACCCGCAGTGAATTATGACCACCAGACCATATAGTACATTGCTAGACTACAATTGGCTTGTGTTTAGTTCTTGTAAATTAAATCAATAATGACTTCTTTCCCACAGTATTACGGCTGGTGGACATACATTGTGCGTGCATGCATGAGTGCTCGCGCGTGTGAGAGTGTGCGTGCGTGCATGCGTGTGTATGTATGTGTGCTTGCGTGTTTGCGTTAGTGCGGGTGACAGTGTGTGTGTGCGTGCGTGCGTGCGTGCGTGTGTGTGTGTGTGTGTGTGTGAGTGTGTGTGTGTGTGTTTGTGTGTGTGTGTGTGTGTGTGTGTGTGTGTGTGTGTGTGTGTGTGTGTGTGTGTGTGTGTGTGTGTGTGAGTATTTGTGTGTGTGTGTGTGTTTGTGTGTGTGTGCGTGTGTGTGTGCGTGTGCGCGTGCGCGTGCGCGTGTGCGTGTTCGTGTGCGTGTGCGTGTGCGTGTGTGTGTGTGTGCGTACACCTATGTTTGTGTGCGTGCGTGTTTACGTGCGTGCGAGCGTGCGAGCGTGACTGTGGCGTGTGTGCATGTGTGTATATGCGTGTCGTGTGTGTGTGTGTTTGTGCGTGCGTGCGTGCGTGCGTGCGTGCGTACATGTGTGTGTTTGTGTGTGTTTGTTTGTTTGTGCGTGCGTACGTTTGTATGTTTGAGTGTGTGTGTGTGTATGCGTGCGTGCGTGTGTGTGGGTTCGTGTGCGCGTGTGCGCGTGTGTGCGTGTGTGCGTGTGTGCGTGTGTGCGTGTGTGCGTGTGTGCGTGCGCGTATGTGCATGCGTGTGCGTTTGTGTGTGTGTGCGTGTTTGTGCGTGCGTGCTTGCGTGATTCCTTGCTTGCATGTCTGCGTGCGTGTGCGTGTACGTGTAAAAAGATGAAAATGGATGGAAAGTTCTTAAAATGGGTATGTTGGATTTTGTACAAAGCACGTTTTACTAAACACCTTTTAAACCACATCCTTTGACCACATCAACTGTGGCAGGTTCACGTCTCTTCTCTTAATGATGTGATGTGTAGCCAATAAATGTCCTTAATAATGAACCCCCGCTTTGACCAGCGTGAATTATAACCGTCATTCAGCATTATTCATTGTCCAAATCATGACGTTTCATATTACTTGCATTATTGCAATGGGTCGTGAGTTGCATCAATAATTACTTTCCCACAGTGCAACAACTGATGGGTTGGTGCATACTTACGGTGTTAACTTATACAGACGCTTTCTATAGTTTGTCTTCTCTGTCGCATTTTATTTACGCCCACCATATAATATTATATGACTGTCGTTGCTCAAACGGCAACTGCGTTGCTAACACATGCAGACGTCGTTGTAATAGTTGTGTAATTGAAACAAGGCGGTGTTGAGTCGACACGTATATCTGTCTAGAATAAAATATAAATAAAATAATTTAAATATCTGTTGACGGTGGGATGGAGAAAAAACGACTGTCACCACAAGTAGCAAAAAGTTACACAAGTTGTTCGAAATACATTCCTAAAAGATGTTGTAAAGTGTACTGTGCTGTGCATAAGGTGGACATAATACAGGAGAATGGTGCTACATAGATAACGTAAGTGGACATAATACAGGAGAACGGTGTTACATAGATAACGTAAGGTGGACGTAATACAGGAGAATGGCGTTACATAGATAACGTAAGGTGGACATAATACAGGAGAATGGTGTTACATAGATAACGTAAGGTGGACATAATACAAGAGAACGGCGTTACATAGATAACGTAAGGTGGACATAATACAGGAGAATTGTGTTACATAGATAACGTAAGGTGGACATAATACAGGAGACCGGTGTTACATAGATAACGTAAGGTGGACATAATACAGGAGAATGGTGTTACATAGATAACGTAAGGTGGACATAATACAGGAGAACGGTGTTACATAGATAACGTAAAGTAGACATAATACAGGAGACCGGTGTTACATAGATAACGTAAGGTGGACATAATACAGGAGAATGGTGTTACATAGATAACGTAAGGTGGACATAATACAGGAGAATGGTGTTACATAGATACTCTAGGTGAAGTTTGAGGATTATACGTGTCCTTCGATGAGTAGTTCTTGTCATCTCAATAAACAAGAAAACAAACTATTAGCCGGTTCTTCTCCATCGAAGGATTCTTTTAAAACTATGCCATGCACGTGTAACGACCACGACTCGAGACTCGTCGTTTCTATGTTTGTCTTGTTGCAGAGAAATTTGAACATTTCACATCCATCTGAAACGAAGTGGGCGGTCTGCTTTCCAGTGACGCGCTCACTTGCCGCTGGCAAAGGTAGACACATGTGTTCTATGTCATACGATTCAGTTGTACCTTCAAGTTGTAGCCGATACGATGCTTGCGCTCAGCGGGGCATTCAACCGTTGCCTGACCAAGTCTTCATGTTCCGCGCGTTGGTCTTTTCCAATAGATAACGGGCGTGTTGGCTGAACAGGCTTCTCAACTTCCATCGCTGTCTTTGTAGGGGTGGTGCCCATGTTGGCGCACATACATTCATAGTCAGCTCCTGTTTGATGTGTTAAAACGAGGCCCCGTTGATCTTATTAGATGACTCAGGGACGGAGTTTGCAGCCACTGGAAATTCACTGCGGCTGTTTTTGAACCTTTATTTTTGAATCTAGGTATACAGGCACGCCCCTATATACACAAAGGTCCATTTGTGTTATAGAAAAAAAAACCTTGGGGGCTACTGGCTATTGGCTACTGGCTACTGGCTACGGTCCTGCTTAGTTGGACACAGACAGCTTCTAATGGTTTTGAAGGCTTTGCTAATAATATTTACAATTCAGTTAAATGTGCGTATCACAAGCACACAACCACGCGCCGCGCCACTCTGTTAAACAACCAGACCACATATACAATGTTAATGAAAAAGGAAGGATTCGACTTATCACTTAAAGGTTAAATTATCTTTATAAACATATGTTGTATTTATGCTTTGCTTAATCGTTGTAGCTATCTGAGTACGTATATAATAATATAATTATGTATATGATGCTTTCCTGTTCCTAGGCAACGTACAATGATACACCAAAGTCACATACACTTACGATAGGCTGAAATTGTATGTCCACGTGCAACAATTGTATTTATCCAGAAAACCGTAAGCAACGTTCTGACGTGTGTTTAATAAATAATTTTTAGAAAGGTTCGAACCTGTGTATGTCCATATCTTAATTAATCATATTAGACATTTACCAATAAGTATTTAATTTATGTGACGTTCCGAAATAGAGTAACATATTTCTGTTTACATGTTTCCAATACATTTGTGTAACCTGTTTGTCAATACGTCGTTCCGCAAGTCGCTTTGTTTTCAGATTATTAACGTATTTAAGAGGATGCTTTGAGGTGCTACAAGGTAACTAGTATTTGTTACAGTATGCTAACCAAAGCTCAGACCCGGATGCAGACCTTACACCTGACCGATGCACAACAATTCGCTTATGCCATGTGCTTTTAAAACAACGTAGAGGATGCCATTGCTAAAAGGCATGAATATGACAAGTGTGGTAAACTTGTTTAAGATATAAAACAAAAACCACCACACTTCCACAAGCAAAGTCCACTCTAAAATGCAACACTGAGATGCCACGATTTGCAGTTTAGAAATCCACATTTTCCCCAGACTCTCCGGCAAATAATATCCCGCTCTAGTCAGGTCTAAAGGAGAAGGAGATCTCCCGTTTTCATCGGTGGTGGCACCTCTGTATCAATCATACACGTCGTTGGCGACCATGCGGGACGACAGTCGAAATGTTGATCCAGTGGATCGAGGTTCCAACCCATGCACAGGCTGCCGTTTTTACACTCCTGTGGGGAAGTAGAAGATCCTACACAAGGGGTAAATGTGTAAATGTGCAGACATAAAAACAAAATACTGCCGTCAACAAGTTTCCGAGAGGCGTTTTCGTGGTATGGTCATGATAAACGAAGTCATTGCGAAATGGAAATCCATCAGAAGTGGAACATTATACATTTTTGGAGAACTGCTATTGTTCACGGTCTATGATTGTAGCTTAACTGCCAGGTTATCCGCATGTACATGTGCCAATTTAACATAGTAACACATGCATTATTTTCGCCGTCGGTTGAGTCGTTTGTTGCCGATGAGCTTTACAGATTATTCGTTGGCTTTCTAGCGGACTTATTATTTTCGATGCCGGATTCGGCATGTGCTTTTGCGACCAAGTCGTGTTTACCTGGCAACAACGGATTTCTTCTTCCTAAAAATTAATTTGTTTTAACGCCATACTAGTAACAATGCTTTATTATCACAAAAACATTAATTTCATACAATATGTAAATGTCAAAATATGTAATAAACGGTTGCATCACCAAAGTCATCAAAGTCGTTTTTTTCAATTTAAGATCGTAGGAATAAATAAATGTGGAGTCATGATGAATGGTTTGCATTACATATACAAATGAGTGTTCGAATCTTCTCATTGTCGAATAGTTTCTCTAAAACTAGATGTAATTTTTTTCGCGAAATGATTTTTAAATGAAACCAAAAATGTAATCAAGTCGAGGAGTCTTATTGAAATAGGTTACACATTTGTCAGTGAGTATTTAATTCATGTGACGTTCCGAAATAAAGCATATTTCCGAATAAATGTTTGTAATCTGGTCCTTAATACATTGTCTTGTAAGCCGCTTGGATTGCTTATTATTAAAGTAGTTAAAGGTGTTTTTTGAGCTACTATATGTTACAGTACGCTACCCGTGATTAAATAGGTATCACGTCGGGTGGTTACAAACATGTATCACGTCGGATGGTTACAAATAGGTATTACTTTGGGTGGTTACAAATAGGTATCACGTCGGTTGGTTACAAATAGGTATTACTTTGGGTGGTTACAAATAGGTATCACGTCGGGAGGTTACAAATAGGTATCACGTCGGTTGGTTACAAATAGGTAATACTTTGGGTGGTTACAAATAGGTATCACGTCGGGAGGTTACAAATAGGTATCACGTCGGGTGATTACAAACAGGTATCACGTCGGGTGTTTACAAACAGGTATCACGTCAGGTGGCTACAAACAGGTATCACGTCGGGTGGTTACAAATAGGTATTACTTTGAGTGGTTACAAATAGGTATCACGTCGGGTAGTTACAAATAGGTATCACGTCGGGTGGTTACAAACAGGTATCACGTCAGGTGGTTACAAACAGGTATCACGTCGGGTGGTTACAAACAGGTATCACGTCGGGTGGTTACAAACAGGTATCACGTCGCGTGGTTACAAATAGGTATCACGTCGGGTGGTTACAAACAGGTATCACGTCGGGTGGTTACAAACAGGTATCACGTCGGGTGGTTACAAATAGGTATCACGTCGGGTGGTTACAAACAGGTATCACGTCGGGTGGTTACAAACAGGTATCACGTCGGGTGGTTACAAATAGGTATCACGTCGGGTGGTTACAAATAGGTATTACTTTGAGTGGTTACAAATAGGTATCACGTCGGGTAGTTACAAATAGGTATCACGTCGGGTGGTTACAAACAGGTATCACGTCGGGTGGTTACAAATAGGTATCACGTCGGGTGGTTACATAGCGTCAGTTAAATAGTGGGCTGTGTCAGATGTCATTGACTCTTCCCGTTTTCCTAATCCCGGATACAGTCGGGCCAGATCACTGCTACCAGAGTCATGTTACTCTATCACATCACTGCTACCAGAGTCACGTTACTCTATCACATCACTGCTACCAGAGTCACGTTACTCTATCACATCACTACTACCAGAGTCACGTTACTCTATCACATCACTGCTACCAGAGTCACGTTACTCTATCACATCATTGCTACCAGAGTCATGTTACTCTATCACATCACTGCTACCAGAGTCACGTTACTCTATCGCATCACTGCTACCAGAGTCACGTTACTCTATCACATCATTGCTACCAGAGTCATATTACTCTATCACATCACTGCTACTAGAGCCATATTACTCTATCACATCACTGCTACTAGAACCATATTATTCTATCACATCACTGCTACTAGATTCACGTTACTCTATCACATCACTGCTACCAGAGCCATGTTACTCTATCACATCCCTGCTACCAGAGTCACGTTACTCTATCACATCACTGCTACCACAGCCATGTTATTCTATCACATCACTGCTACCAGAGCCATGTTACTCTATCACATCACTGCTACTAGAACCATGTTACTCTATCACATCACTGCTACTAGAGTCACGCTGCTCTATCACATCACTCCTACCAGAGATATGTTACTCCATCACATCACTGCTACCATAGCCATGTTATTCTATCACATTACCTGCTAACAGCTCTTCCCGGTCGCAAGAACACTGACGTCAGAACTGTTTACGTATCATGCATTTGAACAAGTTGGGTACACCCCAGTTAAGTGTATTACCCATTAACTGACTCAGTCCTTCAGTGGCGTATTTAGGGGAGAGAGCATTGGGCCATGGTCCCCTTTTTGTTTTTATTTGGTTCGTACGTAACCTGTTGCGCCACTACACGGCAGCTTGGTAAACTAACGGGTGACTAAGCTTGCCCCCCCTTGGCCTCCTACTTTGTGAGATCCTAGACACGCCACAGCACTGCCTGTGTCGTCAGGCACACCAGGCAGCAAGCAATGAACGTTATCCATTGCTAGCTAATCTGTTTGCTGGCATGTTTACCCAAAGTAACGGGCCAAGTTTTCTATGTGCCGAAAGCATTGCAAATTATGATTTTTTTGTTAGGGAATATTCCCAAACATGCATATAACCGTGTTCTCCTAAACAATGAAATTGTCAATATAATGCGTTAATAGTTTCTAAATATCCACCTTGTACAATTACGCATTAGACACTTTTAATTCAAAGCTGACATACGTTGTGTCGGTGTTAAAAGGAACACGTCTACCAGCAGAGGAGTGGCATGTACAGTGTACTAATTACGTTGTGTCGATGTTAAAAGGAACACGTCTACCAGCAGAGGAGTGGCACGTACATTGTACTAATTACATTGTGTCGATGTTAAAAGGAACACATCTACCAGCAGAGGAGTGGCACATACAGTGTACTAATTACGTTGTGTCGGTGTTAAAAGGAACACGTCTACCAGCAGAGGAGTGGCACGTACAGTGTACTAATTACGTTGTGTTGTGTCTTTCTGAGTGAATTCCAAGACTTCCTTCAGCACCACGTGGTCAAATCTCAGAACACCCTGATTTTGGGTGATTTCAACTTCCACTATGAGGACCAACTGAAGACTGATGCTTCCCGCTTCCGTGACATCCTTTCGAACCACTCTTTCTCTCTCTGCCAGCACGTGTTGGGACCCACTCACATGGATGGGCATACGTTAGACTTGATTATCACCAAATTAACGGACAAACTGGTATCAAAGACTACTGTATCTGACTTCTTGACAGATCATGGCGCTGTCCATTGTGATCTACATCTGCCAAAACCCCAGCCACTTCGACAAATCAGTGCAATACAGGAATTATGCTGCCATAGATAAAGAGATGCTCCGAGTCGACATTGAGGCATCAACCCTGTGCCTTGACCCTGCCACCTTAGCAGCTAGTCTTCTTGAGCAGTACGACACTACCCTGTCAGCTCTATTAGGCAAGCATGCCCCAGTTCAGACACGAACAATCACAGTCCGACCCAAAGTTCCTTTGTTCAGTGGTGACATCAAGATGGCTAAGCAGAAGAGACGGCAACTGGAGAGGAAATGGAGACAATCACGGGATTTCTTCAAAGAGCAGAGAGGGCCCTTAAATCAGCTCATCTCCTCCGCCAAGTCTACTTACTACACTGCAAAGATCACCGAAGCTGCATCTGACCACAAACAGTTGTATAATGTTGTCAACGCCCTGTTGATCAAGCCAGAAGCTAGCCTACCTGATGGGGGTTCACTGGAACAATTGGCTAACAGATTCAGTGCATTCTTCCAGGACAAAGTCAAGCTGATTCAGGAGAACTTGACACTCAAGGCAGACCCCAACTACGTGCCTCCAGATGAGAGTCCAGGTACTGTGGATAATAACCTCAGCATTTTCTTACCTGCAACGGAAGACGAGGTGAGACGACTGATCAACAAGAGTCCCTCAAAGTCCTGTGCGCTTAATCCTGTGCCGATCTGGTTTCTGAAGGAACATTTAGACTGTCTTCTACCAAGCATTACAAACATTGTCAACTTGTCCATGTCAACAGGAATTGTGCCGACAAAAATGAAAGCTGCGCTTGTGACGCCTTTGATCAAGAAGCCTTCACTAGACAAAGATGTCATGAAAAACTTTCGACCTGTCTCTAATCTGTATTTTATCTCTAAGTTGACAGAGAGAGTAGTGCTGAACAGGCTTGTTGACCACGTGTCGCGCAACAATCTGCAGGAAAAATTCCAATCTGCCTATAAACCGAATCACAGTACTGAAATTGCACTGATGCGGATCCAGAATGATATCTTGATGACCCTGGACAAAAAGAGGGGTGTCTTGCTGTTCCTACTTGATCTGACAGCGGCGTTTGACACTGTAGATCATACACTATTGTTGGCTTGCGTGAGAAGCGCGGGTGTCATCGGCGTCGCACACAAGTGGTTTGAGTCATACCTGACTTCAAGGACTCAGACTGTCCGCCTAGGCCAGACCCAGTCTGACCCGTCGGAGCTGCTGCAGGGAGTGCCACAGGGGTCTGTTCTTGGCCCAGTTTTGTTTACACTCTACACGGGACCCATTGTGCAGATAGTTAGGCCACATCGACTTGATGTATGTCTCATTTAAGATCAAGGACACCAATGATGAGATGGCTGCACTGGCACGTGTGGGAGAACTAAAAGCATGGATGACTAATCATCGTCTTCAGCTGAATGACGATAAGACTGAAGTGCTTGTGATCACTACACCGAGCTCGGCTAGCAAGCACAGTCTGACTGATGTCGTCACCGGTGATAGCATCCTCCAGCCTACTGCCGTCGCTCGCATCATTGGAGTGATGTTTGACAGTGAGCTCAGCATGAAATTTCAAGTGTCAAAACTGTGCAAGGTAGCATACTTTCACCTACATCGGATTCGCTCCATCAGAGATTGCTTGACACAACATGCCACTGAACTCCTGGTTCACTCCCTTATCATATCGCGACTGGACTATGGAAATGGTCTCCTTTATGGTGTACTTGACCAGTTACTGGACAACCTGCAGAGAGTCCAGAATGTGGCAGCTCGCATTGTGGTCAGAGCCAGTCGCTATGACCACATCACATCCATTTAGAGACTCTCCATTGGCTTCCTGTCCGGTACCGTATTGAATACAAGGTCTTACTGATGACGTTCAAAGCTCTTCATCTGCTTGCGCCGAGCTACATTGCAGACCTGCTCCAGTTTTACCAACCCTGCAGAACGTTGCGATCCTCTCTATACACCTTTAAAAGACTCTTAAAAACTATCTTGTTTAAACGCGCTTATTATTCTTAACTGTCAAATTTATTCGACTTTTAGTGCTATGTCCTATGAACTTGGATTTGTTGTTTTTTATGTTTTTATTTATTTATCTATTTATATACTTTTTTAATCGTGACTGTCTTTAACTATGTTTGTGTCAGCGCCTTTGAACAGGGTCACCTGGATCCATGGCGCTCTAAAAGTGCTCTAATTAGTATTATTATTATTATTAAAAGGAACACGTCTACCAGCAGAGGAGTGGCACGTACAGTGTACTAATTACGTCTCTTTTGTGGCTCTATATAAGAATAACATTTATAGTTTGAAGTGAAACCTTAGAATCATATGGGAAATGGATATTTCATTGTGTTATTTGTAAACTGATAGACTACTGTCTTACTGAAATATATAGCAAATACGTTAAGAGCTCATATTTCCGAGTTGATACTACAGTGTGCATACCTTTGTATAGTTTCCGGAACGAGTGAAGTTACAGAGAGGATATTAGGCGCTGCTACAGACGCAATGATGCAATGGCATCATGTACCATCCTGGGCGCTGCTACAGACGCAATGATGCAGTGGCATCAAGGACCATCCTGGGTGCTGCTACAGACGCAATGATGCAATGGCATCAAGGACCATCCTGGGCGCTGCTACAGACGCAATGGTGCAGTGGCATCAAGGACCATCCTGGGGGCTGCTACAGACGCAATGATGAAGTGGCATCAAGGACCATCCTGGGGGCTGCTACAGACGCAATGATGCAGTGGCATC
>BSQZ01000072.1:2040000-2047500 GCA_033239005.1 Lamellibrachia satsuma | reverse complement strand
TGGCCGAGCCAGAAATACACGGGCATTCCTGGAGCGCTGCGTGTGTACTCATTCCCTCTCCCCGTGTCTCCCGGCCCGAGTGGAGTCTGCCTTGCCGCCCGTCAGCTGTTGGGACCAGTCTCGCGGCTACCGTCTAGGTTCGGGAACTACTCTAGACCGCCATTAAGGCGTAACAGCAGTACCTGCTTATCCAGCAGAGCGTGGGGATTCAGTGACGCCAGGAAACGGTAACGTTGGCGTTCGGTAAGGTCATCAATACTGTGTATGGATTCGGTGTGGATTGCTTCGGTGTGAGAACGCCGTCGTTCAGCGAGTCGTTTAAGAGGAATTCCGTGGCCCCGGACATGAGGTGCGTCTGGGTGTAAAGGTGCCGGGCGAGGGATTACGGACAGCCAAGCGGACGCATGAGTGAGTAGCTATATACAAAAGTAGCCATGTGTATCTATTGCTAGGTGCACCTAGTAGCAAAAACCGATCTGATTGGGCATCCGCACTCCGCATTGCGACTGAATAAACCTGATAAAGAAGATGCGGGGATTTGACGCCAGTTCTAACTCAATAGACGGTTGTTTGGTTAGCTGAAATAACGCAGTGGTAAATGAGCACGGGTTTCAGGTAGCCCGTGAAACGAGCCACAAAGACGCCGCGGGCAGCTGTTCCCGGCAGCTGCTGTCGGCGGCTGTGGAACACAGCCGCCAAACACACGTCACATCACAGCAATGGGCGCGCGTCCTATATGTGCCATTTAGTCGATTAATTAATTAACGTGCTTTATGTACCTACCAGATATCCGTGTCGAACGCCCCCGCTGTGTTTGCGTTGTACATAGCAGTTGGCTAGGGCTTGACTAAAGGTCACATGCAAACTGAGTTACGTTGATTATCAAAAAGTTGAAGTGGAAAAGAAAAAAGAACACAGCGCATCGTTAGGGGTAGACGTATGAGCCATATCAAATGTCAGCGTGTTTTGGACAACAATAATTACAATTATTACAATAATTTAAATGTCACTAATGATATTAATTACACTGAGTTGTATTTTACGCGTTGATACCCATTCTTCCTCGTCTTGTTCTAATGTTTGTTTTGACGGGATTCTATCAGCAAATCGAAATACTTCACATTTTGTAAGATCAGGTTATTTGATATTCAAATAGTACGTGAATGTTTCAGTAATAATGCGCTGTCAGTTTAATAGAAGCGTGCGTACTTTTGCTAAAATCATCGAAACAATTGACTTTAATCGTTAGATCGGGTAACTTACGCAAGTATGAACAGCCTAATGCAATAGTTTATTAGCAGGACCACTTTTGCATTTTTCTGCCGAATTGTGACAGGACCAGGTCAAAATAATAAAATAGTTTTGTCCGATGATTTCATCAAATCTAAAAACAAAGTCCTCAAACGAACTAGCGCGTCGTAGTGGATGATAAAGCTAGCACGTCGTAGTGGATGATAAAGCTAGCACGTCGTATGGATGGCACGTCGTACTAGAGCTAGCACGTCGTAGTGGATACTAGAGCTAGCACGTCGTAGTGGATACTAGAGCTAGCACGTCGTACTGGATACTAGAGCTAGCACGCCGTAGTGGATACTAGAGCTAGCACGTCGTAGTGGATACTAGAGCTAGCACGTCGTACTGGATACTAGAGCTAGCACGTCGTAGTGGATACTAGAGCTAGCACGTCGTACTGGATACTAGAGCTAGCACGTCGTACTGGATACTAGAGCTAGCACGTCGTACTGGATACAATATATGTTTGTTTGTTTGTTTCGCGAAGTGTCTCTAAAACAATACGAGAGGGAAAGTGAAATGAGGAGGGAAGTTGACTGTTGGTGTATAGATAGTTCTCCCCGGGTGCTAGAGATAATGACACGACGCTGCTACCAAAGCAGCTCTTGCTAAATGATCCACCGGTAGAATGCCACGCATTTAGCGGCAGTACACCTGTGGCAGAATACTCGTGACTCTCTCTCTGTCTCTCTCCCCCCCCCCTCTCTCTCTCTCCCTCTCTCTCTCTTTCTCTCCCCTCTCTCTCCCCTCTTTCTCCCTCTCTCTCCCCCTCTCTCCCGCTCCCCTCTCTCTCTCTCGCTGTCTCTCTCACCCTCTTTCTCTCCTTCTCTCTCCCCCTATCTCTCTCTCTCCCCCTCTCCCCCTTCTCTCTCCCTCTCTCTCTCTCCTTCTCTCTCCCTCTCTCCATCTCTCTCTCCCTCTCCCTCTCTTTCTCCCCCCTCTCTCTCCCCTCTCTCCCTCTCTCTCCCCCTCTCTCCCGCTCCCTCTCTCTCTCTCTCGCTTATTAATTATACGTTCCACTAAGAATGTTGCACACAAGTGGGAAGGCCAAGCAGCGAATAAGTCCTAAAAGATCTTAGGGCACACTAGAGACGGGCGATAACGAGGGGATCGTATCAACGTTACAAACACATTGGATTAAGGCACGCTGTAGACCTAGACGATATAAAAGGCAGTATAGATTTGATATAAGACAATGGTTCGGGGTTGGCCATAAAAGTAAAGATGTTATGTCTAGAATTTAAAATGTTTCGAAGAACAAATCTAAAGTTCACCCCGACACGCGCTGGCAGTTTGTTCGTCCGGACTCGTCGTGCTGGTGTATTCACCCAACACGTGGTGCTGGTGTGTACACCCAACATGTGGTGCTGGTGTGTTCACCCAACATGTGGTACTGGTATGTTCATCCAACACGTGATGCTGGTGTGTTCACCCAACACGTGATGCTGGTGTAAAGACCCACCACGAAATATTGGCGCGGTGGGTTCACCTAACACGTGGTGTTGATGTGTTCACCATGAACCATGCATGGTGGTGGTGTGTTCACTCCAACACATGGCGGTGGTGTTTTCACCCAACACGTGGTGGTGGTGGTGTATTCACTCAACACGTGGTGGTGGTGTGTTCACCCAGCACGTGATGCTGGTGTGTTCACCCAACACGTGATGCTGGTGTATAGACCCGACACGTAATATTGGTGTGCTCACCCAACACGTGGCGCGGTGGGTTCACTCCAACACATGGTGGTGGTGTGTTCACCCAACACGTGGTGGTGGTGGTGTGTTCACCCAACACGTTGTGGTGGTGGTGTGTTCACCAAACACGTGGTGGTGGTGGTGTGTTCACCCAACACGTGATGCTGGTGTGTTCACCCAACACGTGATGCTGGTGTATAAACCCGACACGTAATATTGGTGTGCTCACCCAACACGTGGCGCGGTGGGTTCACCTAACACGTGTTCACTCCAACACATGGCGGTGGTGTGTTCACCCAACACGTGGTGGTGGTGGCGTGTTCACCAAACACGTGGTGGTGGTTGTGTGTTCACCCAACACGTGGTGGTGGTGGTGTGTTCACCCAACACGTGGTGGTGGTTGTGTGTTCACCCAACACGTGGTGGTGGCGGTGTGTTCACTCAACACGTGGTGGCGGTGGTGTGTTGCAACCACCAGCCTGATGAAAGACTTCACAATTACAAGTTATTGTATTAAACGGTCGGAACACCTGCCTGTTCAAGTCCGGTTATTATACCATATCAAGAAAGTTACAAATTACCACTTGCAGAAAAAAGAGTGCGGGTCATCTGAAAGAAACCGGAGAATGATGAACAACGGAATGACGTCATCGCCGCCGGAAGACGAATTGGCAGCGCGCCAAGTTTGGTTCGTTCCACGACGTGTTATGTGCGCCATCTTCTGGTTGAGTAACGTACTACTATTTACCGGCATCATCCTCCTCGTGACAAGTAAACACAAAGGCCTGTGAGTATTGGGTGCGGGGGAAAGGATATATCGAATGAGAAATTGCTTTTGGAATATTAGTCAAGTTTCGAGTGTGTATACATGTATGCGATCTGTGCTATTAATCAGCGAGCGCTGACACAAACGTTTATCTTATGAAACTGTATAAGCCTACAGCAATTCGATATAGTGAACAATACAATGAGGTTTTGTTGTTGCTGATATAACTGTAATACTTACCTTGTTGGTAGTGACTAATTTAGTCATTAATTGTTATTTTTATTGACATATTAAGGGGTGATGTTACATGGCGCAGTGAGAGAGAGACAGAGAGACATACAGAGTGAGAGAGAGATAGAGAGACATACAGACAGACAGACAGACAGACAGACAGACTGACAAATACAGACAGAGAGAGGGAGGGAGGGAGGGAGGGAGGGAGGGAGGGAGGGAGGGAGGGAGGGAGGGAGGGAGGGAGAGAGAGAGAGAGAGAGAGAGAGAGAGAGAGAGAGAGAGAGAGAGAGAGAGAGAGTGAATAAGTTAGTGAGTGAGAGAGAGGGGGGAAGGGGAGAGAAAGAGGGAGGGAGGGAGGGACGGAGAGAGAGAGAGAGAGAGTGAGAGAGTGAGAGAGTGAGAGAGAGAGGTAGGTAGAAATAGTGTGGTACGTGGAATATGCAACGGGGCCGAGTTATACAGGAATGATATTGATTAAACTTTCCAAACCTTTCACCAGATTTGAACAATAAAAACATACGTAAATCCGCTTACCGGCAAAAAGGAAACCACAATAAATTGTCTCCAGTTGATTTATGTTACTTGCTTGTTATTTTACGTCCACATTTTATATAAAGTTAACATTTTGCTCATTATTAAGACACACGTCAATAATTAATTGCCATGCACACCTTTTTGCGTGACCACTTTTTCTTCCGGTCGATCAGGAAACCACAGTTGATTTACTTGTTGGAAAGAAAGTCTAATTTCTAAGTTATTTTGCGAAATATTTAAACTACCTAGTATCCACTGCTACATGCTAGCCCGTTAGTGCAACTTTTGCATGTAGTTTTTTTTAGAAATCATCAAATTAATAAATTACTTAACGTTTATTCAAACATTAAGTCAACTGAAAATGGAAATGCTGAAAACTCATTAATTTCACTCTTGGTTAAATTTCGTAACTTTGTCATTTGATCAGGGAGAGGATGGAAGTCACGCAAATGATCGGCATTGGCTCGCACAGTGTTTACTATTTTGGATATCCACTATTTTAAGCCTTACCAGATCAAACGACTGAAGTCAATTATTTCGATGATTTGAACATTAAATCGACTGCAGATGTTACTTAAACTATTCACACACTATATATTTGGACATAAACGAACCGGGTTTACGATTGGCTAAATCAATTGAGGATGCAGTTCTAAATAACATCGGCAGTCAACTTAATAAAAAAATGCGTATTTTTTTTCAAATCGTCAAAATAATTGACTTAGTCGTTAGAGCTTGTAAGGCTCAAAATAGTGGATATCCAAAATAGTAAACACTGCTCGGGTCAATGCCGAAATGAAATTTTAAATGAGACTAGCAAAAAACCGATTTGAGGAGGAGCCTTTAAAACTCCCTCCTCAATTGGTGTAGCACATCGATAATTAGGTTCATTGATCCTCATATTTGTGGTGCATAATCATCGGAAGCTGCTGAACTTGGGGAGGGGGTGAAGTTGGTTTTTGTGAGAATATTGGGGGGAGACATCCTTAACATCAAATATTGCCCCCCCAGGCCCCGGGTTCCGACACCTATGTCGGGTATGAATAGTTAAATAATGTGCGCAGTCGGAGGTTTTTATGCCAAGTTTTTGATTAAAATCATAGAAACAACTGCCTTTGTTCGTTAGATCGGGTAACATGCGAAAGTGTGAATAGCTGCATGATAATTATAACACATAAAGCCGGCCAACTTTGCCGAATTTTGACCGGACTTGGTGTTCCAATTGAAAGACGTTGTCGCTGTCGTCATAATTCACTGACTTCACATCGGGCATCGCGAACTAAATTACGCCCGGTCTCCGTCCTTCGGTTAAACGTGAATACACATAATTTCTAAGCCAGAATGCATCCAATCCAACACAAACGAAACAGTTACTCGACTGTCTATAGACACGTTCTGTGTCGCAGGGGTCATGTACGTTGAGTGGCGCGTTAACGTAGGGCGTGTGCACTCAGTCTGACGAATTGTATGCTTCCGACCGCTACGCCTCGCACATTCCCATAAACCTTTACAAACCGTGGTTAATGGAGTGGCTAAAACCATTGATTCTCACGGCACCTCAAACTCACACGGCACGACATTTCAAAGGCACACATGTCTCTTCGGTTCAATCCTTTCTTTTCTCTTCAAAATTCCACTCTGTGATTAGATAAATTGATCGCAATTTCAAAGAAATGGCGCAACGCAGTTAGCCTTGCATAAGTGTCAGAAACTGTCGTCTTGGGCGTGATCTTCGACGTCAGAGTTGAGACGTTGACACACACTGATGAATGGACGGATGTTAACATTTGGTCCCCGTTAGTAATTGCACTTGCATTTTTGAAAGGTTTATAAACGACTTTAACGACAAATGTTGTTTCGTACCTCGTCGTTTTGCTGTTGCTCGTGCGTTTCCCGATACCGCCACTAGATGCTATTTGCGCCGTCATTGGACAGGTTTAAATGATACAATAGTATGTTGTGTTTAAATACATTTTACATAATATCATGCACTGAAACTAAAAACATTCAACTAGGCACACTAAAGCATTTTTTCAGCAAACACAACAACAACAAGAACATTATTAACATAGTCATCATCACCGCCATCAACAACATCATCATCATTAACAACAACAACAACGACGACGACGACAACAACGACAAAAACACCGACGACTACGACAACAAAAAGTTTCATATATAACTATCTGTGAATTTTAACCGGGTGAACAAACCCAACATATCTAGACGCCATAATTCCAAAGGGGTTTGTTTGTTTGCCTTCAAAATGTTCATTTACTCTCCACGTGTCTGATAACGACATTTACTCTCCACGTGTCTGATAACGACATTTACTGTCCACGTGTCTGATAACGACACACACACGAACGGTGCCTCGCGATGGCACGACAGATTTATAGAATGGTTTCTGGTTAATCCTGGACAAGTACAACCTGGCATTTTGTCGGTGCACGCGAACGTTCGATTGTTGACGTAAACACCAGATTGCATCAATCAGCGACGTCAGTGATCTGGTGAAACGGAACTCCGTCCGATGACAACCCGTAATGGATTACGGTGAAATCGAGAATTGGTTGCGGAACAGAAACTTCTGAAACGGAAACCGACATCGGTTAAATGTCCCTCCTCAATTTGCATGTTTCGTGTTTCATACTCATTTAGCGAAACATGCACCTGTCTAGTATCTACATCGAAATGTTAGCTCTTTCGTAGAAATTTGTTCTTTTGTTTTTTTGTGAACTCGTCGGACAAACTATTACATTATTGTTGGCTGGGTCCAGTAAATATTCGGGGGGAAATGACAAATAGTGACGTACCCGGCTCTGTATATGACATAACGTTGCTGCACACAGTACTTAAACTATTCACATACTAAACATTTGAACATCAACGTACCTGATTCGAGGCAGGCTGTGACGATATTGTTGGGAGAAACCGACCAGCCGTCGTTTTTCTTGTATGTCTGGGCCATGTGAG